>VXBX01001503.1:1076844-1088731 GCA_013400415.1 Scytalopus superciliaris | reverse complement strand
CGGATCGGTCCGCGCTCCCCCCGGTGCCGGATGGGGCGGCTGCACCGGGACCGCGTGGTGGGGCGGCGTTTGCAGCGCGGGGGCCGCCCCGCAGCGCCCACCCCCGCGCTCGGGGCTTTCCTCGCTGGGGCGCCGCCTTCCCCTTCCTGCACTCCGGTTAATTTATTTTTAATTTTTACTCGTCTTTCGGCGAGTTGAACGCTCGGCAGCCCCGGAGAGGGAGGGGCGGGGGGGCCGCGGCCACCCGCGTGTGTGCTCCCGCGGCTCCACCTGACCGGCGGGGCCGCCCCAGAAAGTAGGTCGTTCGCCCCGGGGGGGTCTTTGTTCCGGCCCCAGCCCGGCCGTACCGGGGGGATGCGGGGCTGTGCCCGCCGCCGCCGCTTCCCCCGCGCCACGCGGTGCCCGGCGGGAGCGGCGCGACCGGGCTCTGCCTTTTCGGGCATCTCTCACCCGCTATTGTTTTGTTTTTGTTTTAAACTCGCAGTTTGCAGCCGGGGAAGTGCTCCCGGTCGCGCACTCCCTTTCACGAGATAAAAGTTGCCGACTCCTCACGTACATCCCTCTCCGGATGGAGTAGCCGAAGGGATTTAAAGGGACCTGCCAAACCTGTTGTTTACTCGGGCCGCCCCTTAGCGCAGCGAGCAGGGCTGGATCCCGCCTGCCCCGGGGCTCCCCAGTGGCTCTTTCCTGGCGGGAACGGCTCCGGTTCATCCTACAAAGAGCCTTGTTCGCGTCGGACCGCCGACTTCGGGCCCAAATTATTTAATAATCGCTACAATCGCAAAAAAAGTTTGGAGCTGCGCCGCGGCGCTGTAGCTGTGTAGGCAGCTGGCACAGGGCGCTGCCCCCCAGGCTGGCGCTGTGCGCCTGCAACACGCGTGGCTCCGGGCGGAGGGCCGGGCCCTGCCACTGTCCCCTCGTGGCTGGGGAGGGGGAGGAGAAGGCCCAGCGTTCTGAGTTGAGCCCAGAGCTGCAACGGCATTGAATTTGTGGTAGAGACCGAGTAAGGTGCTTGAACAGAAGCAGTGATGCTCTCTCCTTTTCGAGTTTTAATTCGGTGCTTAGGAAGGTGGCAGTTTGACAGCCACTCTAACTCTTTGATAAGGCAGGCCGGGAGGGTAATGGTTCCTCAGCAAACTCCTTTACTAGTGTGTGCCCTTACAAGGGTGGTGAGACAGTTTGTCAGCCACGTGCAGCCCCTTCTCTGCAGTCTGCACACAGACAGATTCACTGTGTACTTCACAGCTTTTTTTAAGTAAGGAGAACACGATTGCAGGAACCCTGCACTATAGGGACGGACAGTGAACTGGAAACCTTTCAGCTGACACTAGTGGACACTGACCTCCTCTGGCACACAGGTAAATTCTAGGTTTCTTGTGATCTGTGGTAGAGAACCAGCAAGTAAGAAGTCAGAATTTTCAAACGCACCCACAGGCATGCAACATCCAGCTCCCACTGAAAGTAGGTGGGATTGAGTGCCAGCGCCTCTGGGAGAAATTCCTCCTTCTTCATTCTCTAAGAGGAGCTAATTGCCTACGTGTTCAGTCTTCCTTTAAGAATATCACTGACTTCTTAGGAGAAGAAATGTTGAAAGAGCTAATAAATTCACAGAGGTTAAAAATAAAGTTAAAACTGTGACGTTTTGTTTTCTTACTCAAGCTGAATAGCTTTCTGTGTTCTCAAACTCTGCTTTGCATTGATTCTTAACACCTGATGCTTTGTACCTCTTTCTTAACAAGATAAACGATGTAAGTATGCTCCTACTTGACAATCAGCTTCACACTTGCACCCCTTGTAGCACTTGCTTTTTAACACAAAGAAGCCAGTCAGTTGGAGCTTAAAAATTGAGTGGTTATGCAGAATGCATGGGCAGGACTCCATTTCACAACTCGAGCCTTTGCTATTGTAGAATGTGCTCAGTCCAAAGTCCAAGTGAAATTACCACTAATATTACTTAAGGACATGGTGGAAATGCATCCTTTTTAATGAGGTCACTTCAGCTATTCTGCCAAATGATTATTACTCCTTCTGTTCAAGTCCCCATCTAGGTATGTTAACCTCTTTAAAAACAAACGAACAAAAAATCCCAGCCAAAAACACAAACAAAAACTGTTCAGTGTCTCATGATCTCAAGTGTCTGTGATGCTTTTCCAGTAGCAGGTGATTGCAAACAGCATCACAACAGCTATGCTGACTGTTTTCAGATAAGCATCAAAGACTGAACTCTGGCACTTGTTTGAGAACATCCCAGGTTTTCCTTGTTGGGCTCGTGCTCGGTATGAGTGTGATGTTGGTTATGCAATAGGAGTTTCAGGCAGGGGGTGTCATCTTTCAAGATGGAATGTTTGCAGGTGGGTCAGGTTAGGGATTTTTTTTTTTTTTTCTATGCAAATCTTACTGATTACTGTTTTCATCCTTTGGCCCATCCCTTCTGGAACACTAACCACATGGAACACCCAAGTGGCTTAGCCCTTCAATGCTGTAGTTTAAGTGGCTGGGAATTTACTTTCCAGTGAAGATTAGCAGGTGAGTAGGCTCCTTTGTGACTTGACTACTTCTGAAGACTTAACTAGGAACAGCTTGTGACCCAGCCAGGATGCTGTGAATGCTCAAACATGGGAAAGAAATGTCCCATTTGATTCTTGATACATGCTTAGTGTTTGCTGCCAGTCGCATCTGATGTGCTAAGATTTTACTGCAGCTCTGAGCACACAACAGTAGCTGTGGACAAGTATCAGCAAAAGCATGAGTTGCTTATTTTGACAGAGAAAAGATTCCTGAAGATGTAGTTTTGATGTTTTACTGGTTTTGCTCAGCACATCAAGTGAAAACTCCACAGCATGCTGTTACATTCAGGTGTTCCTGGGCTGTAACGGCCAAGTACAGCTTTCCTCCAAGTTGCTTTGGATAGGGAGAGAAAGGGAGGTGGAAGGAAAATCTTGAGGATACCAGGAACCAGAAGACTGTACAGTAGGCACAATTCCAGGGTTATGGTTGTTGGAAACTAGTCACTCTGTTTTGAGCTGTAAGAACAGATGACAGAGTAAAAGAAATATTTTTGCAGATATTGAAGCTGCATTTTCAGATGACCCCAGTTAGATTGGTCTCTTATGTCCTTGGAGCTTTCTGGCATTGTGCATGTTAAAATGTTTTTTTGAGGGGTCCAATTTGAACTTCTGTTCCAAGGGGATTTTTTTGCAGCATGTAAACTCATGGTGGAGGTATGTTTACATTGAGTCTCTGAGTAGATCAGCTCCTCTGTTGATGTACAATTTTCTGTCCTACAGTTGGCTTTCAGTAGAGGTACTGCAGTTTGTTTCAGCAGAGGGACAGGCCCAAGAATTTTTTGCAAGACAAACAACTGCTTCTGGGGCCTAAGACAGCTCTAGAAGCGTTTTCGTGTGTGTGCATGTGCCTGGGTGTATGCACTTGCAGATGCAAAAGCCAGAGCATGTATATTCTTTAAAGGGATCTCTTAATATAGAAAAGAAAAAAAAAGAAAAGAAAAAAAGTTGTACCATTTTGGCTATATTTCTTAGTTCTAATGAAATGCTATAGAGACGACAGTTGTGAGATTTTGACTGGCAGGAACCTATGTAGGCTGGATCATACTTTTTTGTAGACAAACTTCAGGGAGGCTGTACCAAAGCTGGTTTTTTACATATAAAGAGAAATCAAATTGTTGCTCTCTTCCTCTCTGACAATATATTGACAATTTTGGGTTGCACAAAGGGTGAATGATCCAGGGTCAGAATGAGGAGAGAGGAAGATATGGAGTAGTTGGACTGACATCTCTCTGCTCTCCCATAACTCTAGGGAATATTTCTCTTTCATCTTTGCAAGAAGCAGGTGAGCGTGTTCATTCTGACTGGCCTGATAATTGTGTTACAAAGGGAGACATGTCTGCCCTTAGGAATTCCATCCTTTCTATTATACAAGGTTTTCATTCTTCTTGGGTGATCAGAAAGAATGCAGAAGGAATCTGGAAAAGCAAATGGAAGTGGCTCAGCTTACTTTAAAATGTAGCAGTTCAGAAGGTCTTCCCTAACTTGAAAACTTAATGAGCATCTGAAGCAATGCCTCCTTTTAATTTAGATCATCAAATTAAATTTTGCAAAGAAAGCTAAGCACCAGGTTCTAGTCCTGACAGGTAACAAAAGCATGAAACTCTTCACACATGTATGATGCATGCTGCTTTGTACCAGCCTTTCACAAAGGTAATAAGCAGGGTGTGGGGATTTTTTTATTTCCCACCTACTTTATTGTTCTTTTCCTGACTCTAAAATTTTTGCAAGACAAGTTTCTATTTTTGGTGCTGCTTTTCCAAAAGTGAGGGGGCAGAAGAATTGAGAGAGATTTTTCCTGGAGCTGTTAAAGTTGCTAAAGCAGTTGTGTAAAGCAGAACTTGGGGCACTAACAGCTTCTGCAGGGAGAAGATGCAGAGAGGGAGACCAGGGAGGAGGCAGAGGAAGACCACTTTTCCTTGACTTAGGGGAATACTGCTTCACTACTAGTGCAGGTAAATCTCCATTTCTACAGAGTGACAGATATGCTAGGATTTCTGATTCTTTGCTGGTGAGCAGTTCCTTTCCCTTCTGTGCAATTTTTGATTTAAAAGGTGTCATATATTTTAATAACATGCTTAAATTTGGCAAATAATAACAAGCCTAAATGACATTAATAATGTGCTTAGATTTGCCAAAATTAAGTTGTGTAATGCTTTTTAATTTCTACGCAATTTACTTAGTTCCTACTTGCCCATCTTTTTACCTGTCCCAAATTTCACATGGTTAAAGTACCACAGCTAAGATTCAGGTGTTAGGGTATCTGGCAGTCTAACTCCCTGGTTCTAGTTTGAGATCTAAATTGCAAAGCTTTCAAGTTAAACCTTCTAAAGGGCACAGTCAAGTATTTCTAAGTACATACTAGCTATTAAGCTTTCCAGCTGACAGAATATTTAGTGTGTAATGGTCAAATGGCAACTGTTTAGGATTAAATGTGTAACTGGACTGACGCCTTCCATTTATAACTGCACTTCGATGCAGTTGTCAGAGAAATCTGTTTAACTTGTGGGTTTGCTACCAGCTCTTCCCCATTCAGGCATGATATATGGTAATACTGTTGCTGACCATTCATCAAGTGGGAAACAGATGGCACTAGTTTCCCTTCTATTGAAGGATGGTGTTGAAAGGCTGCTCCTGTGAGAATGGCAGCAATGATGCAAAACAAAATATTTTCAGAATATATGTGTTTGATGCCAGTCTTTGCCAGAACATTAATGCATCTTGTTCCACTGTGGTGTAAATACCAGCTGGTGACAGAGATCATCTTATCAGTGTCTGGATTTCTGGAAGAAACTGGGTTAGAAAGTAAATCACATTGTTGATACGAGTTTTGTCCTTGCCATGTAGCAATCAAGATGTACTTGCTGCTGAAATTGTGCAGCATTGATGAACCTTGTGTCTGCACTTATTGTTTGACTTTCTAAATAAAAGTACTAAACCATGGATTTGACATTGGGGTAGTCAAACAACATCTAAAATTGCTGTTTGGAAGTTGAAAATTCCCAGGTGAGCATGCTGTTGGATCTCCAGGGGCTTGTTAAACAGTGTTCACAAGAGTGTCTCTTGGAGAAGTAAATCAGATGCTAAGTAACAAAATATATATTCGAAGTGTTTGCTTAGACACTCTGTTGTTTATTTGTCTTGACAGGGCAGGGATGCTGACCTGATTTTGTTGTGCTTTAGTTTGCTACATGTCCCTGAAAACACATCCAGCAGAAGCTGGGAGTAGTTCTGAGTCTGAGCATCCCTCAGCGAGCTCATTCAGCTCCTCATGCACTGGGTACCTTCTGCTACCCGCCCTGGATACTGTATCTGCTCTCCAGGCCGATGCTCTGCTACTACAGGAAGCAGTGTATCTCCTAAAGAGCCTGGCAGCATTTGGGGTGACTTTGCTGGGTGTTTGCACGAGTCATCCTCTAGGTGAGCATGCTGCAAATGTGAAGAAAGGAATAAATACAGCACTTCAAGTCTGTGGTAGGCAGCATGAGCTGGGACGAGGGGAAGGAGGTATCTATCCCCTCCATCTCTCACCTGAGCATGGGAGGACCTCCTTGCCATTCCACTCGCTTGAGTCCCTTTCCATCAACAGGCTTTGCAAGTCAAGCTTTATGGAAAGTTGACTGGTGCCTTCCTAAATGGTTTTGGAGTAGGAATTGCAAGGAGACACAATCTCAGTGGGCAGCAAGTGATCTTGTATGTGCTATACTGAAATCTAAACATATACACTCCCAGCCGGACATGGGTTCCCTAATGGATTTTGTGTAAGAGTACTAACCAACAATTACTTTTCTCTTGTTCTCAGCAGCCTGGGAAACTGTGTGTTTATTTTGCAGTGCTGCTGTGCTCTTGATCTTCCCCTCTGGGGTGGGGGGGATGTATTTCCACCTCTGTGTGTGGAAGATTGTGCCAGGCATGGGTGGTTCACTAGCTTCTACTGTGGTCCCACAAAAATGCACAGCATCTCTTTCCCTTGCACAAAATCTCTCTGTCAGTAAGGTAAGCATAACATACAGTTGTTTTGTGAAAGCATGTTTTTGACCTCACCTGAACCTGCTTTTCAAATTATTTTATTGCCATAATGATGTGGCAAGTCTTGGCAGTGTAGACTGAAGATCTGAGATTAATTTTCTCTGTCCCACTGGAGGATATTATAATTACACCCCTTACCCTCCTGCAGGTGGGAGATTTGGGGACAGATGCCTATGCCACACACATTAACCAGTAACCCAAACTGGGTTGCTGGGACTTGGCAGTCCCTGGGACTTAGTGACTGGGAGTTCCCTCTTACTAACTAGACTTGCCACAAGTAATGGAGATGCTGCTCTCCTAAAAGTCCTGCCTGAACTATTGAGTCTTTCAGTAGTGTTTGTGGGAAGGCCAGGTAGCTTCTATGAGAATATAACAACTTGGCCTTTTGTTAAGGGAAGAGGGGGCAAGTGTGGTATTTGCATGGCTTCAGCCAATTTAATTTTTTTAAAAAGCAGTTCTTAGCAGTGGGAACCTGTTGTTGTGGAGCTTCCTGCAAGCTGTCCCCTCTGTGAGCAGTCAGTGTGTGATGAGCAACAGAGGTGGCTGCTCTCCCCTTGCAGCAGGTGGTTGAGGCAAACCCTGCACCAGGGTTTTCAAAAGAACATCTTGGAACACTCCCTGCCTGTGCTATGAAGCAGATGCTGTGTGGCCTGTGAGGACTTGCTGTGTGTCCAGGCCCAGGGCCAGGAAAGCACCAGCTTTGCTCAGTTGTTGGTTTGGTTTTTGAAGTGCTGTGGGAACTCTGTTTGCTCCTACAGCTTCTCATGCCGTGTCAGACTGTGCCTAACAGGAATCTGCACTGGGGAATAACTGGCACCAGGGGAGAACTGGTTTGGTGGTGGGGACAGTATGTGTTGAAAGGGTCTTTGTCGTGGTGACTGCAGTAACACTTGTAACTAATTTGGAAAGCTTCTGCCTGGAAAACAACTTCACTGTATGATACCTGCTCTGATAGCAAATCCCAGCCTAGTTGTACTGAAAAAAATAGGCAGACATCTGAGAGCAGGATGGCATTTTTGGCTTTCTGTGGTGGTGCTGAGTTTACAGAGCTGGTGGTTAAAAACTTTCCTGGTAACTGGCGTTCTGTTACTGGCAGGGATGTGAGGTAGGCACATGCTGAGATGTGCCCCAGGGTCCTGCTCCCTGGCCCTTTTCTAGCTAGGTTTGCTTCCCATGGAAAGCAGGGTGGGGAAGGCAGGAAGATGAGAATGGAGCATGTGCTGACACGGAGCTGGGATGCTCAGCAGGCTTGAGAATGGAGAAGAGCTCCTGAGTCCTGCAGTGCAGACACAGCCACTGAGGGCTGGGTGGGACTCCACCCTGCTGTTTTTAGAGTGGCTTTTCAGGTATGTCTGCCCTACAGCCTCGAGGTATGACTGCAGCTCATTTAAAATGACTCCTACTCACTTTCAGCAGGGTTTGGCAGGCGTCTTTCCAACCAACACCGGTGGTGATGACGAGGTAGTTCCAGTGACCCAGAGTTCAGCTGTGCCAGCTCCTTATTCAGGGGCTCAGGCAGGTTCACGTGGCCTGTCCTGCAGCCTGTTTTACCACAGACGTAGGGCTTTCATTAGCCAAGTCAGCTGCATTCACACCTCCAGGTTGTGCTGTTCTAGATGTGCCCTTAGTGTAGATTTGTGCAGTAAATGAGCTTGTTATGAGTCCTGCTGGGTATTGCTTAATATTCCAGCTGTTAATGACATCGTTTTTTTTTAACAAGTGCATTCTAGGTGCATCTGCTCTTCTGAGGTAACATGGGAAGAAAAAATGATGCCCCAATCTAGCAGTTTCCCATCTGAATTAAAATTTTACTTTGGTTTGCCCAATGATTTTCCTGTGTTTTTCATTCAGTATCTTAACAGTGATAAATAACAGCAATTTCTCTCTGTTTTCACAGTCTACAGCTGGGAGGAAAAGATGTTTGGCTTTCACAAACCGAAGATGTATCGGAGTATAGAGGGCTGCTGTATTTGCAGAGCTAAGTCTTCCAGTTCCCGTTTCACTGACAGCAAACGTTATGAAAAGGATTTCCAGAATTGTTTTGGGTAAGATTCTTTCTTTAGTCAACAGTGTGGTCAGTTACAGTGTTGATCTCCAAGCCGCCAACCTGATGTGCTGTCCTTCCTCTGTAAGACTGAAAGGTTAGGTTAGCAGAGGTGAGTGGTTGGAAAAGGCTGCCTGTATCTTCCTCACAGCTTTGCTAGGTGGACAAGGAGTGGCTGGATCCTCTGCTGCTATATACAGTACTGTGTTATGTTCCATATCTGCTGTCACTGCCAGTGGAGAGCTGCTAATTCAGAATAGCAAAGGGTCAGGCTTGTGCCTTGCCCACCTCACAGCACATGCAGGGATTGAAACCTCCCTCAAACTGTGCGTTTGTCACTTGTTCCATAGAGGTGGATGAGCTGTACAGGTCCATGGAGGCTCTCTATGGCTTTGAAGATTCAAGAATGTTAGATAAAACTTGATGAGTAAATATTTACTAGTTTCAGCAGGATTTATATGGAGTACCTGTTACAGATGTTGGTTTCTTTGTTCAAATAAGACATGCTAACTTGTTATTAAAACTTTTCATTGGAAACCCCTTCTGATGGAAAAAGTGAACATCAAATAATTACCTTTCTAATTAGGTAATGTCCCTTGAAAGCACTGGTAAATAAAACTAGAAATACTAGTGATTTCTTGTGCCAGTTACTCTGACATTTTAAGGTGTTTTTTTTTTTAAATACTTTCAAAGAGCTTTGAGATTTCATATAAATATTTCCCTCTCACCCCCTTTTTCTAGAAACACTACTTTCATGTACAACTTTATAGTGCTTTGTATTTACCATGGATTTTTACACATAAGTCTGGTGGTGACAGTTTTCCTTATCATATTTATTGACTACTGTCCTTGGCAGTCAGAGACTGTGTGAAGATACATTGCTTTTTTGTTGTTAACTACAGGAAAGCAGCTTGCAGTATACCAGGGCCATTGGTTTTATGCTTTCTGTTTGCCTAGGTAAAAATGCAGTCTTAACACTGAGCAAATATCTAAACCTGCCCCATTAATCTATAAATCTTCAAAATCTTCCTATTTAAATAGCTGAAAAATTCTACAGTGTTTCCCCTTTATATTTCTTTTAGCATGGATTAGCAGTGGAGATGATTCCTGAAGAAAGCTTGTTAAAGGGAATGAGTATTGCTGTCATTCCAGTGACTGCTGTTTCTGAAACCTTATCCTATTCTTATGTGGGAGTGTGTTAGGTGGTATTTATTACTCATCCTTGAAGCTCTGTGAGAAAGTTAAGACCTGAATAAGCTTTTGATGTTTGTTTCCAAATGCATATTTGAGGAACACGATTATTCCTCCTTCTCCAACAAAACACACTGGAAGTGTGTGTCATTTTGTAGGGGGGGGCAGGAAAAACCAAAACCTGAAGGTGATGGGACTGTTTATTTTCAGTGCCCTTCTGGAGTCAGATTGTGACACTTTTTATTTCTGTGTGGAGGAGTGCTTTCTGAAACTGAGACCTGGTCTTCAAATGGCAGTGTTTGAACACCCCAGATGAATTGTAAAGCCTGAAAAACAACTTCAGAACTCCTCTTATTCATCAATTTTTATGCCTCTTGCTGTTATGAAGTGGGGGTGTGCTTTTATTAACTGCTGTTAAGTGATTTTTGCTTTTGTTTTTACCAGGCTCCATGAAGCCCGTTCAGGAGATATTTGCAATGCCTGTGTTCTCTTGGTGAAAAGATGGAAAAAATTACCAGCAGGATCCAAAAAGAACTGGAATCACGTTAGTAATTTATTTATCTTCCATCCCAAAACTTTCTAGAAAGGGGATGTGCTGGCAAAGATTTGGGGTTTGCTCTTTTCCCCCACCCTCTCCCTTCCCACCTTCAGCATCTCTACACCCTTCCTAGAGTATTTCCTATTATGTGACTCTTACCTGCCTTCATTTGGCTTATGTGCAAATGGTGATTATGCAAGCCTGAGACAGAGCCGCAGACTGGCTTACCTTGTAATTCCTTGTTTTCACAAGCTCATAACTTTGTCCAAAAGTCTCTCATGACACTCAAAACATTTCAAATTTGGCCTCGATCCAAAATTAGCTGCCTTTTTTTTTTTTTTTCCCAAGCAAGTGACTTGCCCCAGCAACACATAAATCAATGTCATTTCACCAGGTAATTAAAATGAATAATAACTCACAGCAATTCCCACTTATATATTCTGTTTTGATTAATCTAATTCAATTTGGGCCTAGGGCTGGGAAGACGATCAGGATTCCTTGTGTATGTAATAATCTCGATCCAGGAAGCCTTGATGGTAATGGGAGCCAGCACTGTAGTTATCACTACCATTAGCTTTGCTCTGAAGTTTAATTTATGATTTAAAAAACCAAACAAACAAAAAAGCAAAACTCCAGGGCAAATGCTTGGCATAAACTCTTAACTGTACCTGTATTAGTTTAAACAACTGTTGTGTACTAAACTGAATTTGTCAAAAATGGGAAGCTGGCAAAAGTTGAACTAAATATGCTTTATAAGCTAGTTTTCTGCATTTTCCTACAAAGTAAGCCTCTTAAAAGTCAGATTTAAATGAAACATAGGAGTGTCAGTGCACAGAACCACCTTGAATTAACTAGATTGGTTTTGAACACCTTCAGTACTAGTGCCTTGACTGGAGCAGTATCTGGGCATGATGCAGAAGTGTTAGATGTGTATTTTCTGTGTTCTAGGTGGTAGATGCCAGGGCTGGACCCAGTCTTAAAACAACATTGAAACCAAAGAAAATGAAAACTCTGTCTGGAAGCAGAATAAAGAGCAATCAAATCAGCAAACTGCAAAAGGAATTCAAGCGGCACAGTAAGTGGATCCAAAGAGATTTTGGCAATCAACTTTAGCTTCCCTTCACACAGCTTACTGTTAACTGGCCAAGTCGAATCACCATTTAGATTTGATTGTACACTCACACATTTGGGTGCTCCCTGTTTTCACAGCCTCTTGTTCTCTTAGAGCTTGGGGAGGGGGTGGAATGAGGAGGAAGAGTGTGTGTGCAGGGTGGGCTGTAAGACAGAGGTGGGAGGGTGTAGAGCCTGGCTTGAGAATGTGATCAGTTGTAGCTTATGTCCCACACTTAAATGACACATCTCTAGAAAGAAGTTCTTGGGCAGGATCCTCATTGAAACTGGAAGAGGCTTCCTCCTGCTCTCAGTAATGTGCTATGGCCAGTTTTCAGCTCTCTTTTCCCAAGAAGATTTCCATCTTTTTCTTCCATACATGTTTTCAACCCAGGCTTTCTATTTAGCCTA
>VXBX01001503.1:1054315-1076741 GCA_013400415.1 Scytalopus superciliaris | reverse complement strand
TAATGCATAATGAGAATATATATATATATGTATATATATATATAAAATGCACTAGCAAGAAGAGCTTTGCAGGACTTTACCTGAAGAGGTGACAAAGCAGATTTACAGTGAGAGAGAAAGTACTAGGTCTGAAGAGCAGATCCCCACTGTCTTGATGGATCTGCAGTGGTTGCAGAGCACAGGCTGTGTTTGAGAGCCAGGAACTGAAGCCTGATTCTGAAACTCTTTCCAGTCCCTCATATATAAGGACCCCCTCCAGTTCCAAGACCTGTTTTGCAAATGCTGACAGATCATCTCTATTGAAACTGGTGGGGGCAAGTTAAAAAAAAAATGGATTGCCATTGTTAGGCTTTTCTTGTTAATTAGAAAAAAGTCTGTCTCTCTGTTTTCAATCCGCATGTGACCTTTTACAGTTCAGGAAGAGGATGTCATTGGATGCATGTCCTGATTGTTGCATTTATTCTTTCCCCTACAGATTCTGATGCCCACAGCACCACTTCGAGTGCCTCCCCAGCTCAGTCTCCCTGTTACAGCAACCAGTCCGACGATGGCTCTGACACAGAGATGAGTGCTGGGTCCAGCAGAACACCAGTGTTCTCCTTTTTAGATCTCACATATTGGAAAAGGTAAAAAGCAGCAGAACATGCACTGTGCAGGTGGCAATTCACTTCACATACACACTGCTTGAATTTGCTTCTTCAGGAGGTGGTTCCTGCTGAACTTTATTTGGTTTGAGGATATAANCAAACAAACAAAAAAGCAAAACTCCAGGGCAAATGCTTGGCATAAACTCTTAACTGTACCTGTATTAGTTTAAACAACTGTTGTGTACTAAACTGAATTTGTCAAAAATGGGAAGCTGGCAAAAGTTGAACTAAATATGCTTTATAAGCTAGTTTTCTGCATTTTCCTACAAAGTAAGCCTCTTAAAAGTCAGATTTAAATGAAACATAGGAGTGTCAGTGCACAGAACCACCTTGAATTAACTAGATTGGTTTTGAACACCTTCAGTACTAGTGCCTTGACTGGAGCAGTATCTGGGCATGATGCAGAAGTGTTAGATGTGTATTTTCTGTGTTCTAGGTGGTAGATGCCAGGGCTGGACCCAGTCTTAAAACAACATTGAAACCAAAGAAAATGAAAACTCTGTCTGGAAGCAGAATAAAGAGCAATCAAATCAGCAAACTGCAAAAGGAATTCAAGCGGCACAGTAAGTGGATCCAAAGAGATTTTGGCAATCAACTTTAGCTTCCCTTCACACAGCTTACTGTTAACTGGCCAAGTTGAATCACCATTTAGATTTGATTGTACACTCACACATTTGGGTGCTCCCTGTTTTCACAGCCTCTTATTCTCTTAGAGCTTGGGGAGGGGGTGGAATGAGGAGGAAGAGTGTGTGTGCAGGGTGGGCTGTAAGACAGAGGTGGGAGGGTGTAGAGCCTGGCTTGAGAATGTGATCAGTTGTAGCTTATGTCCCACACTTAAATGACACATCTCTAGAAAGAAGTTCTTGGGCAGGATCCTCATTGAAACTGGAAGAGGCTTCCTCCTGCTCTCAGTAATGTGCTATGGCCAGTTTTCAGCTCTCTTTTCCCAAGAAGATTTCCATCTTTTTCTTCCATACATGTTTTCAACCCAGGCTTTCTATTTAGCCTAGACTTCCCCCACATATACGCTTTAAATTCCTATTATATTTCCTTATACCTTCCTCTGCTGTCTCTGTGATTTCTTTCCAGTGGCACACAGACTGTTCAAATAGATTTGAATTCATAGTTTTCCAAGAAAGCCATCTATCAGTTATATTCTAAATATATTTTAGTACTTCAGGTTTTTCTTCGAAAGCAAACCTTCCAGCTTCTTAACTGTTGCTGATTTGGTCTTCTCTCTCTTTCAATTATCCTACCTGGCCTAAAGGAGAAATCTCCAAAGAATCAATAAAGGCCCTGACCCTTAGAGTTTGTATCTCCTCATTCAATGTGCTATAATTAAGCTAATTTGTTGCTGTAGCTGCTAGAGATGACAACTGAAAGGTAGGCAAGTAGACACTCTCCTCAAGTGTGTCTGCACAGTCTATAGTTCACAGTCTTGATACAGTAAAAGCTCAGTACTACCTAATGCATAATGAGAATATATATANNNAAAAAAAAAATGGATTGCCATTGTTAGGCTTTTCTTGTTAATTAGAAAAAAGTCTGTCTCTCTGTTTTCAATCCGCATGTGACCTTTTACAGTTCAGGAAGAGGATAAGTCATTGGATGCATGTCCTGATTGTTGCATTTATTCTTTCCCCTACAGATTCTGATGCCCACAGCACCACTTCGAGTGCCTCCCCAGCTCAGTCTCCCTGTTACAGCAACCAGTCCGACGATGGCTCTGACACAGAGATGAGTGCTGGGTCCAGCAGAACACCAGTGTTCTCCTTTTTAGATCTCACATATTGGAAAAGGTAAAAAGCAGCAGAACATGCACTGTGCAGGTGGCAATTCACTTCACATACACACTGCTTGAATTTGCTTCTTCAGGAGGTGGTTCCTGCTGAACTTTATTTGGTTTGAGGATATAATTTAAATCACAGAGGATTATACAACATCTGTCTTTGTCTTAAATACATGGTATTTATTTCTATTTTCCCCTATTTCCTTCCAATTTCCTGAATACTAATACAATTGCTGGAAAATATTTTTGCTGGTTTTGGGAGCAGCAGATAATATTCCTGTCTGTCATCTTTTCTTAAAAACTATGCCCTGTAGATGTGATGTGTTGCCAAATACAGAAGTGCTCTCAGCTTGCCAGCAAACATAGCATTTGATTTGGTTGACCTATGATGGTAGTCATTTGGAAAATAATAATAAATTCCGGAGTGGGAGGAAAACCACAAGGTTTTCTGGGAGCTGACGAGCTTGTTATCTTTTATTGCATGTTGTGACACAGTAATCCCTTGTTTAGCTAATTGCTCCATTGAAATTGTTGTGACTTTGCTGCCTCCTCTCAAATAATGTTTGCAAGTGCATTGTAGCCAAGGTTAGTTCAGCCCAGATAATTGTGTATCTGAAATTTCTCTGGGAAGCAAAGTGTGGGAGACTTAGTTTTGTATAGACATGTTTGTGAGTTTTGCCCAATACTTTTATTTCTTCCCCAAAGCAATGTTGTGGATTTAGACACAGACTTGTTTTCTGTTCATAAGCAGCCTTTTTGCCTCTATCTTCTGAGCTGGAGGCTCTGTAGTGTTTGGGATCAGACTTATTTTTTGCATATTTGTGAATTCTGTATATTCTAAACACACAAAGTATCTGTCTTCCTGCCATTTCTTCCAGGCAAAAGGTCTGCTGCGGAATTATTTACAAAGGGCGTTTTGGGGAAGTCCTCATAGACACTCATCTCTTCAAACCTTGCTGTAGCAATAAAAAGTCTGCCACTGAAAAGCCGGAACAAGAAGGACCACAGTCTCCAGCAATCTCCACCCAAGAGGAGTGGTGACTTCCTTGGATAACTGCAGAAGGTTATACAGATCCTCTTATTCTCTGGAAAAATACTAGAAAAGTGACTGTTCACTTTGGACACCTGCTATGCTGCCAAAAGACTATTCCCTAGAACTGTTTCGGGTTTTACTGCTACAATTCCACAAACTCTGAAGCCAGTTTGTATCCTTTCAGAAAGACTGTACATAATATTTAAGATGCTATGGAACACTTGGCAAAGCTGAATGCTGCTGCAAGGTTGTCTAATCTTACCCCCCACACTCACTTCACAAGTGAACATGAGAATGGGGTTTTGTATATTAAAGTTTATGTAGTTCACGTTTCTGTATTGAAAGAAGCAGTGGTTGTGAGGCTTTTTTTTTTTTCTTTAAAAGTTGGTTGGTAAACTCCCTTAAATCCCCAAGAAAATATTTCATTCTTAGACATGTATGAGTCAATAAGATGAAACTAATACATAGAAATGTTATAAGTCACCTCTCTAGTTATATAAATATATATTTTTAAAGGTGTGGAGATTTCACCCTATACTACTGACGTAACAAAGACAAATATTTCATCCCTCCCATGTGACACAGACTGGCAAACTGCAGACATCTCTGCTGTGAGTGGTGGCTAGCTGAGAAGGCCTCTTAACATACAGTGCTTTTCAGAAGGGGTGGGGGAACTCTCCACCTGAGCTAAGGAGGAAGGTTTACTTAAGAAGTGAACATAGAGTGGGAGGTTATTTTGTTTTAAGCCACCAGCGGACACCCTGGGCTTGGTGTAGTAACCAACTGGTGGTTAGAGATGGACCAAGAAACATCTTGATGCCCAGGTTGGGTGTAAATGACGACCAAAACTGAGTAACCTCTCTGTTGGCCCAGCGCAGCTGAAACGTGACCACAATTTTCCTCCTGGTTTTGGACCTGACATAGAACCAAACCCCTTGCTAAGCAAATCAGGCTCTAGTCCAGGGACATAATCTGATTGCAGCCTGGGGTCTGGACTCACAGCTGCTGTTTTGAAACCCTTCCCCTGCAGTGCTTCTCTGTGTTTGGGTTTTGGTTTTTTTTGTTTGTTTAAGCAACTGCCAGATCAACGCTTTTGTGAATGCTGAATATGAAAAGTTCTGCTAAGAATGGTGCTGTGCTGAATCAAGGCAGCTCTGTTTGCATACATGATCAAAAGCTAATACTTTCTACATAGATTCCCAGACAAGCTCGCGTGCAAATCATTGTGACACTCCTTCAAACTCCCCTTTGCCTGTGGGGTGGAAGCAGCTATCTGGAAGACTGTGCTGCAGTTGTAGCTCGAAATTGCTTCATGTTCCTTTTATGAAGGTTTAACTTGTGTGAGTTGGGAATTCTGCTTTTTGTTTGGTTGTTTTTTTCTGGTTTTGGGGGGAGGGGGGATTTTTCTTCCTGTTATTCTTTTGGGATATCCTACAATGGATTGCTACGTGGTGTGATTTCTGGGGCTATCCTGTGCAGGGCCAGGAGCTGGAGTCGATCCTGATGGGTCCCTCCCAACTCAGCATATTCTATGATTCTAAGCTTTCCTTTTTGTGAGAGTCATTGGTGTAATACTGCGGTGGGTAGGGTTTAGAACTGAATTTCCATATAGTCTTGGTTCCTGAAATGGGAATAATTAGCAAATGAAAATATAGATAGGGAAAGATATGCAGGTTTTAAGAGGAGCCTCTACCCTCAAAGCTTTTTTTTCTTTTTTCTTTTTTTTTTTTCTTCTTTTTCTCCTCTCCTCCTGTTGGGTAAGCCAGCCTCTGGAGAGAAAACAAAATCAGGGGAAGCAGGGCTTTGACTTATCACAGCCTTAGAGCTTTCATTGGACTTTGCTTTTCCTAAACTCTGGAGATTCTGATGGGAGGACAAATCTGCTTACCTTGCTTTCATTCTCAACTGAAAAGAATCATTAAGGTTGGAAAATACCTATCATCTAGACCAGCCATAGGTATAATGGATACTTAGTTGTATAAAGGGCATAACTAGGTTGGTCATGTCTAAAAGGGCTTGAGCAAGAGTCCTCGCTGTTTTTGCAGACACCTGTTTCATGTGAATTTGTGTTTTCAGCATCAGTAATTCTGTACACCTAAGGCTGCAGTATTGGTGGTAGGATGTGCTCTGATACGGATCATCTCTTCTGTATTTATTTATTTATTGCTAGATTTCAACCACCAACTGCTTCCCCTACTCCCTCCCACCTCTTCCATTCCTGGTAGTAATGCAAAATGAACTGTATGTAGTCATGCACTTTGTATTAATGTATTAGAAATCTATGGAACCTGTTTTGTACTTTTATACTGTTCAGACACTTGTAATCCAAACTTTTTTTTTTACTAGGGTAATGAATAAATTTAGACTTATTTAGAAAATAAGCAACTTCTCTGTTTATTTCAACTCTGTTCTGTTAATTAGACTTGATGTTGGAAGCAGCCCAGGCAATCCATGTTTCTATTTGAACAAGAAGATGACTTTTTTTTATTTTTTGGGGGGGGGAGATGGGATGAGGTAATTTTCTTCCTATTTAATTTGGAAAGAAGGGCAGAGCAAAGGAAGGGAGTAGTGTTTGTTATGATAGATGGCTGTCTCAGGGCAGAATCACAGAGCTTTCCCTTGGCTGTGTGTGTGCGTCAGGCATTCCTTTACTGGGAATGGGTGGTGCTGACACTTGGTGTTACCGGGGGGCTTGTTCTCTGTTTAACTCATTGGCATCCATTGAAGGCCAGCTAAAGTAACAGTGTTAAGGGTTGGTGCTGACAGGATTTGGAAACATCCCTTTCCAGCTCCAGCAGAGTCAGTGGAAGAGACTAGTCCTCCTCTACTGAAGCTGGAGCCCAGAGTGTTCCTTCCCACGACAGGCGTAGTCAGCTGGATAAGCTCCAGCAGACTGGTGGGAGCAAGGTCTCTGGTAGGAGCTGTCAGTGAGTAACTGAGTTCAAAAGATAATGGGGAAAACATTGCAACCTTAAGCATGATGGCTTTTTGCAAGAGACTGTTTGGGACTATAGTGGAGATGCTGATTTTTTCCTACTGATACACTGACTGTTTTCTTATAAATTGAACAGGATGATATTCAGAGATGAATGCAGAAATCCCTTCAGTGAAAGCTCTGCACAGACTGCAAGACCACGTGATTTTAGTACCCTAGTACCTATTTTTGACATGTTTACATTGTCTGCTGAAGGTGCCTAAACATACCTTCAGCATAATTTGGTTCACCTAAAATATAAAGGTGTGTAAAATTACTGAAGAGAAGTTGGTGCACCAAAAGTTGTTTAAAGCAGGTAACCTACTGTGTAACCCATTATTTGCAACTTTTCATCCTGTTTCAAATAATTAATTACTTTTCTTTCTCTCTTACACTGTTGCACACCAGTGACTGCAGATGCTGTCTGGGTAACCTCTGGGTGCTGAGAACATCTGTGTTGACGGACAGAGGAATTTGTGGGGCAGAAAACCCAACGGAGAGTTACAGCTGTGGAGGTGGAACCTCCTACAGGAACATTGGGGAGGCACCTTCAGAGCAATGTGAAATGAATTTGGGAGGTAAAATTCTGGGTGGGTAAAGTCCTGCTGTGCTTCACCTGAATCAGCTGCCACAATGATAAGTGTGACATCTGCTGAAATACCTCACAGTGCACATATTATAAAGGTGCTTTACAGAGGATTGTGTTATTATATTCAGAAGAAAAATGTGGCATGTGACAAGAAGACATTTTGTTGGAGGTCACCAAAGGTCAGGGAGCAGATCCATGATTTCCAAAGCCTGAGCCGGGTGTCCAGTACTACTGCTGAAGCCTGTAATGGCAAATTCTGTTTGCTTTCGTATGGTGCTGCATGAAGAGTAATTTTATTCTGATTTGTACAATTCTGAGGTTTCTCTGTGACTTCTACAACACTGAGCCTATGACTTGCTTTTCAAGCAGGTGACTGGGTACCCCAGTGACTAAAAAGTTACAGCTCTTAAGAAGTCATAGAAAAGTTTCAATGTGATGTAAGAAAAAGGGAAACTCCACTTAAATGGCTCTTGTAGCATATAATGTAATTGTTGTCCAGATCAGGGTAAGAGCAGTCTGCCATGTATTCTGCAGACCTGGTCCTGTGCATGCCAACATCAGAGACTCAACTAACTCCCTTTTGGCTCCTGTTTTCTTCCCATGGAAATCTGTCCATGAGGAGGAAAGGCAGCACCTGTCCAGCCCCACTTTTTCAGACACTGGAAGAGGCACCAGGGAACTGCTGCTGACTTCCTCCATATAAACAGTCTACAGTAAACAAATACAAAATCCATGCTCCTTTTCAGGATAACTAATATATAGGGCTTGTAAAGCTGTTGGAGATACCTGTTTTGGTTATGATGGGCATCAGGTAGCCAATCCAGCCTTTTCAGCAAAGCCTGCTTTGCTGTTTGGAAGGGATATTGCAGTTTGTATTTCTGTTGAAAATTCCATGTTTGTGTTGACCTGCAGCTGCTTTGAATTCTGTTGATGAGGAACAGTTAAGTTAAAGGTTATGGGCCTACAGAGAAGTTACATGTTCTGGGAGGAAAAATGATAGGCAGAACACTGGTGTACTCCAAATCCTGAATGTATTTGAAGTGAACGTGACACTAACATTTCATGCCGTTTACAAAATGAATTTAAGGTTTTGTTTCCCTTATCTGTTAGTGAGAGTTGTTTGCAGAATGTTTTCTACTGTATCTGAAAGAGAGGTTATCACTGCAGCCGTCCATGACACCTGCTTTGCCATAGCCTCCAGCACAGTAGAACACTCACTGGAAAGGGACAGACTGCCTGGATGTCCCAAGCCCTCAGTTCTGGGGAAGGGACTGTTCATGGTCCTGCTCAGCCAAAAAGGGACCCTCGCTTGTTGGAGCCTGAGAACCCGGCCCCGGGTCCCTGGTTAAGCCAAACACAGGGTGGAGAGAGCTGCAAATGGGCTGGGGGAAAGGCTGTAGGCTGAGATTTCTTGGAAAGAGACGGGGGAAACCGGGCACTTGGGAGGCTGCAAAGATGGGGGTGGCACGGGCGGCTTTTTTTGCCGACCGCTATAGCGCGGCTTGACGGTACCGGGGGAAACACGGATGTTTATAAGGGGGTGAAAAAGCCTCAGCCCAGGGGGACCACCGGGGCTTGGGGGGCGGGCGAGGGCGGTGGCCGCGAGGTGGCGCTGGCTCGGCCCGGCCATCCCGGCGGGGACGGACGGTCCCGTCCCGAGCATCCCCGGCTGGCAATCCCGGGCATCCCCGGCTGGCAGTCCCGGCGTCCAGGGCATCAGAGCATTCCCAGCTGGTACTCCCACCGTCCCGAGCATCCCGGCTGGCAGTCCCGGGGGTCGAGGTGCAGGTTCCCCCCGCTCGGGCAGCGCTCGGCTCTCCGCACCGCACGGGCACGGCCAGCTCCTCCGGCCGCAAAACTCCAGCGTGGACCTCCTGCCCCCACCTCCTCACTCACGGGCACACGAAGCTGGGGCTTTAATTGCTTTGATGCCATCTCAGCAAAGAGCTAGTGGACCAAAAAAATTATAAAAAAACGTTTTTACCTCGGCAAACCCAGGTAGGACCAGAAAGTGGTGGGTCCTGGTTGTCAGCCAGAGTAAATTAGTGTCATTGTCTCATCCAAGCCAGGTGCCACCAGTTGAAGGTTTGGCCCACTAAAAGCAGTTGGAGACTATGAGAGGTGAGGAGGAATTCCTGCTGGTGGGGTCATTTAGCAGGGAAAGCAGCTCAGCGGGTGACTGCATGTCTGTGTGCCCTCCCTGTGCTGATGTGAGAGCCACGGCTGCGCTCACGGCAGTGCTGGCCCCTGGGGCTGCTGTTCTCAGCCTGCGAGGGTCTGAGAGCAGCGCTCTGCTTGGCCATCCTCCACAGCAAAGTAGGGCACGGGCCCAGCGCCGCTGCAGGCTGGTGTGCACGGCAGGCAATTTGCTTAGAAGCCGAGCTCTAGAGAGGCTTCCCTGCTGCCAGGTCTGTTCCCAAGAATTTCAACTGTGAAACAGCATGATGCCTTGGTGATCAGCAGTGCTGCACCTCGTGGGTGTTTCACCTTCCGACATCTAAGAAGTAACTGCTCCCTGATGACTTTGCCTGATCGGGCACAGCTTGACCCTTGGTGTTTGCCTCCAAGGGATGATTTTTGGGGTCCCCTTCTGCCTGAAATGGAGCTGACCAAGGACCATGATCTCTTCCTCACTGTATGTGACCATGAGAGAAACAGATCTTATACCCACGGACAGTCTCTTTTCAACACCGCTTTAGGGAGAGCACACATCAGTAGGTGGGCTTTGCTGCCGCATCAAGAGGCTCTGGCATTCTTCATTGCCTCGCAGCTTCTTTATCTTCAAGGGATGAAAATGCAGAACATGCAGAAGGAGCACATGGCATTTATTGTTTGCAGAGTCCACTAAGTATCCAGAGCCAAATCCTGCTCAAGGATGCGGGCCACAGTAATTGGGTCAATCTGCAATTGTTCAGCTGAAAACAGGTGCAAATTAAATGCTGTGAATTTTACAGCTGATTCTCTGACACAAAGTAATCAGGATCAACAACTTTTGTTCCACTCCAATAAGATTTCTCAGCAGTGTGCTGCTGCTGCTTGTTAACAATGCCTTAATTAGGCCATGACATTCCACAGCAGTTTGGTACTGAAGCAGAGTTTTGATCTACTAGGACGTCTCTCACCTGCTTGAGAAACCTTAGTAATTGGAAGAATACAGTGGATTGAATCCAGGTGAAGCATCACAGGTCAGTCATTAATGCCTCCTCATATTGATTGCTTTCATGGCAAGGCCACCTTGTGAGGAATTGGAGAACAAACCACAGCCTCTTACAGAAAGGCTACTACCTGGTAACAGAAATTTTAAAATAGTCATAAGCAGAGGTCAAGGTACTCTAGAAAGAAAAACTGAGTAAAATCTAACCATGTTATATACTAGCTCCCCTAAGTAACATCACCCCCATAACATCATCTCCTTAGTCTGATCCCACCCCCTGCTTTCTCTCTCTCAGCTTTGTCTCTTTTAATGTTTCTGTCATTTCTGTCTAGCCTGTTGGACAGACTTTCGAAGCCTGAATGATAGCTCATCACCTGGTTTTGCTGCTGACTCTGCATCTTTGGGAGTAGATAGGAACCCTGATACAAGATGAATGTTTAAAAGAAAGATCAGATGGAAAAGGGAAAGAGAGTGTATCCAGATAGATTTCAAGGGAAGACTAAGCAAATTTTTTAAGAAAAAACATACAGGAGTAAGTTTTCTAAATGAAGAAAAAGATGATTTTTCTAAATATAAATAGTGGCACTAGTATAATGCACATTAATTTTGGAAAGGTCTGAGAGAATATGGAGATATGTGGGAGTGCAGAATGAAAGGAGAACTGAGAAACATCAGGAGCTGAACAGATTTTCAGCAGTGTTGGCACACAGTAACCATCTGTTGTCTCTTTTGCTTCTGGAAGGCCTCTGTCAGCAGACAGGAGGCAGGAGCTTCGCCTCATCTGTATTACCAGCTTTCCATGTGAGACAGGCTGTTTGCTGGGCAGGCACTTTCTCCTCTTTTGAAGGCGGGTGAGTGAAGAGCCCATCCCCTCCGCATCACCTCTCATGGTTTACACAAGCTAACCCTGGGCTATTGTTTGTGCCTGTGTGAACAGAGCTCTGTGCAGCACGATGTCCAGCTCCCAGGCTTACATGGGAAAGGCTGGGAGCTGCAGATGGCTGCCCTGGGACAGCGTGGGGCTGTGGGGAAGGCACACAGCAGAGTGGAGATCCGCTGGAGCAACAGCATGGAGAGAGCTGGCTTTCCACGTGTCCTCCCTTGAGCAAAACCTCCAGCCACAGTGACCTGTGTAGGTTCCTCATACCCATTTTTACCTCCAGAGAAAACAGAGAAGAAACTAAAACTAAATAGGAATAATTTAGGAAAGTGTAGTTCAGACTTTGTATGCGTTAAAGGGCAAGGGAGAAGCTATGGAGGTTAAATTTCTGCTGTGTGGTTTGGAAGATGATTCTGGCATTCTGATACGTACCTAGATTTGATTTGGTTTTCTAATACAAAATTCTCAGGAAAGGCATGTTTTTCACCTCTCATGTTAGTTCTTTACTATTTCCTATGTCTCTTTAATTAGAGCAAAAGAGGCAGTATCTGCCAACTGTAAACCATGAGGTTGATTTCTCCTAAGTTTTTGAGGTGGAGATTACATACCTATGAGGTGGCCAAAACAGAAGGGCAGTGTTTATATGAGGGATTATGCTTTCTGTCTGTCTGTCTCTGCAGGGGAACCCATTCTATTACCCAGCATGGGTCCCATCACAGCTCTATATTCTGTAATGACTATGGAGATGGTATTTTAAATTGTGTAAATTATTGCCTGCCTCCTTGTTTAGAGAGGTTGGGCCAGTTATTGACAAATTATCAGCCAAACCTAGTGAGAATATTACTCAAAAATTATGCTGTCTCCTCTGCTATTGTCTAAACTAGAACAAAGTGAAAACTGCATCTTTCTGTTTCAGTCTTTTCTCTAATTTACAGCATAACAATAGTGTAAGCTACAGGTGTATGTGCATGAGATGGGGAGTTTACCCAGGCCCCTTGCTAACTTTAAAGCTGCCCCTTCCTCTTGGACCCTACCCTTGGAACTTCCACCTAATTTCAGCTTCTTTTTGTTTTATTTCAGGTTTTCTAAAAGCTTGTGGTTTGTTTTTGGTTTTGGGGTTTTTTTATTAAAACAAATTAACAAACAGAACAAAACAAGTTAAAAAACCCCCAAAACAACCCACCAGACAATAAAACAAGTATACTAATTACTTGTAAATATTAGCTGACCACTACTGCATGCATGCTTTCAGCCATAGCCCATTTAAGTACACTGGTTGTTGTGAGCAACCCAACACAAAGGAAAATTAGATTTCTGTTACTAGTACTGTCTTTCTGTGATCCCTGATAAGCTGTAAATTCACTTAAATTTTCAAATTAGTTGAAAACTTATGGCCAACAGAATAAATAGAATGTTTGGCTTTAAAAAAACCAAACATATTCATCATCACATCTACCTGTCTTAATATCTAGATAGCAGTAAAAATAACCACTGATTCAGTCTTCAGTACATTCGTTGAATAATTATAATCATTCACTCTGCTAAAAAGATTCAAAGGAAATTAAATGCTCAAGTAACAGGCCTCATGACTATGCAACAAAGTGGGAAATTTTCAAATCATGGTTTTAAAGCATGTGTATGAGTTCACTGTTCTCTATTATCTATTTAGAAATCACTGTCACAACTCTCTTATTAATGTATGAGGTAGAAACCAAATGTATAATAATTTCAATCAACTTCATAATTCTTTTAAAACACGGCTTTAAAACTCTCCATTATCATATGCAAAATGGCAAAGTCAGTTCCACTTAATTTATTTCATATGTTATTCCAACAGCATCACAAATAGTTCATTGTTACACATCTCTCCAAATAATGAGTTCAAGACATCCTTTCCCTCACACCACTTCAGCTGCATGCAGCACGCTTCATATTGTGTAATTGTCTGATGGAGAAGGGCAGCAGCACCCATGAAAAAGTGTTGGATCCAGGTCTTACACCCCCTAAGGACAATGGAATATTTGGATGAGGGATTAAAAAAAGGAAAAATGATGAAACAAAATCAACAGATGATTACAAGACTTAGTTTAACTTCCCTACCTCATCAGAATGCTGCCCATCACCACAGACGTTCTCATCCAGGATGGGAAACTTCCAGACAACCATGAGATTCCCATTAAAGGTGCTCTGTCTGAATGTTGCACTTACAGTATTTGCTGGAACAATTAATGTGAATCTAACAAACCACTTATTAGCTAACCAGCATAATTTTAAAAAGCCTAATGAAGCTAAAAAGTCACTGAGAAAAAGTGTTAAATTAAATTGGGGACAATCAATCTCCTATGCACTGAAGTCTATGCTTTGCTGGACTGGCAGCATAATAACACATAAAATGTACCTGCTTCAGAAATATTCCTGATTCTTCTTAACCTACGAAATGTAAATGCCTCTCCTTCCTCCACACCTGCAGAGTGGAGCACATGCTCCTCTTGTGATGATTGTCATGTAAAATGTTTTGTAGCCCGTTAAATTGGGCTTCTTGAAGATGAAGTGTGCATATAGAATTTCAGAGTAAATAATACTTTGATTAGTTGTGAGAAAGGTAATTTTCTGTGAGGCTGGGGGGGCAGAAGTTTCATAAAAATATTTTCTTTAAGTTGGATTGGAAACTTAGGCAACTAATTTAGGTTCCACCCTGAGGTCATTCTTAATTATTGGTGTTTGGTGTGTTGGGTTTTCTTTGCTACTTCCCAGCATGTAAAGAAAGGAGCAGAAGAGGAGCTGAGCAGTGCTGTGCTGCTCTGTGTAGAGACCTTCTATACTCGGGGATGTCCCAGGTCTGTGGATCCCCTGTGTCTGAGATTCAGTCTGTGATCTACTGGAGAAAGACAAATAAATAAAAAAAACCCAAAAGAACAGTTATAAATTACATTGGCATTTCATATGGCCACCATACCTGAGTACCTTCTTTATAAAATCAGGGTAACACAGTTTCTAGTGGATTTTTAAGATTCTCTGAGTTTTTACTGTACGCTTCCCCGCAGAGAGAAGAAATTTCCACCTAACTGCAGTCAGGCACTGTTTCAAGGACCTTTCTGTAATGGTCCAATATGCTTATGCTTGAACTACACAGCAGAAGAAACTTTTGCCAGCAACAAACTAGAATGCAAAGCTGAAACTGGTAAACCTTTGGTAGTATGAAACTAGCAGCAGCATCCTGAGTAGGCAAGGTAATTGGGAATGTGGAGGTTTTTAATATAAAACCTCTCTCATAAAATATATCCAAATATTCAGGGTGGGGGAGGTTTTTTGTTGGTAGGTGGGGGTTTTGTGAGCACTTAAATCAAATTTGGGTCTCCACTGAATACACAAGTACAGTGAGTGTAAGGGGTAAAATACTGAGAAGCCCACAGCAATCTTTCCAATGGCTTCAATGAAGGCTGGATAATGTCTTGCAGGATTACTTTTGCACTTAAAGATAAACCTGCGAACAAATATTTACAGACTTGGGGGCTTCTGCTTTAGTTTTCAATGTCTGAGCCTTTCTGGTTACCACAGATGTCAGAGGGAGCTGCAGGTGGTTCAGCATTTCTGAAAGTGGAGGCTTTTATTTACAGTTTTCTGCTTGGTCTAGGGCTACCTGGAGTCCTACCTACCCCAGGGGACTTGGAGGGTGTTAAGATGGAACAGCTTCCAGTTCTGCATCCAAGATCTAATCCACCCCCTGGTCACAGCCCGTGCTGGAGCGTGCCCAGCCCAGGCCCTGGTGTGTGCAACTGGCTATCCCGGGAGGGAAACTCAAGGGCAAAACTGGCTGGCATTCATCAGCTCACATCCCTGCACGCAACACCGAATAATTCAAGTGGGCTCTGAGGCCTGGGAAGTGTGGCCACAACCCAGCCATGCAGCACTAGCCCTGGATTTTGTGCTCTTCTTTACATGCCAGTGGCAAGGATGATGTGACCATAACCTAGGCATGTCTGACAGAGCAGCTTTTAAAAGGGATTTAATTTCCTCTTTATGTTAACAGTTCTGTGTATCATCATGCTGTTGACTCTTGAGTGAACTGAAGTCATTTTAGTCTGTGAAATGAGTGCATACTTATTTATCACTAAAACGTGAAGATAACCACATCTGTTTGTGCTGCCTTTCAGCCTTACTGTAAGAGAAGATTTGTGCTTTGTTGTGTTTTTTTATAGTTTTCCTTCTAAGCTGTAGGATGGTCAGTAAATCTCTCTCTCTCCCAGGCTCACCCCTGGCTCTTTGTTTTGTTATCAGCAGTGGGAGTGGTGCAGGAGTATAATACTGCTGTGCTTTTCTGGACCTGAAAGCACTCTGCTGCTGTTAACTGGTCTGGAGGCTGAAGGCTCTGATTATTTCACAGGTTTTTGTGCTAGTGTACAGCTGGTTGAAAAACAGGAAAATTCAAATTATTCTCCTCTATTCTGGCAATCTTCAGAGATGGGTCTGGTATCTTTTATCAGAAAATGTTCCTCATGTTCCATTGGGTCCAGGAGGTAAAACAGCAGTACTCTTTTGACAACATTATTCATTGATTTTTCATAACTATGTCTCTCCAAAAGCTTAAAGTGCTGCAGAAACACTAAGGTTTTGTTTTGTTTTCTTTTCTTTTAACAGGATCTCTGAATTTACCAGTATTCATAACCTTTAAAACCTAACAATATCTATGTATCTGGATTATGTGAGTGAGTAATACAGAGAGCAAATCATTATTCATCAACACTTTAAGTAAAGTTCTTTCGTGTAACTTTTTCATTAGCATACTAATACTGTGCTGGAAAGCTGTCTAGATTTTTATCTCAAGGAAGCACTTACTGCTCCTCTAAGAAGATGAACTGTCCCATTAAGATCACAATTCCTGTGAGCAGGAAAAACAGCAAAGGCAAAAAGCCCATGCTTCTCAATATGAACTTTTAATAAAAATTAAATGTGTGTATTGCCTTAATGAAGTCAGTGGGATTAGCCAATTGCTCAGAGTTGAGCATGGGTTTGTGCAGATGACTACTAAGGGTCCTGAACAAAAAAAAATAATTTGCAGGCTCAACTGCAGTTTGTACTCCCTGTGGCTCCATGTTCCCACACTCCCGTGAATGACTGCACTTATATCAACACAGCCAACATAAAAAATGCAAAGTACTTAATCAAATTGTTCCAAGTGAAAGCTTCCTTCTTGTGGCAAAACTTAATAAGGTAAGAGAAAACCAGATTAGCTTCTATGCAGACATTTTGAGGGAGGTTTGTTTGTAACAAATACTGAGAGTAAATGAAAATGGGAGTTAGGTGAGGTAGAGGATTAAACCAATGGCCAATATTTAATTCATTTCAATGGTATAAAAAATATTAAGACCCAACTTCTCAGGATCCCTGGATAAATGCATCCTGCTCTCCAAGTGCTTTATGAAATTGTTGGGGTGGTCTCAGTCCTGTTAAAAATTGTCAGCAATACTCTTATTTCTCAAAAAAATCAATTCCTATTTATTAAAAAGATACTGATTGATTTATGAGCAATTTATTTGCTGGGGAGTCTAAGCAAATAAGGATTGCAAGATAAGATCTTTTTAGAATATAAATTAATAAAGAGCTGGATTTTATTAAAAACTAGGAAAATGAAGGACTATGATCAAATTTGGTTTTCATACTTTGAATTCTACAAGGAATTATTGAAGTCTTCAAGAAAGTCAGGCCCTAGCCTATAAATCTTAAACATGTTTATTTGCTTTCATGTGATCAGTACTGCTTTATTTTGTGAGAAAATGGCCAACATAAAACTAAGCATGTGCATGCACATTTTTTAGAAAACACCTCTCCACTTCTATAAAAGTATCAGATACATGTTTTGGGTTTCTGCTTTTAATTTTCCCCCTTAATTTCTGTTTACCATGTATTTTAAGCTTTTGTTAATATATATAAGTTAATATATATTAAGTACCATATTATTTCATGTAAATGTTAAGTTTTTATAGGAACACAGATGAATGAAATAAGGTAACTGATAATAAAAATCTCTACAGTGTCCAAGCTTTGTTCCCTAATAATTTTGGATGGTTTTTTTTCTCTTGACTGAATCTCATAACAGCACTTTGTGAAGTTGCCAAATTCTGTCCCTCTTTTTATTCAGTTGCATGCAGATGCACAACGTCTTGCATATTACATTGCTGAGAACTTGCAGAATCAAAAAAATGAAGCCACAGAGGCTGAGTCCTAAATTCAGGTCACAGACAGATTTCAGGAATGTCAATTATCTGCCACCCATCCTTTCTCCCTAATGAGAAAAAGAATCAGAAAGGGGGGACTGTTTTTTTCTTTCCTTGCAACTTATTGGGTAATGATGCAGAGAAAGTTACCAGATTGTAGAGATAGGCTGTGGTGGTCTGAAACCAGACTTTTAATTTAAGATTGAGTCACAGAATGCATCTGTGACATAGTACAATTCAAAGGGAAACAGAAATGAACATATTTTTTACAGGTCCACATGAAAAGCCCGAGATCAAAGGTGCTTAGGTGACAATAGGAAGGAAATAAATCTGTCATTTGTATTTCCTTAGGAATAATAAAAATCCATTGGCTTCTCTGGAGGAGTCAGGGTTATTGGTTGTAGCATGAAAGGCATGCAAGATGTCCAAATCATTACTGTCTGGTACTTACTAATACCTAAGACAAACAATTGGATAAAAGAACCAACCAAGTCGGGATGTTATGTTTTTAAGACCTGTTTGGCTTAAATATTTTTGAGCCATGCACCATAGCTGTAATTGTACAGCCAGTCTGAGATTCATGCTTGTGACATGGCAGGACATCCTCTGCTACACAGAAGCTGGAGCCACGAGCCATTAAGGATCCCAAGTCAGCAAACAAGCAAATCAAATTCAGTGAGAATAAAATGTGCTCACAAAAGAACTCAGAAATCTGAAAATGATGGATCCCACATATTTGAGAAATCTTTTACAAACATTTGAGAAGCTATTTTAATGGAAATGAAAACCATAGCAAAAAAGAGTGCTCTAACAGAAAAATATAACATAACAGAATAATATTTCAGTGGAGGCCTGCAGCATCAAAGGACTCTTCAGGGCTGAGATGGAAAGACCATGAGATGTTCAGGGTCACTGAACAATTTATAGCTACTTCTTGGGAAGCAAAGAAATCCTGGACTACCTGGGCTCTGGAAGGGGAGCAGAAGAAAGTGAAGGTAGCACGCCCAGTATCTCACAGTATCATGTGGTTAATCTCTGTGCAGAATGGTGAGCACATGCAGTTCTACAGTTCCTCTTCATAAGAAACTCCTTCCACTACAGAACTCTCCTTCACAGGTAGGAAAAAGAAAACATTTTTCCACAGACTACCAAAACTAAAGATATGTTTTGGAAACAGTGTTGATTTCAAATGGAGAAATACACTGGGCAGCTTTTTATCAGCATTCCTGTGACTGGCAGAAGTGGGATTGTCTCTTTTTCTACAGGCAAAAGTCAGAGATGGTACTAACTTTATCATGCCTCATTCTCCAGGATGTTTGTATGCAAAGGACTATATTATGCTCAAAGCATATCCCACCTCTTTATGCTAGTTGTAGCTGTGAATGCTCAGTACCTACAACCAGATACTAACACTAATATAATCAGAAATGAGGAACATATCCATGTAAAGTTCTTCAAAAGTAGAGCAGAGATAGCTTAATTTAGTTGAGTCAATGTTCTCTTGCATCATCCATAAAATATATTTTCCTGCAGTTACTTTTCTTGTTCACTGTAAGTCTTCTAAATCCTGCAAAAACTAAATATGTGTCCTGAACTCAACTGTTTTAATGCACAATCCAGTTTTGTTCTAAGCCATATCCATGCCAGGCACAGAGAAAGGGGAAGGCAGGGGTTTAGTGAAGAAAATAACACTCCCAATGTGTTCATTTACCAATATATCAAAATACCATCAGACAGACATAAAATTAACTGAATTCATATTGGTTTTAAGGGAAACTTTACTTCTACTATTTTCTAACTTTTCAGTGTCTAATTTTACAAGCTTACTAATATTTAACGTCAAATTTCCAAGGTTTATGCAACAGTCTATCACTCAAGCTCCTCTTCTGTCCCATGTATTTTCTTCCTCCTTTTTATCTCCACTGCATCTTAGCTAAGCATTATCTTGCCAGTGTGCTTGATAGCAGAAACACAGAAAATGTAAAAGTACAATTCTCATCCTGAAAACGAGAGCAATCCCACAGCAGAGCACAGTGGCCATCCAAAGCCTGAAAATCTGCATGTCCTCTGCACATAAACTCTGGTCAGAGTTCAGCTGCCAAAAACCCTAACAAGCACAGGTGTGAGCTGCAACTTCCAAGAGCAGGCAAATTTTTTCATAGGGTCAATGAAAGAAATGCTTCTGACACAAATAACAAATTCACTGTTGTGGAGCAGTCCCTATTGCAAAGCATTCATGGGCAAATGTTTCCTTTAATCTCACCGCTGGTGAATTTCTTTTGAGATTTTTCCTTGTGCACACACACACATACAGGAATGCCTGCTCTGCCTTGTTTCCCCTTTTGCAGCTGAATGAAGTCCTAAGCAAGGACAGAGACATTAAGAGAAGCAGGTGCTGCTGCTTGCACTGCTGAGACCACATCTGTCTCCTCAACTGGGCCCTCTTATCACTAAGGTTGCCCAGCACCTTTAAAATCTGCTTTTGCTTTAATGCTTTTTCAGTTCCAGATGAGCTCTTCCATTCTAGGATCCTGCTTAAAACTGAGTTGAGACCCACTGGTGTTTGGACTAGGTGATCCCCAGAGGTCCCTTCCAACCCCAGGCATTCTATGCTTCTGGATATGTAAACCGTTTTCAAGAACAGAACTGAAAAAACAAGCAGTTCATGCAATCCCTTCCGTGCTTTCACTGAAATTCCAGAAACCCACAGCTTGGGAACAGGAATTTCAGCTTCTGCCAGGGAGCATAAGTCCATACCCTGGCAGATCTTGCGGGTGTTAACATGGACTTTAATTAAACACATTAGGCTTGGCCTGGAGCTACATAGGTGGGATATGACTGAGCTTGCAATGGCTGCTCCCAGGCACAGGAACTATTTCTGCTTACTGTATTTGCCACCTTTCCTCTTTCCCTTGAAAATTATGGAAGAATAAAACTTCTGATGAAAACACAGAAAGTGAGGGGGAAAAAAAAGAAAAGCAAAATGAGAGGAATGGAAAGGAGTCAATAGAATCAAGAACTCTGATGATGTGAGGACTGAGTGAGGTGACTGGCACTGGTTGCACGAGAAGAGCAGGAATACAAACCAGTTTTCTAGGCAGGATCGAACATAGAGGTGAAAAAGGAGGAAAAGTTTCTCTACAAAGAAACTCAAACAAGGCTCCTGTGAAGGAGACAAGGAGCTGGAGGGTAAAGGGAGAACTGTATCTTTAGGAAGCATTTGCAAAAGTTAGTTAGAAATCACTGTGGGGTGCAGTAGCTTGTGTAAGGCAATGCTGGACACTGAGCAGGGCACCCTTTCGCCAGACTCCTTCGCTCCAAGTTCTGAGCAGCAGACAGTGTAGACATGGGGTATATACATGGAAAAACTTCTTGCAGCAACATATTTCCTAAGATTCTCCAGGTTCTTCCAATAAATTGGGTATAATTCTGACTAATATTCCTCTTTGTGAGATCTAATGTGTTCATCCCATGTTGCTTCCAGAATTTCTCAGCATTCCTGTCTAAAATACACTCTATGACTGAAGCAGGCTTCTCTAGTCCATCACTGTAAGATCTTTGCAACAGCTTCATTGTCTGTCTTTCAGTTAACAGGCAGCTGATCTTATCCTACACATGAACTTTCTTTCTGGAGCTTCACAATACACTAATAAAAGGCAAGGCAGGGAATGAAAATGGGAACCTGGTCTCAGTCTTCACCACAGGTGGCTGGGGTTTGGCCCACTGTAGCTGGAGGGAAGTAGGCTGATGCTGGATGCCACTGGGTTGAGGTTTTGGTAGGCTGGATAAAGAGCTAGGTGTGGGAAACTGCAAGTGGTTGGGCAGAGGGTTGGAATTGTGGGCAAAGAAGCTATTCCTCAGAGCAGCCTGTGACTTGGACAACATGCAGACCTGGGGAGAAAGATTGAGCCTGGGGTTCAGAAGCGGAAATAGGAACACAGGAAAAATAAGAGTGGGATAAACAACTGGGACTGGGAAAAATAAGGGCAGTCCCAGTGAGAGGGGATAAGCAGAATCAGTCAAACATGAAAAAAGGACAGAACATTTTCCTTTGGCCATTAGAGTGTAAACCCCTTCTGATTCTGGAGTAAAAGGCACAGATCCCCAGGTTGGGAATGCTGGGTTTCCAGGACTCTGTGGGCATGATCAATGTGTGGCTAGACTGTAATAACCTATGTTCATCTATTTAAAGATGATCTCACAATGGATCTGCAAAATGAAATTTGTCTTTCTAATTTAGGCTGTGCTTAATCCTGGCATCTCCTAACTTCAGTGGGCTTGACTTGCCACATTAATAATGCTCTTTACAGTGCTCTAGAAACCACATATATACTATAAATGATAGACCAGCAGCCTCAAATAGTTATTCTGTGTTTGTTTCAAAAGGAAATTCAAATATACTTCGACTTTATATATGTTTTTGGCTTGTATGACTTTTCTTCACATTTTTTCTTCTTTTATACAATTTCCTAATTGTAAAAGAGCACTATAAAGCAGTTTGCTGGCCATAATTATGACTTACAGAATAGTCCTGAGTGTATGAACATTAACTACGACTTATTATGAATATATGTATTAACTGATCATTCATTTTTAAATTACTTTTCAAGGATCTATTCCATCAGTGCTAGCTTTGGAAAGAAAACACACAAAGAACAGAAGTCCACTGGAAGAACTCTCAGTGTACACTGCTGAACCCAGACACAAGCTGTGTCTTACTCACTAAGCATTTCTTCTCAGTCATGAAAAACGCCTCATAAAATGACCTCACTCAGGACTAGAAGAAAAATAAAGTATTTTGAGACTTGTGACTAAACCAGGAGAAGTGGCAAGACTGTGAATGCTACAGGTGGTTGCATATGGCTGAATCTGATTCTGTAATACTCCTTGAATTGTTTGAATCACTTTTCCTTTGCTTGTTCTGCTTTTAAATACAGCCCCTCTTTTGTAAGAGCCTTTCCTCTCCCGTTTTCTTATCCATCCTGTGTACTACTCAAACACTCCTTGTGTTGTGTAAAACCTCTCTTTGCAACCCTTCCTCACTTACTCATTTTTATCTCTTTCAAAATGTCTTTACTTCCACAAGTTTCACAACTTGCAGGATTGCTACCAACTTGCCATATTATTTATTGCCTTTTTTTTTTT
>VXBX01001503.1:1014191-1052842 GCA_013400415.1 Scytalopus superciliaris | reverse complement strand
TGAGCGGGTGTCCGGGGGGAGGAGAGGCTTCCCCATCCTCCCCAGCGGGGTGTGTGGCGCGGCCTCCCCGGCGGCGGGCAGGCAGAATTGTGGTGTCATTGCTTTCCAGGAGCAGGTGGCCCTAAGTAGTTGGGGATGAGGGTGGCGGAGCATCCCTTGCAGGAACTCCCCGTTCAAGGTTACAGCCCCTCCCTTGGAAGCCGGTGTCTTGCCGTGGCACAGGCACGTCGTTCGGAGGGGTGTAGGCAGGGACCGGTTCCTCGCGAAGGACGATGCTGAACGCTTTATTCAGCGTTTTGCTTTTGTCATCCCTATTTTTTTTTTTTTTTCCCAATTGAAATATTTTTAAGTTCTCGGTTGGATTGCTGCAGAGGTCATGAAAGGGTAAACCCGATTTAATGGGGTTGAGAAGAGGGGCTATACCTTTAGGCTTTCCACTTGGAAACCTTGCTTCAGGCTGCAGTCCGGATGCCAGGCTGCCGGCGTGATTTGCAATTGCTTGCTTGCAGTTTTTTTTCCCCTTGTGGGTGATGTGTGCAGGAAACCTGCCTCGTTTTATATGGTCACTATATTGGGTTTCTGGAATCATCCCCTCTGCTGTCTAATTCTGCCTGTGTAAAGGGTTTGTGGTGTCTGGACGGCTGGGGAGGCTTTGAACAACACGAAGTTTGCTTTGCATTGAAATTCCTGCCACGGATTTTTTTGAAAAGGAGGGAGAAGAGTGAAAAATTGTGACCAGTTCTTACTCAGGCTCGGTTTTGCAGCTACACGTTCTGAATGTGTGATAAGATGTAACTTGAAAGGGGGAGAAGGGGGGGCGTGAGAGAGAGCTAAATAAGAAGAGTTTCTTTGCAGCTCCATCCATTTCAATGGTGCAGCTTTCCCAAGCCCCTTTTCATCGCCCATCATCACCTTCAGGCCGGTCGGAGGAAGGGGAGGAGAAGAGGATGAAGGCGGCCAAGCAGCAGGTGACCCCGTCTGGGGAGAGCTCGGCTCCCGCCAGCCCCCTGCAGTCCGCGCTGAGCACGGCGGCCTCTCCTTCTCAGGCTTACGAGACGTACATCGACAATGGGCTCATCTGCCTCAAACACAAGATCAGGAACATCGAGAAGAAGAAGGTATGGCACCTATTTAGGCTGCCGGTTATAAAGCTCATTACCTTTTTAAATATTTCATATTATTTTAGTGGTTTACAGCTGGAGTAAGGTTATGTGTATATGTAGTGATAAAATATACGTTGATCAAAACTGGAGGTGCTTCTCTGGACCGAAACTGTTCAGAACAAACTTGGAACTGATTTAAAGAATATTAAAATTTAAATTTTTTTTATAATCTTGAAGAAATATTTCTTTCATCAGTTACATGCATCTAATACTAGGATGTAGAATTGTTTATAAAATTGGAGATTAGCACAGCATTTCCTTTGACTTGTGGAAATATCAGTTTATATTAAATGTGTATTGCTTTTTACTTTGCACAAATATTTGACCTGTATATTTTAAATACAGACAAATTCTATTCATTACAAAGCTTTTATATGAAATCTCCAAAGCTTGGGCTCCTGTTTTGACATCTGTTTTTCTGAGGCTGGGGGGACAGAAAAATGTTAATAAGAATAGTAACTTAGATGATACACCTAAAATACCGAGGCTATAGCTACTCAAACTTTTGCATTCCAAGGCTTTGCAGTTGATTGACAGATGACTGAAGGTTATATGCATGGCTTTTAATGGGGAAAATGCTGTTTTCTGTGAGATAAAAGAAAAATTGTGCTGTTGGCTTCAGTATTGCATAGGGATTACAAGTAAAGCAGCTGTGTGAGTACACTGTATTTCTCTAAATGTCTGCAAAGCTTTTTGCTATGTGTTAGGGTGAGGAGAAGGAGTAGATTAGACCATGTGGTTAGGGGACTTGGTCCTCCTGCAGGAGATGCAGTATTACTGCTGTCTCATGTCATGCATCATGCTGTAATTTTGAATCATGGCAGACGAACATGTTTTCATTGTGTAATTGACCAACTTTTTGTTGTATCCTAATTCTGTCCGGGGTATCTTATTGTTGTGAATTTCTCTGCTATCTTTGATTTTCACATGAATGACAATATGCCAGCAAATGAAAGTGTGACTTACTAAGATGAGTAGAAACTACTAATAGTTTAGTTTTGTATTGTTTACATCAGTATTTGACTGTTTCAGTCTATTGGAAATAAATCTTATTTCTTTCCTGAAGACACTTGTCCACTTTCTTAGGGAACGGTGCTTTAAAATTTTGATGTAACTGAAGTAAAATTTTTGAAAGACATGTTTTGGAAAATGAAGGAGGATTATTCAGGGGTAATATAACAGAATTCCAGCACTGACTTGGAAAAACTAAAGAAGCCTATCTTAAAATAAGGACACTGGATATATTTGGAGTCCCTCAAAAATCTTGGATCAATACATTAGTATTTCTTAAATGAAACAAAGGTAGCTGAAAGATCAATGATGGGGAAGGGAAGTACAGTCCTGCAGACTGAGACTGCCAAATCAAAGGCAGTAGCAAAGCTTTGTGTTCCTTTCTCCTGAGAACAAAAGGAAGTAGCAAAATTTGTATTCTCTTACAGTATGTGGATGACTTAAAATACAGAAAGCATATGTAACTTCACTCATACCCCATACTTCACGCTAGGCAGAAATGAATGTAAAAGTTTACTTTGATTTTTCTGCAGCTCAAACTAGAAGACTACAAAGATCGTCTGAAGAAGGGGGAAGCCCTCAATCAAGACCAGTTGGTAAGCTTGCTTTGTTTGAGTGGGTGGCCTCAAAACCTTCCAATGTGTTAGAAGGGTTAGGTTGCTGAAGGAAGTGATGGTGTGGTTTTACAGAAGCAGTGCCTGCAGCCTTGCAGTGTTATCTTTGACAAAACCAAATGAACAAATTATTGGTAATTAGGCTGAACATTGACCCCACAGGCTTTTTCTCCTGTTTAACCTTCCTGTGATGTTATGAAGTAACAGAAGGCCCTTGTTTAACTTTGCTCTGTAGACTTTCAGCTTTGGTGTTTCTGCAGCTGTATTTCTTAATGAGATGTCTGTGTGCAGCTTATCTGTACTGGCAGTGCAGTATTAGAACCCAAGCCTCAAGAACTCTGGGGTAGCTAAGTAATCCTCATGCCTTCTTCATTAACTGGTGGCACTTGAAATTGCCTGTTTGCTGCACAGTGCTGTTGGTTACAAGTAGCTGTTAATAAAACTGACAGCCTTCTGGGTTTTTTTCCTGTCTTGAACTTGAGTAGATTCTGAACTGAAACAAGGTTTCTGTAGCATGAAAGCTATTGCTCTTTAATCATATCTGAGTAGCAGTGTCACATAATCCAAAGGGTTTGTTGCTTCTGGAGTCACATTTTTAAAATGTACTGTGTACGTGCTAAAGAATAACTGTGTGGTGAAGGGTACTAACTTCAGTGGTAGTGCTTATCCTGCTAATGAATCAGTTGGAAAAATGTCATTGAATGTTAGTTTTATCACAGTGCAGCAGTAATGAGAACACAAGTTCTCTTTTCTTACTCTGAATAATTTGTAAAAGAGAAAGAGATGTAAATGGGATAAGAGAGGAAATGATAACTTGCTACTTAAAAGCAGACCCACTGGAGTGAATGATCATTTACCATTTAGCAGAAAAATGTGATGTAGTCTCTTGCTATCTCAAGTGCAACAGTAAATTGATTAAATCTGATGGTTTGAAGTAGAATGATGACCGTTCTAAACTCAATCTGGAATCAGGTGGGCAAGAATATTTTGTGTTTAGGTCACAGGTGTTCTTTACAATCTCTTTTCTGCCATGAACTGTGAGACTATTTAACAGTATTCTGTGTAAGTTGGGTTAGTCTTGAATACGTTTTAAAGCTACATCTGAATTTGACTACTTTGGTATATGCCCTGGACTGTGAAAAACTGTTAAGTGAAAGGGAAATTAAGATGTGGGGAACTAAAGACATAAAGGATTATGTAGATGCATTTCCTTTAAAATTCATCCAGCAGCACTAATTTTGGAAAATGGCATTAACTCGGTTACTGGCTTTTAGTATTCCTAGCTGAGCTCTGCTTTTCAAATATTAGGATCTTTATCCCAGTTTCTGGCATATCTCGGGCTTTTAAAATGAGGAATTAGATTCAGTCTTGCTAGTCAACTGACAAGTGGTAGTCAGACTGTTCAGATGACTTGTAAAAGCACATATACACTCAATATTTAACTAATAATCTTGTGAAAACCCCGTTTTCAGGTTAATACACAGAAATGTTACATTTGTGACTTTCAGATGCAAATTCCTGGTGTATATACAAATTGAAGCTGGAGTAGAGCTTGACACAGCTTAACACTTACCTAAGGAAGCTGAACTGCTTGTAACACATTGGAGCTCTAATGTAACTTGATGTCATCTATAGTTTTCATTTTCTCACACAGAGGAAGAAGTGCACATCTGGTGATGAGCTTGTTTTGCAAGCAGTTTGGATTAAACTGTAATTACTTATGGTGCATGCCTGCCAGAGCTACTGTGCATGCTAGCCTCACTTTAGAAAACATTTGTTTCAGAAATGAGGAGCTTCCAGCAAGTTAAATGTTCTTACTGGCAATATTGTGCTGTTTTGCAAGCTGAGCAGATTTTCCTCAGTACTGTTCCTCATGCTGTTAATGAATGTTAATAACAGGTGTGACAGAAAAAGCTATTGCTTTCCTGCAGGCTGAGTTACAACTTGGCATCAGAGCAGTGGTAACTGTTATTGGTGTTTTCAGGTAGGGAGTTTTACTTTGGAATTTGCTTTGTTACAAGTGTCGTTACTGTAATCTGTCTAGCAAGTTGTTGGGTTTACATTGTGAGTCTTCCTTAAATGTGTGGGCGTTAAGGTCTTGAAGTTATTCTCCCAAGTGCTAAGTGAACTTGCGAATTAGTCCTTACAAGTTGCTTGGTAAATTGTGTGAAGACAACCTAAACTATCAGATGAGTGCTCATGCACTATGCACGTTTAGGCCTAGTAGTGTCTAGTATACTACAAACAAATGAATAAAAGTAACTGAGCAGTCAAACTGATCAGACAAATGAACATGTAGCTTGTTTTCCAGTTGCTTAGGAACACATATGGAATTTGCAGATGTCCCAAATCTTATTGGGGCAGTAGATTAAGCTTTTGTCACTGTGCTGATGAAACACTCAACACTAACACTGCTTTGAAAGACCTTTATATTAGACTGATGTACCTGTTATAGAAAAACTTCTGATACCATGTCAGGAGCATAAACCAAACTGAGTGTAAAGCACATGTGAATAACTGAAATTAAACTTAACTTGTTACTTCCCAGGCATGCCCGTGGTATAAGGATTTGGGCAGCATGTCTGAACTGCACCATTTTGCAGTCTTGAGAGCTGTTGAGGAAACTTATAAAAATGAATGACTCAAAATGCAATTAGTAATCTACTGCAATTAGTATTTTTGAAGACCAGCTACTAAAATACTGGTTAAAGCCATTAGTGAAGACAGGAATGTGGTTTTATTTGTGGAACCTAAATTTGAAAGCATTTTTTTTTTGTGAAAACATGCCCTGTATTTCTAAAGTTTTTACAAGTTATCTGTAAAGGCCTTCACTTAAGCATGAAAGTAGATCTGTGCTGAACTTGTCTCCTGTACTCCTTCCAGGCTTTCAGATCAGTGTCTCATTTTAAGTAGCTTCTTACCTGTGGGTGCCAAGGCCTATAGGGACAAAAGTAAAATGGAACGAAATAAGTCATATCCAGACTTTCTTGTTTCAGCATTAGTATCCCAAGTATTGTACAGGAGGTTGCCTGGAGGCAAGCTTGTAAGATATCTGCCTGGTGGTATGAGCTGGCTTTATGCTGCTCATCTCAGATAATTACCAGTGAATGATATTTGCAATTAAATTTAAAGTACCAGCTACAGACACAGTATTTTAAAGTTACAATTTCAGAGAGGTGCACACTAAATTATCAGCTTACAATGAGAGTTTAAGTACAAGGGAATTGAGTTGCAAGAATTAATTTTGAGCATGAAAAAATATTTTCCTGTTCCTTTGTAGGAGGCAGTAGAGAAATATGATGAAGTTGTACACAACTTGGAATTTGCCAAGGAGCTTCAGAAGACTTTTTCAGGACTTAGCCAAGATGTAAGTATAAATGCTCTTCCCTGTATTGCCAGGAGGTAACTGTAAGATTTGTGCTACTTTTCTAGTGGCTACAGCTTACATGCCAAGTGCACACAATGTTTTAGGAAGCTCCTGCCTTGGAGCAGAAAAGTGTTGACAATTTTGTGTACCACTGACCTCCGCAATATAGTAATTCACTGCACATCCTTGTAAGAACTTGTGAGTCACTGGAGCTCAGCTGTGTTTGAGATGACTCCAGCTTACTGAGATTGAAACCATTAACCACGTGCCCAAGGTGGGCTCATCCCCTGCCAGGTGCAGACTGTTGGGGGAGCAGCTCCACTGCAAAGGACATGTGGGTCTTTGTGGGCTGCAGGCAAAGTAAATGGAGCAGTGAAGCCTAGACATAGGCTGAGGACCAGCAGATGAAGGAGAATGGGTTATTTAGTGCTTATTAACCAGTTGTGTCCGTTTCTGGTCACTCAGTAGACAAAGGCTGTAGATAAGCTTCAGCGAGTGCAGTGGTGAGCCCCTGAATGGCTGGGGCCTGGAAGATGAGGCCTGTGAGGTGATCCTGGAAGAACTGGGCTTGTTGGGCCTGGGGAAGGGAAGGCTTGACAGGACATGCAGCATTAGCCCTCAAATAGCAAATACTGAAAGGATGGAGCCAGGATTTTTGTGGAGAGATGAGGCGGGAGAAGGAATTGGAATTGAAATAGTAGGTTCCAACGAGGTAGGATGAAATCCTCACTCTGAGAATAACTGAGCACTAGAGCAGCCTGTCTAGAGTAGTAAAATCTCTCCTTGGGTCTCTTCAAGACAAACAAAGCTCCAAACAATCTAGTTTTGATTCAGTGGAGCCTTTGTTCTGGAGGTTGGGCTAGACGTCTCAAGATCTCTTCCAAACTGAACTTTTTAATGTTTCCAGTGAGTGAGGGGAAAGTGCTGGGGCTAAATCACTTTGGTTTTACTAATAAGTATGCTTCTCAGTAAAATTTAACTGAAACTTATGGAGTTTGCTGCTTAAGCTGCTGTAGTTGTCTCTCTCTATATAAGGTCTTTATTTAGGGTTTAAAGAACTACCTACGTTATATTTATGTGAGTGTTTCATCTTTGGTGAAACTGGTCTCTATCACTACTACCCTCGTGGAAAGATTTGATCCAGGGTAGTGGCAGGGGTGCTAAACATGATTAGTCACTGTTCTGGCATTATTTGTCTGCCTCCTACAAAATGCTGAAGGACTGGTAAAATGGCTTGTCTTGGTGTTCACTGAGACCCAAAGTTTTGCTAGAGAGGCTCTTGTATGTACAGTAATTCCAGGTAGTGTGTTAAACTTCTCAAAGCACTGTGTGAGCAAAGATTCAAGAGTCTTTTCAGCAGTGTTACGGCTTTGGGTTCCCTCTGTCATTCTACCTTGAATATAGATTGTTAAACATTGGATTGCTTCCTATTGCTTTCCTTTATGTAGCTGCTCATAAAAATAACAGAAATGAAGGATTGCGACCCAGTGCATCTTTGTGCAGGTGTTTAGTAATCCAGCATTAACTTCTACCAGTTGATGTTTGTTCTTGAACTTACACTGTATTTGAAGGGTAACTGATGTTATTTTTAACTTGGCTCTGCTTTTGCTGGTATGGATTCTACAGCCAATAGCCATTACTGGAACACTAGGTGCCATTCTGGCAATGGCATCCTTGTATCCTTTGCAGTGTGTTCTAGGAAACAACATTTTCATAGATCTTGCCCCATACTGAGGCATTTTAAATCCTGCAGTTACTGCTGGATGGTTCTGTTAGTACACAATGAGAAACTTCTCAAATGCATGAGCACTGTGGATGTTCTGTGACTTGTGTTGGTTATTTCATAAGTTTGTCTTCTGCCAGAAGAAATAAAAGCAACTGTAGGATTCTGCTGTATCTTTTAAACTGGAGAATTTAAAAGTGAGGAGCAGTTTTCTCAAGTTTCTCCTAGTAAGACAATTTCTACATCTCTAGCTTTGTGAAAAATGTTGAAAGTCAGCTAGGCCTGCATTTATGCATTGGTGTAAATTCTGTCAATTGCTTTAAAACTGTTACAGTAAATCACCTAATAGACATAATCAGCATTTAGATATCATAAAACCATATCACAAGTAAAGCTACCAGTATCTAGTTGGATTTAGACAATTAATAGATAAATTGGAAACTCTTCTAAAGGAGGAGCTTGAAAGATCCTGGGTATCTGAAGAGCATTGGGGACTTCTATTACCTATCTGAAATAAATAGTTAGTTTGCTCAGTTGATGATGATCAATACTAGAACTCAATGTTTTACTCTAGAATCCTATTACTAAACCATTGTGTTTGGTTTATTGCTGAATTTGTGTATTAAAATAGCTGCTGAAAGCACAGAAGAAGGCTCAGCGGAGAGAGAGTCTACTGAAGCTTGAAGCAGAGAAGAAAAAACTGCGTACAATACTTCAAGTCCAGTATGTGCTGCAGAACTTCACTCAAGAGCATGTTCAGAAAGATTTCAAAGGTGGTGTGAATGGTGCAATATACCTGCCTTCTAAAGAACTAGACTACCTCATAAGATTCGCAAAACTGACATGTCCTGAAAGAAATGAGAACTTGAGGTAAGTTCAAGATTTTTGTCTAATTAGGATGCTTTGTTCATTACAGTAAATGTCCTCTGTTTGACACTGCCATGTCTTTACTATGTTTTGGATCACTAATTAAAATTCTATTTAGTACACCTGTGTTAGTCTGAGATGAGGAATGTAATAGATTTACCTCACTCTGACCATTTAAGGACAGCTGTAGTAATTACAGCCTCAGGTGCCAGTTACAGGTGAATTTTTGCCATCTTCTGTTGCCCTGTGGGACTGAGGGAAGATAGTCCAACACCATCCAAAGCAGGGAGGCTGGTGGTGCACACTGTTCATGAAGTGAAAAAGGTGCAGTAAACTCAGAAATGTTCTGTATTCCATTCACATGTGCTTCTTTATTCCAAAGGAATGTAAGGTGGTGCTCCTGAGGCTCTCTTTCGCTTAACTTCAAAGTGATTTTAAAAAATTGCTCAGGCTTGTGGTACCTCTTCACTAAATGTCATACATGTTAAGGTAACAGGTTGTCAAAAGAGGTAATGTGTGTCAGAACTAATGTGGCACTGCTCTTGTACTATGACAGCTGGTGCTGAGCATGATTCTGTTTTTTGGATAGTGTAGTAAGAATTGTATTTGAATATGGAATAAGTAGTTATTAGGTGCTACGTTGAAATACTTTATGGTTAAGTCATGTTTGAATATGCACTAAGTTCCTAAAAATTCTAATCACTTGTCATACACTAACCTTTGCCTAATCTTTGCTGTTCTTTAGAAGTTAACTTAAGAGCACTTACAAAAAGTTACACAACAAGAGTCTCTCATTCCAGTGAAATAGCATTATTTCTAGGTTACTGTCATCATATTACACTTCCACAGAAATGTAATCCTTTCTTTTGGGATACTGTGTTTCATCATGGTGGAATTTCAATTCCGTTATCTGGAGAGGGTGGATTGTGGACCCAGGACAAAGTTTCTCAATAACTGCTAGTTACTGAGAGTGGCAGGACCTGTTGATGGTTGCCCCTGTACATGTTTATCCATTAAACAAGGTGACTGGCTGATTGAACAGCAGTTGTTACCCTGTCTGGGAATCCTGGCTTGGAATGAAGTCTAGCCATATGGTCTTATGGTATAGTGCTGAAGCATTTCTGTGAGGGCTGAACATTGGTTGATATATTTAAATGAGGGCTAGTGGGATGCTGCAGCACTTAATCTTGGCTATGATTCCACCTGGTATAACTTGTCACATGTTTTAGTGTTGAAGACCAGATGGAACAGTCATCTCTCTACTTCTGGGACCTTCTGGAAGGAAGTGAGAAACCTGTGGTTGGAACAACATGTGAGTGTCTCATCTAGAGAAATAACTTAAACATCTGTAATTTGTGTACTTGTTTAAAACATCTTAAAACCACTGAATATACATGGAAGGCTACCAAATGAAACTCCTCCAAGCACTATGTGTAACTATTATCTAAGGATGAACTACTGTTTGGTTTAAGTTCTGGTTTTTTTTAAAGTACAGATCAATAACAATACAGCATACTTCCTTTTTCCAGGTCAAAACTTCTAACCAATCTACTAGCATGTTTTTGAGGAATAATGATGGTAGTAATTGAAAAGCTGATTTGTAAATACCTTACAGAACAGTGGGAAGCTTTTTGTGTAGTTATGGGATAATGGGTTAAGTTTGGAATAGTTCCCAGCTGTGAAATGCTTAGTTGAGCATACTGATGTGTATTAGAAAGCTTCACTGGCCCTGGGCTGAAGGGTCCATAGCATTGAAGAGTCTCCCTTTGTAAGAATTCTAGACTCATACCTGTTGTCTGCCTGCAGTGCAGGATACCACCCACACTAGGGAAGGATAGTCATTAATGGAACTTGCTGTGATCTCTAATCATGCACAGTGCAGTCTTACTTTGACCTGTGGCAAGTGTCCTCACTTTTGAAGCATATCAAAATCTGTGGGACTCCATGTATCTTCCATTTGTGGCATAGTTCCCAAACCCTGGCTGTGAGCCAAGGTGCACATTCTGTGTTCCTATTTACCACTTACTTGCTTATGACAAAACTGTCCTTACTTGAATTGTAGTGTGTTTTCTATTGCAACTAGACCTTGCTTATCCCACTTACTCCAGCCTTGTAGTGGCTGTGTGGCAGGAATCTTGCATTTGTCACTGGCAGTAATGTTGAAGTTGTTAGACCCAGAGCAGGTACCCTGTCTAACTTCCACATGCAAGTAGTTGAACTGACAACTAAGTGTTAACTCTTTCCATGCACTTCTGAACAAACTGCAAGCTGCCCTTGTATTGCTACAGGCTGGTAACTTTAGCCTAGCTATCTTGAACTCCAAACCTTTGTTTTGTCTATCACCTAAATAACTTTTGTCATCATTTTATCAATATCTCTTATCCTTTAAGTGTCAGTCCTGCATCTATTTGTGTGCAAGCTAGACTTCAGATAAAGCTGCTAGGTCATCTTATTAGCATTCATTGCCTTGGAAAGCAATTTTTTTTTTTTTGTAGCTATGTTAAATTCCAGCTAAAATTCTTGTTTGTATGGTTATCACTGGTAGGAGTGATCTTCCTGTTCTCATGGCTGTCCTGTCTCTAGCTCCTCTGAAACAATTTCCAGTATCACTGCTGTTTCTGAGGTCTTACTCTAAGCTGCTGTCTCTTGTTTGCATAGAGGAGGAAACTGAAGAGAGCTTCTCAGAGTAGACGTAAAATCTTTTGTTTAACCATGTCAGTTTTGATTGTTTTCATATTTCGGAGGATTAAGCTCAGTCTGAAACAACAGTCTCTTGAATTCTCTCTGCTTGTTTCTGCAGTTCTTAACTTTTCCTTCAGGATTTACTGTCCTGTCACTGGGAAGAGGGTCTTGTAGGGCAGTTCCACAGCGGCTGTTTATCTTTACCTATGTTGCAGTCTGCACATGATTTTAGTATCAATGCTGGCTCCTTTGTTCATGGTAAACAAATGCCTTGCTAAGCATGTGGGAGACCAAGTGTCTTGGTGTTTACCTTGTGTGTACTTAAACACAAGCTGCAGTCTTAAGTCTGGATTGCAAAGATGATTTCAACAGTAATATATTAAGAAGTCTAACAAATACTGTACTAAAATGTTTTATTGCTATAACTTGGTAAGATGAGTCAAGTTGGAGAAGTTGCAAGCAGATAAAGGGAAGAAGTAGAGAGTCTTAATCTGTAACTTAATACCTCTTAACTTCATATTTTCCTATTTTAACTTAATGGATTTTTACTCTGCAGATAAACACATGAAGGACCTGTTATCCAAACTTCTAGACTCTGGCTACTTTGAAAGCATTCCGACTCCTCGCACCACTGTGCCAGTAAAAGAATTGGAAGAAGAAGTTAATAGAAAATCTGAGAAAACAAGACAGATGTCAAAAGGAGATTCTATCAAAGAACCAGGTGGAATATTATAGGGTTCAGTTTCTGTATCAGTGTTGGAAAAGGCTTGAACTGAGCATGGGTTTTGCATAGCTTGATGCTGTAGCTTGCTTGCAATGTAGTAACTGAAACGGAACCTGCAAGTCTTGCAGCCCTATGCTGGCTAGTAAGGTCAAAAAAATTACCTCAGTTATACAATGTCTTTGCCTTATGAGCAGGTCTCCATGTTGAAGATGTGCGAACTGTCTGCTGTAGGGAACATTATATATTACAATAGCCAAATTATGAGTACTACAAAATGTTTCTTGCTGAACTCTAAATTTCTGCAAATGTAAAACCTAATCAGAAAATAAAAGCTTGCCTAAAAATAGTATGCTGAATGGCAAGCTGAGCTTTCAGAATATCTGGTTTAGCAATTGACACTACTATTTAAATAGAATTAAAGAGTTGCTACTGCTTGTTCTGCCTTTCTGCATTTGATCAGTTGAAACAAATTATCATCCTTTCTCTAGAATCCATTATGGAGCTTATGAAGTCTGAAATACAGCCACAGGAGGTAAGATACTCCACTACTAATTGCTTTTCTTTAGTATTGTGATTTATCAGACACATAATTGCACTTCTGCAACCCTTTTTTAAACTTAAAAAGGGAGTCTGAATAGCAACCTAGGCGTTGCTTTATGTAGAAAGCATTAAAGACTTGGTTTGCATTTCTATTTCTAACCCCAAATTTATGAAATTTGGGGTGTTTTGGGATAAATGGAGCAGGATTGCATGAAGCAGTATAGTACTTTAATGCTCTGGCACTTTCCTGAATAAAACAAAGCATCAGCCTTTATTTAGAATGGAAACACACTGATCTGTTGTGTACTGTGGAATAGAGAAAATACACATCTACTACAGCTGTCTCTAAAAGCTAAGCTTACTGCAGTAGGCTTGATATCAGTGGGATTAAGAATGATGTACATTTTGCTCTGATTTGTCAGAAAAGTAGGGATTCCAAGACAGACTTGTGTGCACAGGGATGTGTTGACCTGTTTTAGCAGCTCTTCAGACTCCTGTGCTCAAGCTTTGATTGTCAGTAGCATAAAAAACATTAGACTTGGTTCAAAAGGTGGGGAGGGGTGTCCTCTTCTAAGTGGAAATACTGGTTCTTAAAGTGCTGAATCCCTGTTTCCCAGGTATCCCACTAGAGGGTGTATTCTAGAATGAGTTTTTGGAAGTTACTGGTAACAGTTACCTGTCTCTTACCGTGTGTTGTCAGAGGGGAAAAAAAAAAAATCAGCCAGTGAGCCTTGTACATTATTCACTTTGTATATTTACTTCCTGTTCATGACAAAGTGGTAACTCAGAAAAACGTCAGAACATCATCATTAAACTCTGTCTTACTGACACTAATCACAGCCTGCAGTTGAAGTCCAGTGGTACTAAATCTGAGAATCTGATGACTTTTTGGTATTAAAACTCCATTAAGAATGAAGGTTATACTTGGTTACTGGACCTAATATTTTGGGGGAGATTGCACTGCTAAGCTCAGCAGAATGTTTGCTAATACAGTACCACAGCATTTTAGATACTGAGGAGGAGAGTTACTTTTTGTAAAAAATCAGTTGAACTCGCTACTGTCACTGCCTAGGAACATCAGGTAGCACTGAGGATAAGAGTAGTAGATTCACTCAGCTTGAGTGGGTTTTACTTGTGTAGTTCAGGACTGTTTCCCGTTTCTCTGTGCCATGCCAAGCAAAGCTAGTCTGCAGTGTTGTAGCATAAAGCCATGGCTGTCCACACTGTTTCTATGACTAGTGCTTATCCTGTCTAGGCTCTGCTTTTAGTCAGCAGTTTTCAGTAGCTGGGTAACCTAATTTAACTGACCTGAACTGTAGTAGCAAAATGTGTTCTTGGGAGCCATTAAGTTTCTCTGGTCTATATAGTTTCTCAACAGGCGTTATTTGCCTGAAGCAGAATACTCTGTCAAGAAGAAGACAGAAGAGCCCAAATCTTGGGAAGCTGAGTATGCTAGAAAACAAGAGCCTCCAAAGTCCTGGGAAATGCTTGTTGATACTGCAGAGCAGGAACAGAAGCAGAAGCAAGAGGCCTTAAAGCCTTGGGAAGCTCGTGTTAGACAGCAAGAACTAAAAAGACCAGATTCTCCAAAGCCTTGGGAAGCTCACATTAAAGAGGAGGAACAGAAGCGTGAGTCTACAAAGCCTTGGGAGACTCGTGTTGAGGAGGAACAAAAGAAGAAGCAAGAAGCTCCAAAGGTTTGGGTAGCACGTGTCCGAGAGGAGCAAGAGTCTCCCAAACCCTGGGTAGCAAAGGTTAGGGAAGAACAGGACCAGAAGAAACAGGAATCACCTAAGCCATGGGTAACAAAAGTTAGGGAAGAGCAGGAACAGAAAAAGCAGGAGTCCCCAAAACCTTGGGAAACCAAAGTTAAGGAAGAATCAGAAGAAAAGCGGGAATCTCCAAAACCTTGGGTAACCCAAACTAGGGAGCAACCAGAACAAAAGAAGCCAGAGCCTGTGAAAACATGGGAAATGCCTGTTAGGGAAGAGCCAGAGCAAAAGAAGCAGGAGCCTGTGAAGGCTTGGGCTGCACATGTTAGGGAGGAACCAGCACAAAGGAAGCAGGAGACTCAAGAGGCTTGGGAAAAAGCTGACAGGCAGCAGCAAGTGTCACCACCACAGTTACAGAACCCTCTGAAGTCCTGGGGAGCTGCAAGTATTGGGCCAAAGGAGCAGATGGGGCCAAAGAAGTTTGATATGGAACCCAAAGAAGTGAGTTGGCATATGTAGTATTACCTGTCATAAGCTTTTGACACTAGTGTATTGGAATAAAGCTAGCTATTAGCAGAGCCTTTATAAAGGTGTATTTTTTAGGCCTATATTTGTACTCCCATTTCATTCTTTCTTGGTGGGGAGTCATTTTGGCAGTTAAAATTTATTTGAATAACAAGATGGTCTGCTTTGCTTTTTACATCAGCGCAGTGTTTGAGCCTTGAATAACTGCTTTATGCATAAGACAGAAGAATTAACTTGGTTCATCTGTAGCTATTGGCTCTGTCCACTGTTAGCAGTACAAAGCAGGTATGACTCATCCAGGGATCAAATACTTTGTGGCTGCATGCAAATAGCACTTCAGTAATTTTTAGGCTTTTGATTAAAATAGCTGCTGATTCAAGAGAGATCTAATGTCTAGATCAAGCAATACAAACTGTACAGGGGCTTAAATATGTATTTCCAGATGAATGCATAAACCATACTGCTGTCCTGGGGAGTCTAACAATAGCATAGCTTTAGAAATGTAAAATGAAGCCATTGCAGGGCTTATAGCTGAGCAGGCTGCTACCCTCTGTCACATTACCTTCTTCTCACCTGTGCTTGGGTAGCAACAACTCTGCTAACTGTCAAAACAGATAACTGAACTCTGCTTTATATGCTGTCTTATGCCATTAAGAGCAGTGTTAATTTAAAGTTAGGCTTGAGGAAGCTCATGTGGGGGAACTGAGCAATTCCTTGTACACAATGTTGTCAGCACTGCTATCTTTCAGCAAGAAAGCAGGAATCATTACATCCTGTATTACTCATAGCAAATGATTAAGTTTGTCTTGTCGGTAAACTTGGCATAACTGAAAAATGGATGTTCTTGTGCCTAGAGGCGAGACCGCAAACCGAAGGTTGAACATGAGATTAAGAGAGTATGTAACATGCAGCACTGGGTAACCAAATGGGGTTAAGGTGTTTCAGCTTGATTCATCTTTACTCTGAAGCTGAGTAGAATCTTGTGTCCACTGGTGGTGGTGGTACAGCTGGAAAGCCTGGCTGCCTCACTAAGTAACTCTGAGCACAAATAGGTGTTGTGCACCCAACTATGCACAGTAACTGAAACTAAGTATTGGAATATTCTCAAGCGCTTAAGGAGGCCTTGGAATTTCTGGTGTCAGATTACCTTAAAGCTTAAATGCAAGATGCCTCCTAATGGGACAGGCCTGTTATTTTCATATGGGTGGATAGATGGATGGCTTAAGTGGTTGACAAAACTTTGCAGCACTAAGTAAAAAGAAGGGTCTCCAATCAGCTGGAGAAACTTGCAGACTGCCTGGGAATCTTCCTAGGAGTGTGCAGGTGAGCACACTGGCAAAGTTAAACTAAATGTTGGAATGTGAGGTCTCTTAAGATGGATTGCTGAATTAAGTAAACAAAGCATATTTTAAAGTATTTGGGCTTGGGGAATTGATACAAGTCCATGGGGAAACACTCATTTTTGCTTAGTAGCTGTTGAGAAATCCTAATATCAAAAATATATTGAATGAGTCAAAAAAAGTGTGCTGTCAACATAACTAGTCTTCAAAACATTTAAAAAAAAAAAAGAAGATATCCTAGACTTGAGGTGCATATAAAGAACAATTAAAATCATATTAAGCTTTTCAGATAAGTTTCTCTTACCTTTGCTTATACGAAGAGGCAATTCAGTGCTATAGCTGGATCTGTTTAACTCCCAGAGAGACTCATAAATGACCTTGTACAAAGATGTAGGCATGGCAAATAAAAGGCCTGTGTCGGTGCTGCTGCCCTCTGAGCTAAAACTAACCTTTCTTTACTCTGAAATAACTGCTAGAGCTCTGAGTTCTCTTAAAAACCTGTTTTGAGATCTTAAAATACATTTGTTTAACTTAGTGTACCATAAGGTGCTATACCTAAGAAGCTGAGCCTAAGACAGAAGAGTGAGCTGATATGCAGGCCTGTTAAACTGTGGTTCTATTTAAATGCTGGTGCAACCTGTGCACCTTCATACTTGGTTAGAGCTGAATTTGTGGCCTGCTATGGGAAAAAAAAAAAGTTTGGCTTGTGCTGTTATCCAGTCCCATTTAATTCATACAGCTGTGAATACTGCTCTGAGCAGAAAGAAAATGTTAACTGTATATCTACATGGCACAGATGTGATTACAGGTTAGGTATCACCATTCCACCTGATCTAGTACTCCACAGCTAACAAACCTAAAGAGGAACTGAGGTCCTGTATCATAGAATGGAGTTTTACTGGTATATGAGGTGTTTGAAATGTATGGTAGTGTTATATACAAGTAGACCTTCAATCTAAAAAATCCAGGTTTAACAGGGGTACCTGGGATATTTGCACTCAGACTAATAAAATTCCAATATGGTCAGCATGCCTTTGCAGTGATTTATTTGCAGTGCTTTAACAGGTCCAAAAACTAGGTATTTCAACTCTGGTTTTAGTCAATTCTCTGGATTTATGTCAAGACAGGTTTTACTGAATGTTTAAGTAGTGTTGACCTTGGGTTTCAGAAGCATTGTTATGACAGATTATACCCTGAACTTACCAGTGCTGTGTTATTCCAGTGGTTCAAACAACATTCAGGTTCATGTTAAGTGATTTTAACATTTACAAGCTTGATATGAGCTGGAACAGTAGGTTACTAAACTAAGAATCTACTACCAGTTTGTAATGACTTCCAGAAACAGCATCTAACTGTAGGCTAGAAAGAAAACTTGGTTTAAAACCACCTTAAGAATGTCAAGTACCTGCTATTTTTTAAAGCATCTTTTTATAAAAAGGCATAAAAACCTGAAGTACTTTAACTTCCTGATACCTTCTCATATATGATCTTGTGTTGCACTAAATATTGTAGTTTTGAACATATAGGTACTAGTAAAGCAACAAATCGTTATGAGGTAACTTCACTACATCCACTTCTGGCTGGTGTATTTTAATATATGTAGGAACTGGAAAATAACTTCTATGCAACAGAAGGTCTGTGTTTCAGTCCTGGCTTAAAGCCCAAATATATATGTAAACCCTGTATGCTTATGCTGGTTGTTGAAGTAAATAATGCTACCAACATAGTGCAGAGTATGAGCTGGCGAAGGAGATTATCTCCTAACAAATTGTAAAAGCACACAGGAATTTTATCATCTTTGGAAGCAAAAGTGATACACTGCAGTCTCTTTTGCTTCCACGCTCTTGAGGCTGTGTCAGTTCTTTTGTGTTTAATGTACAAGTCTCACTTAGGTAGCTAGTGGACTATCTTAAGAGCTTCAGATCCCCATTTTCAAATTCAAACATACAGAACCATTTGGTAGTGTGCTTGTGTCTTAGCATTAACAGTAGTGAGGAGGAAGAGGGTAACAGAAGCATTAATCACTTTAGCCTATAATGGATTTACCATGACAGTGAGTGCTGTAAAATTGTCTGCTTGTAAGTGAGGGTTAATAAAGGGATGGACAGAAAGATTCAGATTCCTAGTAACTTTATAACTTGCTGATATTAACTTCATTCAACTGTGTCTTTTGTCCTACACTTAGATCCTTAATAGCTTTAGTTACTGTTTAGAACAGGAAACTATACAGCAATATAAACTTGTGCAGTTGTAGTTAAAGGTAATGCTTGTGCATCAGAATTTCCAGTTAAGACAGAGTTGTACAAAGGTCTACTTGTCTAGCTCTAGAATAAAGTAAAACTCACAGCTTGACAAGTAGCTATCATGTGGGTCACAGATGTTAGAAATGGAGTGCTCCAGAGTTAATCATGTGCTGCAAGCTTCTTCCCTGTGCATAGTATTGGAATTTCTGCAAATGCTAGTGATTAGTTTCAGATAACTGTTGAAGAGGAAATGTAAGAGTGTTTCTGGGCTTGCCCTACAATTGGATGAAGAGCACTTAATTTGTTTTGAGTTCTTCTGCCATATAGTCTTCCATGCTGCTATACAATATATTGAAGTAGCAATCTCCTGTTAGAAAGACAAATATTTGTACTGTAGGAGAGCAAAGGCTTTCACATCTTCCTGTGTATCTCAATGTTTAGACCAGTTGAAATAATGCAACTACATGTCCTCAGACTTGCCTCCCTCTGGCTGTATAGACAATCACAAGAGCAGCAAGGCTTTGGAGACCCAGAAAAATTAGGGGCTTAAAGTACTTACAACAAGCCTTACTCTTCAAGCTGCTTTCAAAAGATATGTTTGACTATCTAGACAATCTAATATTATTGTTACTCTGTAAATACCAGGGCTTCTGCTACTTAAGGAGCTCACTATTACAATTCTTCTGTTACCTGTTTTCTGACAAAATATTTCTCTCTTTGAAGTGAGAACCAATTGGGATGAACTCTTAAGGGACCATCTGAAACAATCAAGGAGTAATAAGGGAAGCAGAAGTCCATATTTAGCTGCAAAGTGAGGCTCTCATGGGAGAGCACGGGTGTAGTTATGCCAAACTTTCTGAAGAGTTCAATCAGGAGCTGGTACGTTGAGAGTATCTGGCTTGTTAGGGTTAAACCAAAATGTTTCCACTGAATTACCTGCTTGCAATGAGTGAAGTTTCTTCAGAATGTCTGGAAAAATGCCATCCTAATAAAAGATCTGTACTTACTGGTGTGAGCTCTACTGGGACAAAATACACACTAAACCTTGAGCAATGCAGCTTGAAGTTTGTTCTGGCCTTCAACTTAAATGTGTGAGTTTATTTGGATGGAAGTGCCTAATTTTGCCTTAGATGCAGGCAGCTTACTGTCTTCTTTACATTTAACTTTAAGAAACCAAATGAAAGTAAATTCATCTAGTGAAAGGTGCCCCTGCCCATGGCAAGGGGCTTGGAACTAGATATTCTTTAAGGTTTCTTCCAATCCAAATAATTGTATGAAATCTGTGACTTAACTAGTTGTAGCAACAGGAAGCTAATATTTATTTTTTTTTTAATAAAGTGAAAGCTTGATTCAGGAAGTATCAATAAGAGCACAGAATTCCTTGACTCAGTGTCTAACACCTGTAGGTTGCTCTGGAAGTGTATTGGACAAGGCAGCTTGTCTTGCTTTCCAGTATTAGATTTAACATAATTTCTCCTTATTAGGTGCCTAAACCTGTACATCAGCCAGCTGCAGAGTTTTGCTCTACTTCAACTCTTCCAAAAGATCCAGTACTGAGAAGGGAAAAACTTCAGGACCTGATGACGCAGATACAAGGGACTTACAACTTCATGCAAGTATGTTTTTTCTTTGCTGTTGTAGCACAGAGCTCCAATAACGCTACCAAGGGCTAGGGAAAACAGTGCTGACAAAGTGTGTTTGCACTGAATGAATGAATTTAGCTCTAATTAGCTAACAGCAGCTTGTCAAGGGGGAATGTTTCGTTTGTATCTAGAGTTTAATTTTTTTTCTACCAACTGGTGATCTTTTTTCGAAAGGAGTCCATTCTGGATTTTGATAAAGCTTCACCAAGTGCCATTGGTTCATCCCAACCTCCTTCAGTTACTCCAGCAAGTAGTCCTGTAGGTAGGTGGTACTATAAGTGTAAATGGTATGTAAAATTTTGCAAGCACTAACAGGGTTTGTTTGGGCTGTAGATCAGTAAGCCAGGTGAAGACAGCTTATCTAACTATAAATAGGCCATGCTAAGGAATTGTTTGGGTGGTCTTGGGCTCTAAAACTCAATTACCCAATTTATTAATTTTTTTTTAATCTGGAAAGTGGGTATCTCATTTGTGGTAAAAATATTTTATCATTGAATACTTGTCTTCTTTCAAAAACAGGTTTTCAATTGGGTGTGATTTATTGATGCTAGGTTAAATATTTGCAGTGCACATGCTAAAGCTAGTGTGCATCTTCATATATCAAATGTTTTAATAAACAGAACTGCACCCTGAAGCTATATGTGATGTTTGAATTTAAAAGTAAATGCTGCTTAATGCCTTTTTTTTTTTTTTTTTTTACAGCTTCTAAAGAACAGAAACTGCCAAGTCAGAGTGATTTTCTTCAACAGCCCCTTCAAGTAAGGTGAAGTTAGGACTGCCTCAATTAGGCAGATGGAGGTTATTTACTAGCATAGGCTTATACTTTAATTGGTTTTTTTCATGTCAATTATTTTGTAACAAATTTCATGTAATCTAGTAGCTTGCAAGTCTTAGATCACTCAAATGCTGCCAAAGTTGGCTGCTCTTCTGCTTGAAAAGCAGCAATAAATGCTTGAAATTTCTTTGAGTTGTAAAGTATGTTGAAGATATGCTGAAATAGTTCAGATATTTAACCTATAGATAAAGTTATAGCTAAAAGTTATGTGCAGAAAAATATTGCTTTTTTCCTAGATAGTGCATGTCTTCATCTTTAAGATCTTCACTTGTTCCAAAGATAGTGTCTCAAGTTTTGGTAGCCATGGATAAATGAATCTTAAATTCACTAATTGTGCTTGCATGTCTTGCTGCTGTGGCTTTTAAATAGGCTTCCCTTCCACTAACAAGAATTCCTGAAAAACCAACTAACCAGTCAAAGCACTCCAGTTCCTGCATTATTCTCAGGTTTACTTGGAAATGCCTAGTGTCAGTTTTAGTGAAATCAAACACCAAACATTGAAATTAATTTTTTCAAAACCTTATTTCTCTTCTTGCAAGGCTGCTGCTTCATCCATGGCACTGCACAGTTCAAATACTTCCCTTGCATCTGCTGATCACGCTCTTTCTGGCTCTGAAACTGAAGACTTGGTGACACCACAGACACCACAGGTAATATACCCAGGGTTCACTGGCATTTAAATATCTCTGTGATAGCCAGCCCTAACAGAAAGTTGTGCTGGGCCCCCCCTGAATAACTGTACTTGACCAACATATAGGGACAGAAGGCAAGTAACAGCAGTAGTATGGCCTACAATCTGGAATACTTAAAGATGGTTGACAAGTCTTCCTAGCACTGCATGAATGCAAAGTGAACAGTTTGCTCCTTGAAACAAAGGGTGTGGGATGAGAAATGCACTCTAGAAAGTGTGATGCATTTTCTTGTGGGAACATGTGAGTGGCCTAAGTGTTTGCTTTGCTTACAGTGTAGAATATTCCCTCTAATCATGTCAAAGAGGTTGCATAAATTGGGACGGATGTTGTCATGAAGTAGCAGACCTGTGTGTAACATGAAGCCTGAGATGTTCTCTCAAGCACTAGCTGAAGAAATACTGGGAATCTGACACCCTGATGTTCAGCCATGACCTCAGACTTGGCTTTCTTAACTGTATTTATTTGCAGTTAAATCCTCATATCACATTCAAATATTGCTCAGAGCTGATAAGTGTTTCAAGTTATGCAGATCACTGTCTTAAAGATCTCTTGTGAAGTGTGTTCCTCTGTTCAGAAACACAGCTAGCTCTTTCCTGTTCAACTCTAAATTAGTGTATGTAGATTATAATAGGAAAATGTTTGTGCTTTTCATTTTTTTTTGCTGATGTACATGCTATTAGCATACTGTGCATGCAGCACTTACTCTTTTTCATAATATACTGTATAGTTGAATATAATGGTCTTGTCAGAAATATAGTTTCTTCCAATTTTATTGTTTGGAGTTAGGATTGTTTGTGCCCAGCATATCCCTAGTCCCTTTGGCTTGAAGTCGAGTGTCTGTTTTTCCAGTTCTGCTTCTCATGGGTGACAGTGCTCTCTCCTGGTGTGCAAGTGCATCCCAGTGCTGTCTGAGGTCCCTGTGATGTGTGTACATGGTGAGCACGGGATTGGTAGTCATTAGCCCTTAGGCTCTGTATTTAAGTATTAAGCAACTCCTAAACTTAGCATTACAAGTGTGAGCTAACTATAGAACATACAGGCTTTGCTAAAGCAAACCAAAGCTTGGCTCTGCAGCTTTGTTCAATAGAGCTTACCAGAAGCTTAACATAAGACATGTCTTTTCATTTAATTCAATGAGACAGATGTGTGTCACAGACCTCACTCTAAGTAACTGCTTGAAGCAGTGACTCTACAGCTCTTCAAATTGTCTGAGTTTGCAGGGCTAGTTGTACAACCAGTTGTGTATGCAGGGTAATCTAAGTCTGAATCTCTAGAGCTAATTACTTGAAAGTTTTGGTTAACATGACTATTTACTGCTTTAGACTTAATGTTTGTCCTGGTCTTTCAAAATCCATTTGTTTCAACTTATGCACTGGTGTTTCATAACTCTACCAGAACTCTGTAGTACTACTTGTAACAGCAGGTGTGCGTTTGGCTTTTTCTAGGTATCAACATCACTTTCTCAAGAGACTGAGAAATACACTTCCCAGCCACTGTATCAATCAAGTTCACGTATTTCTGAGCCACTGATACCTAAAAAGATTGAAATTGCCCAGGTGAGCCATCACAAAGACAAGTGAAGTACATATATTAGTTGCTGAAAAGTAAGGCTCCAGACATGTTCCTTTTGACTTCTGATACCTATAAATGTTGGTATTCTATACCAACACTTGGTTTGGCCATCTGCACAGGTGAGACCTAATGCTGGTTAACTTTGTCTGGACAACTCAGCATTGTTTCTAACCTGAAACATGATTAAATTGGGAAGGGGAAAATAAAACCCAAAAAACAAACCCCTTAAACTTTCTAAATTCCTCTGGTAAAGAAAAGTCACTCTTAATATCAGATAGAGAATTGCCTTTCAGTAAATGCAGCAGAAAGTATTCTGTTTCCTGAGTGGTGAGAAAAATACCTAGTGTCTCTTTATTGTGAAATTATTGCAATGAATGGTATGTATAGTAGCTCATAGGCACAATTCACTTAATCAGCAGAGACTGCAATAGAAGTACTGTTTGCTGAGGATGCACAGCAAGATTTGAAATTGTAAGCAAAAGCTATTTTGTAGCTCTACTATGTCCAAATGTCATCCTGTAGAAACTGCTGACTTCTGTCAGTCTAGGCTTTAGAACAAATTAACTGCTTCTGTTACTGCCTGATAATTATCAAGTGACCTTTCATTACATTTGTTCTTCCCCCAGGCAACTATTCCCCTCCCAAGTGAGCCACAGTCACCGTTGCCTACTTCAAGCACCCCCATGCCATCAGTACCACCAGCACAAAGCTTTCAGTCTCCTCCAGCAAGTAGCAGTTCTGTCACAATAACAGCAGCTCCCTTTCAGGCTATGCAGACTGTAAGTATGCAACTTGAGGCCACACAAAAATACTTGACACTGTTAGTAACTTGGGACTAATACTGAGAAACTGGCTCTTCTTGGTATAGTACAGAATTTGATAGATCATTTTGTTTTAGTGTTAAAAACCTAGATTAGAGCTCTGCTTCTCCAAAGCCTTCAGAACTTAAAACAGATCATCTAAGAACAGAGATTGTGGTTTGGCTCTGTATAGTCCCAAAATCTAATACTGGGATATATTAGTAGCCTCAAGGAACTAATGGAGAAGTCAGGTCTGAAATGAACAGATTTACAGCTGTGCCCCAAGGTAAGGTTGACTGTACTTAAGCTGTTCTTAGGAACAGATGTCAAATAATAAAGGCTGGATAGGAGAGAGGGAATCCTAAAGTATATAGCTGTTAGGACAAAAAGCTTTCTGAAGCCTTACTGCTTTTTAAATGGTTTGCTTCAGTGGAATAACAGTCCACTGGAATCATGGAAAATGTGTCCTTCATAAAGACTGGTGTAGCTCACTATCCTGTCTTGTTAACAAGTAGTCAATATACATGGAATGTCTAGGAAACAGACCCCACAGTCTGAGTTGTTTATTGCAAATAGAGTATTAGTAATTGTGTATGGCCTGACAAAAATAGTATCCAATACTGCCTGGTAATCTGCAGTGCAGGCTTAGAGGGGCTCAGAGGAAGAGTCTCCATTTAGTTATTGATGTTGCCTACTCTGTACTTGGTCTTTTTTACTCCTCTGGTACCTTCTTCAGAAGATGGTAAACATTCATTTAATGCTCTTGCTCAAAACGAAGCTTAGCAAGAGGCCACTCTGATTCTCCAAAGGGTTTTTCTGTTTCAACAAATGTGCCTATGCAGTTCTGCAACTTATTGGACCATATCTTTCCATATTGAGACATAGTAGGATTTGGTGGAAGAAGGTAGCTAACAGTCACTCAAAGCACAGGAATTAATAACTAAAACTTCAATGACATCCTGATGTAGCTGTCTAATATGGTGTTTGAGTGGATAGTGTTACACATGTCTTGGAACCTGATGTAAAGGCCCAGATTCTTTCAAAATATTCATATTTCCTCTCAGTATAGGCTGTCTGAGCTTCAGGTTGAGCTGTAAGACAGGTGAGTGAATTTTACAGTGGATTTCCTCAAGAAGGAAAATAGCTTATTATATGGTAACTGTTCAGTTGATTGAATAGTTATGGTCAATCGAGCAGTTTCTTGGGTAGTAGCTATGTAAACAGGTGTGTGTTCAGTAAGTTTACTGAGAGGGGAAAGGATGGGTTTATGTACAATATTTTTGCTTATTTCTAAGGAACAGTTGGTGTTCTAGAAAACATATGCTAAAAAGCATATGGATTTGAAGCACAGCATAGCAGGGTGGTGGCACTAGGCAGAAACTTGAGGTGGTAGTGTTAAACACTTGTCTTCAAATATGTTGCAGGTATTTAAAGTGAATGCACCACTGCCTCCGCGTAAGGACCAGGAAATTAAAGAGGATTCTTCGTATTCAGCAGGATATAACCAGAGTTTCTCTACAGCAAGTACACAGACTCCTCCTCAGTGCCAGTTGCAATCTTCTCATGTTGCAGAACAAACCTCTCTTTCACAAGAATCTCTGTCTTCAGGTGAGAACTGCACTTAGATCTGCATTTCAAGTAGTCTTTAAATAGCTTCAGTTTATAATAGTACTTTAATTCCTTATTATGTGCTGTGAGTTCTAACTCAGTGAAATTCTTAACAGATGCTCCATAATTGTTTAACATTAGGTTCATGTCAGCTCTAATGTAGTCAGTGGTATATATAAACTTAATTTCAAAACTGCTAGTAGGATGAAAGGCTGGTTCAAACTTGTTTCTATACTAGATAAATAGACTGTCACCTACTTGCCTGAATTTCACAGTAGGTGAGAAATTCAAGTATGTAGTGATACTTGTCAGTCAAACAATCATTTGTGCGGAACTGAAGCAGCAATTAAATACTCTTATTTGGAACCATTAATTTGGTAATAGTGCTGTCTACTGTTGGGACTTGCTGAATGCTAAGTAAGGAAGTTGGGATAAGGTTTTGGCCTGACCTGAGGAATACTGAACTTCTAGTAAGTGGTCTTGAGCTGTTGTATTCAACACAAACCTGACCTGCTTGACATTCAGATAGCTATATAAATCTGCCTGGTACACTGACACTAAATTTGACATGAAACTAGCCTCTCAATGTCTGAAAGAGGTTTCAGGATGAAAGAAAGTGACAACTAGGGATCTGTATTCATAAGGGTATCTAACTAAATGACTCAAGGTCACTTAAAACTTCTGTTTTTCTGCCAGGATGGTTTTCACATGACTTAGGCTAGAAATAGTCTTGATAGTGTGTCAAGTCAGTGAGACATATGAAGATTAAGAACTCAAAGAGCAATATAAGTATAGAAGTCAGGAAAACATGTTTAGCTTCAGTGTTCCTCATCACTGAAACTACAGGTGATCAGCCTTCTGTACATTTTTTTCTGATAGAAATAATCATATTTTGATTAGCCTTGTGCAGTGCCTCTGCACAGGCCTAACAAAGGGGTTTATACTGTTGCTCTGGATCAGTTTTAAGCTTCTTGGATTGATATAAAGCATGGTCCAGTGGAAATACGTTCACGATTGCAAAGTCTGCATTTAAAGCTAACCACTCTAAATGAAAAACATTCTTGAATACATGTTGCTTGGGGATGAACTGCCTAATAATATGTCTGTTGCAGAGACTGAACCCAAAAATCTGTTTTCTATAGTTACCTCATTGCTGTCTAGGTGAGGCTGAGTTTGTCATTTTGAAAGATATCAATAATGAGGTGACCTAATTTATTAGATAAACTGCAAAGGTCTTGCTAGCAGAACAGTCTTGGTTCCTAGTGAGAATTCTTAATTAAATGTTACCTGATTTTAACTGAAATTGGGCTTTTTCATGCTGCTAGCAAGCTTGTTCTCACTTATGCAACTGACTTGTTGAATGCATTAGAGGCTTACACTGATAGCCTGGGCTGTCTACAGTAGGCTTTTACAAGCATTATACTCTATAAAACTAGGGAAGGATCCTCAAGATTTGATGTAATTAAGGGGTAGAAGGTCAGAATATTCAGAGCAGCTTAATTGGTCTCTGAGCATCCTAATGCTGCCCTTATTTCTAGGCATGGCAACTTATTGCAGTTACAAAAAGCTTTGAATTCATCTGTGCCTTCTGTTTTAAGCAGTGAACTATCAACCTGATGGAGCTGTTCCTGTGAGCAATGGTAGCCTTGCCTTCTATCCAGCACAGGCTAATGTTATTCCCAGACCCGCTCAGCCTTACCTTAACAGTCGTGGGTCTGTCAGAGGATCTGCCAGAGGTGGAAGGTCACTGGCTAATTCATATCGCTCCCCTGGTGGGTATAAAGGTATGTCTGTATTTACTACCACCTTACAAAAAAAATATCTGCTGTACTAACACTAGAATGTGATTTAACACAACACAGTATTAAATTCAGGTTCTCTGTGTGAAACTTCTTAAAACAAGACCTCAAGGGCAATGTGCAGAGGCCTCTTGTAGAACTCGAGGAAGTTCATTCCAACTTGTAGTTCCTGTACTTGTGATTTGTCAGGCTAAATGGCAGAGCAGTTTCATAACCTTCCTAATTCTGAAGCTATTAAATAATTTTATTTAAATATTTTCTTTAATAATATCTTAACTAGTAACTTAATAGGCTATTATCTAAAGAGGTGAACTATTATAGTAGCATTTAAATGTATAACAGTAGTAGCAAAGTATATGTAATGGCAAAAGAAAGTATTTAATTCTGTTAAATCCTGTTTCTGGATCTAGCAAGCTTTTCAGCTGTTCTGTGAAATCCCACTAGGATCACAGGCAGTTGTCAGGGTCTGATGTTAATATTTTTAAATGTGCACTTTTGATATATTCACAGTGGATAGTTATGAGTAGCTAATGAAATGCATTTGTTATAACCGTTCTGAATTCCAAATTTAACAATAGCTGTGTTAATGGGTAACTTAATATGCATAATTGCAAAAAAAGAGCTTGAGTTGTATTCTGGACTTGTACTATAAACCAAACAATGTATAATATTGAATAATCAACTTTATTTGCACAGGTTTTGATGCTTACAGAGGTTCATCTTCAATAACAAATGGCAACTATGGCCAGCTACAGTTCCCTGGAAGAGATTATGCTGGAATGCCATTTTCTCAGAGGGTAAGTGTTGACTTTGTTTCCAGTAGCCTTCCATTGTACAGGAGCTGAGTCTTCCAATATGGTAGTTTTTCATAATTTTAACAGGTGAACTTGCAAGCTAGAGGTTAGTTTTGTTTCCTAGACAAAACCATTTTTTGGAATGGTAGACAGCAATTGAATTAAGTCAGTTCAGACAGATAGTATTTCTGTATGATGGGTTGGGTTTACTCTGAAAGGAATCTTTGAAATACAAACAGATGGTAAATAAGATGTTGTGTGAGTGTGTTTTATTATTTTAAAAGTTGGTACACTGAAGTGCCTTTGTAATGTAAAATAATGGGCTCCTAAATGGACTGGATGAGAATGTGGTTAGGCAAAAAACCAAAAAGTAAGAAAGCAAAGGCTCCTGGTGGAAGGGGGGTCTGTGGCCTCATGGGCTTCTAGCAGACTTGAGATTTTAAGAGAACTCAACTAAGTGCATAGTTTAGAACCTAACTTGCTGGAAAAGGCATCAAAATAGTTCTTCTCTAATAGCTTGTATAAAATTAAATTTTCCATGAGTAAAGGTTTATCTATATCTTATTTCTAAACTAATTACTGTCTGTTCTGAAGATTAAATTTGTTGTGTAAAAGGTGTATTTGCCTCACTTGATGTCACATTTGCTTACAGTCATCTTCTTCTGTTTTAGGATGTTAATTACCAGCAGTGCTATAAACGAGGTGGGATAACTAGTGGTCCTCGGGCAAATTCAAGAGGTAAGGCTAACCTCGGGTTCCCAGTGATACATACACATGCTTGGGTGTAGCAGCTGGGGTGTTATTATGAATAGTGGGAAAACCAGTACACAGTCACTGACCTAACAGGTCATTCTTGGTATAAATTAACTGAGCTAGGTGGAATCTTCAGTACTGTTCTTAGACAGCATTGCATAGCAGCAGATTTAATTTCACTGTTCTCAGGTTCAAGTCTTCATGGGTCAAAACTCTGACACAATGATACCTTACTGAACTTCACAAATAAACTAAGAAAACACACTCAGGTTGGTTCTCTGTGTTCAGGAAATAAGCATTTGGCTTCTTCCCTTAACTGTGTATTCTCTCTTGATTTTTGGGTAAGATATCAGATCCCAGAGACTTTGTAATGTAACCTTTTCTGTGAAAAATAATGTGTTTTGTAATACAGGTTTATTCTATACTTTCATGGTGGAGTATAAAACCTAAAGAAATAAGACTAGTTTGAATCCAAGCACAAATAGCATATATTTTGAGAAGCTGTAAGTAAGATTATTTAATCCTACTGTATGTACTGGAAAAAGCTGGACTTCAGTGCTACAGGTGAAAAGTGAGATGAATAGTATCTGTGGATCACTACTTTAGAGAACAGAGGGAATTTCTGGCATATTGTGGAAGCTGTTTTAGGGTAAGGCAGGTCATCTCTCATTTTGAGGGAGGATTAATAGAATATATTTCAGAAGAGAACTAAATATGAGATGTAGTGAATTAACAGCTGACAGAAGTACCAGTAAGATCTCATAGCACTTCCCTTAGTTTTATTATCTCTTAAGGTGTTGCTTTCCAGTGGAAATAACAATGGTTTGCAACTTGAGCATGATTGCTTTAAATTTCTCAGATCTATTAATGTTTTCATAATAAACCCTTATATGTTTGAGAAGATTAAACACTTCATTTTAGAAAGTGTAGTGCAGAAAGCTTAAAAGTAACTCTAGTTTATACTTAAAATATTCTAGCATTGTAAGTTAAGACCTACTAAAGATGCAAGTCTAGAGGAACGGTGTTGAGTAACTTGAAGTAAAAATTCAGATCTTGAAGGGAATTAAATGACTGCTTGGCTCTAACTTTGTCAGTGTTTTCAGAAGTTACAATTTATCTCCCCTCAGAAGTGAGCATATGCTTTTTATGCTGATATGTGACAAACTAAATCTAAGACTATTGCAAGCTACTGCTCTCTAGTACTTAGGAGTATAAGTAATTGTTCATAGCTAACTTATGCCACATCTTGCTGAATGCAAGTGTGATCAATGTAAAGCAGCTTCAAAGTTCTGTTCTCACTGAAGCCCTTGAACTTGCTGTGGCTGCAAGACAAATCTGTTGCAAAGCCTGTACCCTTGCTGCTCAAGATTGCCTGCAGGCTTAAGTGTATCCTGTCATAATACTTATTGCTGCTAATGACTTTTAACAGCAGGGTGGAGTGACTCCTCTCAGGTGAGCAGTCCAGAACGAGACAATGAAACCTTTAACAGTGCGGACTCGGGGCAGGGCGACTCGCGCAGCATCACCCCCGTTGATGTGCCAGTGACAAGCCAAGCTGCCACCATACTCCCAGTGCATGTCTACCCGCTCCCGCAGCAGATGAGAGTTGCCTTCTCTGCTGCTCGAACATCCAACTTGGCCCCTGGGACTCTAGACCAGCCCATTGTGTTTGACCTGTTGCTGAACAACCTTGGAGAAACTTTTGATATCCAGCTTGGTAGGTTCAACTGTCCAGTGAATGGTACCTATGTCTTCATCTTCCACATGCTGAAACTGGCTGTAAATGTTCCGCTGTACGTGAATCTCATGAAGAATGAAGAGGTCCTTGTGTCAGCATATGCAAACGATGGGGCTCCTGATCATGAAACAGCTAGTAATCATGCAGTCCTGCAGCTGTTCCAGGGGGATCAGATCTGGTTACGTCTGCATCGGGGAGCCATCTATGGAAGTAGCTGGAAATACTCCACCTTTTCGGGATACCTCCTTTATCAGGACTAAAATCCAGTGCGATGTTTACAAAAGAGCTGCTCCAAACACCTTGGTGGAGGGGGGTGGGACTAGCTTTGCACTTACTACTGACTTTATAGAGGATATGTGGTTCCATTATTGGGGGGAAATGATGGTCCTGTTGTGCAAGGTGAAATCATGGAGTTGGGGTACTGAATCAGCACTAATTTGGCACTTTATCAGTTGTGATGTAGCCTTGCTAATAAAGCTGTGAATGTATATTGTTTGCACTTACCCTAAACTGTATTAATGTCCAGCTTACTACACTATTGATTGCCTCAAGTATGGGCTATTCACAATGCCTTGTTGTGCCTCAATAAAACAAGTTAATATGCATTTTAGTATTAATCTTGCTCATGATTTGAATTTAAAAATGTATCACTGAGCTTATTCCTGATGTGGGATGTACATGAATATTATGCAGAACTGATCTTCAAGTTTCAGTAATTCTGGGTAATCTGTTGCTTGATGCCCTTCTCGAGTGTTCCTTAATCAAAATGAATTCAAGATTTAGTTATATACCTTCTTTCTTTTAGGTGAAACGTCAAGAAATGAGAAGTGAAATGCTACATACTTAATTAGGACTACTTATTTCAAATACATATCCTGTCAAAATCTAGCATTGTCATAGCATCAGTTGAAATTCTTAAACCTCAAAATAGTCACTGAAAGGCCAGCTCACGCTGTTATTCAGTGGCAATATATTTTCAAGTTAAAATTCACCCTTCTGAAGCACAATGTGTATACGGCTTCCCTTCCCCATAGGATTTGAATCAGATTGTAATGCAAGTTATTGCCACATTTGAGAGAACTACTGAGGAACTTTGTATCTGAAGCCTGCTGCTTGCATTTTAAATCAAACCTGAACACAAGTGCTAGGAAGCATTTCTGAAATTCCTTTCTTAGGGCTATTGGGCTGTTTGACCAGCCTTCAGCACTCTCTTGTGGCCTGAGGACTGAGGAGACATGAGGTATGTTCTTGTGTAAGCTGCAGTGTGTCAAATACTATAAATAATTTCAATGTTTAAAATGATAATATGAACTAGTAAGAAGGTAGGTCACAGTTTCTTTTTTTCGAAAGCTTCAGTAGATTGTTTTAGCAGTAGGAAGCACTATTTTTGAGTCTACTAAGGTAGCCAGTGCAGAAATTTGACTGGTATTTCTAAAGCTGAACTAGAAATATGCAAAGTAAAAGCAGCTTAGCTATCTGCTTATTTAAAGAAAAGTAAAACTCTAAATTTAATCAACTTCACACCTGATACAAAGCTGCTGTTTCTAGGTTTCACAACTTCAACTTTAAAACAGTTTGCCCTTGCTACCATGCAGATGCCAAAACCAAGTCTGGCATGACTTCATAAAGTTACTGGCATAAAGATCTTGATTTTGTTCCAAGCTCAGATTTCTTTTTCATACAGATTTTTAGACAGTGATCATGCTTTGTCTTGGTTTAATTCCTTTGGTAAATTTTGAGATGAGATGTTTAGGTAGGATATGATTTTGGGAGCTCAGCTGCTACCACTACAAAAATGTCAAACCTTAACTATTGTACATAAATCCTGTATTTTGTACTTTTTGACATGCTAGGTCTGACTTTAGCTGACAAAGAGGCTTATTCCTAGAACACATAATACAGAATAAGTGGCAGTTTAACCAGCACTTTTTCCTTAGAATGTTAATTCTTCTTGTATATTAATTGAGAAGTATGGTAGGTAGGCAGAAGTGGTAAAATATGTTCAGCTTGCAATAGGTTTGTAGCTGTGGGCAGACAGACTTCATTGCTTTTTTCACAGACCTGCAACAAGCTGTTTTTTTAGACATGTAGGGTAGGGCACTGAGCTTCCTCTCCCCCAGATTGTCTCTAATGGGACTGGTAAGTAAGTGAACCCTATTGTGTATAAAGCAGGATATCCCTTGCCCTTCAAACTGCCTTAATGTACGTGCATTCATTTAACATGCAGCTTATTCTACTTGCTTTTATTATATGTACTGATGTGATGATTGTGTATGCTTTAAGAATGAGTGACCAGTAGTTCCAAGCATTGCTGGTAAGCTTGGCCCTTGGCAACATCCCCTGTAATTAGGTGAGTACACAAGCATGTGTTGCTCTTTACTGCCCCAGCTCAATCAAGTCTGCACAACTGCTTGGGGGGACATACATTACCATTTGTTTGAGACTAATCTTTTTTCTCACTGGTAGATCTAGCAAAGCCTTAGTATATATTTACCTTGTTTATGTTGAAGATATCTGAGGCAAACATCTTACTTGCAGAACTGGTTGTCCACTTGTAGAAGACAGATTTTTAAATTCCTCACTAAAAAGACTACAGTAGAATTGTGGGGATATGATAAAACATGAAATCTAGTAATTGTACCATTCCTTGATAGTGAACTTGACTGTGCGTAGCTTTTCAAAAATATAAAGATTTTTAGGCTTTATAAGCCTGAGTAGTACAGTCTCTACAGTACCATCTACTTTAAAATAAAATATCTGATTTTTCTCCTGATATTTTTTAATTAAAATAATATGCAACTTGGACAATTCCGTTAGAATAATTAAAAATATGTTTAATTTTATCCTATGGGTTTCTAACATAGTACCTTTTTATCTAGGGCCCTTGGTTCTCACTGTGTTTCTAGTCAGCTGCAAATGCAGCCTTTGCTAACCTCTGCTACAAAATGGAGTGTAAGCACAACTGAACTGGTAACTGAACAGGTACTATCACAGAGAAGTTTTCAGACTGCAAGCAATTCAAAAGGCTGCTACTGAACCTTAAATGCTAAGGCTGTGTTTAAAAAAACAGTGCAGAATATGAAGCACCTTTTCCCCACACCAATACGTGGCCAAAATCTACAGGTAGAAAACTGCTATTCTAATCTCCAAAATACCTACAAATGTGATGTCATGTGGTTTTCCATGATGATAAACATTAGGGTGTTGATACTTCATTCTTTATGCTTCTGGATTAATACTTTTTTTTGAAAGTTTCTCCAAGTACCTCACAAGATTTCAGTGTATTTACTGACATAGTCTTAGTCTACTTCAGAATGTCCAGACTAATGACCTAGTTCTTTACTCTGCTTTTGGGCAAACTGTTTTAATAGGTGAGTCTCACAACTTGAAAATACTTGCGGTAACACTGCATAGACTTCATGGCAAGTACTGTCTGACAACACCTTTTTCCTCAGTAATTGTTAAATGGAGTTGCTGGAATTGCTGCATTAGGAAAAATGCCTTAACTGATTAAGAATGATCAGGTCAGATTAAAACATAAAAAGGGTCATCGTAGTTCTGCTGATTTCCTACTGCTGTTTTGCTATGTATATCAGATACCACCCAAATCCTCCCCAGGTTAGCTCTCTTGTGCAGCCTGATGAAGATGAATTATAAAGGTAAGGAACTAACCTATAGTTTGATTTGTAGTGAGTGAATTTCCATGTTTCCTTCTCCTGGGGTCAGTGAAATATTGGACCTACCCTGAAATGGGAGGGTGTAATGGTTTGGGCTGAGAGAGAGTTAATCAGAGTAACTGTTACGGGACTGTGCTTTGGATTTGTGACCTAAACACTGTTGATAACACAGGAATGTTTTGGTTATTGCTGAGCACTGCTAGCACAGTGTCAAGGCCCTTTGCCTCCCACATCACCCCACCAGCAAGTGGGTTGTGGGAGCACAAGGAGTTGGGAGGAGACACAGCTGGGACAGCTGATCCCAATTCACTAAAAACATACCCCAGACCATATGATGTGCTCAGCAATACAAGCTGGGGGAAGGAGAAGAGGGGGACATTCAAGTTACTGTGTCTTGACATCTGAAGTCACCACCACACAAGATGGAGCCCTACTTTCCTGGAAACGGCTGAACACCTGCCTGCCCTTTGGAAGTGATGAATGAATTCCTTGTTTTGTTTTGCTTTGCTTGAGCATGGCTTTTGCTTTACCTGTTAAACTTTCCTTATCTGAACCCACAGCTTTTCTTACTTTTGCCTTTCTAGTTCTCACCCTCATCCCCCTGCAGGGGAGTGAGTGAGCAGTTGCATGGGGCTGAGCTGCCTGCTCATGGGGTCCAACCATAACAACAGGTTACCAGTACTTTTGTGAATTTTTTTTTCCAGGTTATGGAAGGGAGGGGGAGACAATGAATGATCTCTGGGCACTGCCCTGGCTGTGAGTGCCTGCAGGTAGGGAAACCTGCAGGCTGCTGTGGTGGTGCAGGGAATATCACTGTTCTGTTGTACTGGTTCAGTTTGCAAACCTTTTCCTCCCTATTGCTTTGTTATCTACAGCTGCTCCAACAAAAGTCAGCAGGGGAGATTGCTTTGGAATTTTAACTCTGATCAAAGGCTTGTATGTGGAGGACTGGAATACGTTTATCTGCTGCAGATCATCCTTGCTAACTATCAAATCTATATATGTCTTTTGAGAAAATTGTTTGAGAGTCTTGTAGAGTTGTGTATTGTAATTGGAGAGATACAGTACCATAACCAGATAAAAAGTGAGTTAACTCCAGTTAGGCACTTGTTCACAAGTCTTTGATCAACTTCATTTTGTGTCTTGTCTCTCAACTGTAAACAATCCTATTAAGAATGAAAAAACTTATAAATTCGTGGACAGAACATTTTCAGGTGGTGTTGTACTTGAAAAAACAATATTGTAAAGTACTAATCTGGCTGGAAAGCATTAGTCCATACAGTTTATTGGCTTTAGATTAAGGTTTGAGATGTGGTTGCTATGGAATGAAGGCTTTATGCTAAGTACAGAATCACTTTGTCATTAGTTCACTGCAATGAAGTGAACCCTATTTGAAAACAGCGGATCACTTTCAGCCTATAGCACATCACACAAAGATCATTTTCTTTCTCATACTTTTCCAGAAGTGTCTGCTATTAACTAAAACTTAGAACCAGATGCTGTCTTAAAGGAACATGGTTGGCATGGTAAGGGAGTGGTTGTTCTATGCCAGCAGAAAGTGTGTCACATGGTGTTCAGCCGAGGCTCCACGTGCATTTCAGAACCACCAAAAGTCAAAGGACTGATTCCAAGCAATCTGCAGGATGTAAATGCTTTTCTAGTTCTTCTCCACTTCCTGAAGTTATTGAACTTAATCAGGTTGCCTTAAAAATCTATGGTTTCAGCAACTAAGTTTCAAAATAAGATTAGTTGTTATAAATACTGTATAAACTCTTGTTATAGTGCACTTGGAAAGTTCTTGAGCTTTAAAAAAAACCCCAAAACTTTGCTTTCCCTTATTTCCCTACCTCCCTGGACTATCACTTTTTTTTTCTGTACTTGTATGCTGGTGCAACCTTCATTTCATTTTGTTTTCAGTTTCTTCATGTATCACTTGTCCTTTTCCTGGGACTTCAATCACCAGCAGCTAAAGAGCTGACAAGCAAATCTCAAAATTTTACCTCAGATTCTTCATTTGCAGAGCAGGAAAACAGATTAAAAAAAACCAAAAAACAAAACCAAACAAACAAAAAAAAAAACAAACAAACCAAACTAAAACCAAACAAATCAAATCCAACCATCTAATTCAGTTCCAGATCCATAATTTTGAAGTAGATGAAGCCAAAAGTATTAACAGAATCTTCTTCTCTCACAAAAAGCCATATGAGTTCTTGCTTATAAGTAGTTACTTTCATGCTGAGGTTTTTGAAGTGACATAAAAATATTTCAACTAATGACTTTTTTTTTAGAATAATATAGCCATTGGTATCTCTGGAGGTTCATGTTGTAGAGAAAGAAGTATCAGGCATCCAGCAACCTCAGCACACAGGTAGACTACAATGCTTGCAACAACAAGGCCACAATTAAATCACTGCTGACATATTACAAAGGAAATAAGTATTGTTGAACTGGATGTTACTTGACTTGGAGACTTATTGGCATTGCCTCATTGATGTCTGTGTGCACAAAAAGCACGTCTTAAAAGCCAAATCTTAGGTGTAAAACTTATTCCACTTTTTGTGTAATCAATGTTGTCTGTTAAGTGTCATTTTAGACGCAGGTAGCAAGTGCAATAAAATTCTGGAGAACACTTTAGGAAGATACTAAAATAGTCTTCAAGCATGTTTTGTTTTCTATGGATGTTTTGTGTCATCAGCTCTGCAAAACTGAAGTCCTTCAACAAATAAATGTTGTAACTTTCAGGTTCTCTCACCACAGATGAATACACAATATGGAATGAAACAGAACTGCTCCTAAACTGTCCATAATGTGCTAATTTGGGAAAACAGAGTAGAGAGAGAGAACACTACAAATCCTGTAAAGTGATTTGGTTTGGGTATGGTATGTAATCTGTGATCCTTGAAATGGGCAGTTTTCACTGGACTAGCCTTATTTACCATCTTAACCAAAATGGGAAAATAACTAAGAGTTACCATAGTTAACAACTACATACTTTTTTGGTAACACTAACAGAGTTTCTCTTTTATTACAGCACATATGCTCACCTGTAAGAAGAAATGGAAAGGCAAATCAGAGTGCCTGCAATTTCTTGCTGGATGATGTAGAGCTGTGTTACTGGAGAACAGAAAGATAATGATCAGGTGTTCTGCAACACTTCAAAAGGTGACGAAAACCACAACAGATCCCAAGTGCTGGGTAGGTGCAATTCGTTGTTACAGCTGGATTCTTTCCTAATTAGAGGCAAGGTTACTAAGGGACAGTATTTTTTGTGTTAAATCACTGTAGTGCTAGCTGCTTTAACATCATCTGTGGTTTATACTGTAATTAGAGTGAACAAATTACATGTCTGCTTGTATTCTTAAGGCACCTCTATAATGGGATGATCTTGTAATTGCCCTTGTGTTTGGCTCTTCCTAAGCACAGCAACTAGCCTTTTCTGTTCTTTCTCCCAGTTAATCACACGTTATGTAAAGCATCACCTGAAGGAGCGACCGAAGGTTTTGGCTCACCAAGGTCATGTTTAAGTCATGAGGTTTCTCTGTCGTGCTGCTGGCCTGTGAGTACCTTTGACAGACATCCTTCTGACACCTGCAGGGATGCTGAAACCTGACTGTGGTTCACCTGGATGTTCTGGGATTTCGGGGGGAAGGAGGTGGACAAACAGTGGGCCAAGGGCCTGTGAGTTAAGAGATGGTGTTTGAAGTGGTGTTTGTGTACTCCCGCAAAGCCGAGGGGTGGTAAGCGCTTTCCACGCACCTTCACACGCAAACAGGGTTAGGACAAGCAAACCCTCTCCAGGTCCTGCTAATCCACACAGCAAGGAGCTCGGGTATCCCACAGAAACGTGCTCGGCAGCACAGCGGGAGTCACGGCGTGCGTCCCAACAGCTCAGAAGCTCCTTGCGGCGAATTTCTGTCCTCCTGGATGTGCAGCTGCGCAGCCTTAGGCACTAGACACCTTGTGAACCACCCATGGGATTCTGGCATCCTAATTGAGGAATTACCCGCGGAGGGGCGCGGCGGAGGCACCGCCTGCCTTCCGTACAGCGACATGGCCGCCCCCACGGCCTGCCGGCCCCGCCGCCGCTCTTGTCCGTACAGCAAGATGGCGGCGGCCTCTCGCCGACCCCTTCCCGGAGCCAGCAGGCGGCGCCGCGGCCGTAAAGCGGCGCGCCGTTTCCCGATACCCAGCTGTCGCAAACCGGTGCATGGCCGTGCCGAGGGGCCGGG
>VXBX01001503.1:928679-1014127 GCA_013400415.1 Scytalopus superciliaris | reverse complement strand
GGGACACCGGGAATAGTGGGATACCGGGACAGAGGGACACTGGGGACAGTGGGATATCGGGATACGGCGACAGCGGGACAAGAAGCGCTTCCTGAACTGTGCCGGGCTCGGTGCTGTGAGCGCTTCCCTGCGGAGCCGGTCCCCGTGCCCAGCCACCCTCGGGGAGAAAAAGAACCTTTCCCTGATGTAAAAACCCCTTCCCAATGTAGCGGGCAGCGTGCGCTGAATCCAAACTGTGACCACAACCTGTGAACGTTCGAGAACAGGGAAAGTTCCTTAGCACAGCGTTAATAAAGCTTTAACCTCCACGCTTCGAAGGAATGTTAGTTCAGTTCCATCGGAGGACTTGGGGTTTTTGGTTGTGTTGGTGTGTTAAAAAAAACCGGTCGCTGAGAGCTGGCTGTCAGGAATTACTGCTGCTTCAGGATTGCTACTCTGGCTTAGTTTTCTATTTAGGCAACTTAAAACTCCATCTGAATTAGATACAGCTAATCCTTGCTTTAGCAGTTGGTAAGGTCCTTTAGCGAATCAGTGGATTAAGGGCTGGACATTGAGAATGTTCTTGGGAATAGTCAGATAAGGATGCAAGACTTTTTTTTCTTTATTTGGCGTAGTTACTTTAGAAGTTCATCAGTACCTATTTTTATCCCTGCTCTTAAGGGGCTGAGAGGGAAATGACAAATATTTGTCAGCAGCCTGTTGCAGAGTCAAAACTACAACACTGTTACTGCGATGTTCTGCTCAGAACAAAGAGGCAGATGTCTGGGGTTTGGGTCCTGCTCCTAACACTGTTGTTTTCACATCACCAATAATTACTGTGAAGCTCAGGAACAGTTTTGAAAGCATTCTAAGGCTGAGAGCTGTAGAACGTTCTAAGTTCAGGTGATGTAAAGTGAAGTTCTCATGAAAGACACAGGTTTAGATTCAAGAGTGCAAGTACACTTATGGAGAACAGGTTAAGATACAGATTTTTCTTTAATACAGTTGATACATGTTTCTAACTATTATGAAGAATGACTCTCGAAGGCATACCTATTTTTGTGTAGGCTTCCTCTTACTAAATGAAGCACGATGTTGCTGACTGACATAATGTGCTGATGTAGTGCTGGGTTTGACATTACGCTTTGGATGAGAGGAACAAAAGTGCTCCTGAGGAATGTTGCTTAATGTGAGGCTTTGACATCTTGAAGCTTTTCAGTGCTTTTGAAGCAAGACTTCAAAGCGATGTGTCGGATTCCCATGTATCTGATGGTGGTGTTGACATGTCATTGTGTTTCTGCAAGTGCTGGAATCCAGATGCTGTTCTAGCAAAGAAACCAATCCACCAACCAAACAGAAGGCTCTCCAACAATAAGTACCTGAAGTGGTAAAATAACCCTTGCTGGAACAGAACAGGGGTTGCCTTTATTCCATGCCTAAGTTACAGTGATGCTGCTCCTGAGACACTCACGGGTGTTGAGGTAAAACTTGGCTGTGTTAGCCTGTCTGCAGTGTATATTGGCGTTCAGGTTTGAATCCAGGTAGTGACAAGAGCTTCCCAGACATGACAAATCCTACTACTCCACCAGTATACTGACTCTCTGTGGGCACCTCATTGCTTGTACCAGTATGAAGAGTCCTTTAGAGCAGTATCTGAATAGTCCCAACTTCATAGTTTGCTTACAGTGCAGAGCAGGGAATGAAGTTTAAATGAATGAAAGATTTTCTACCTGTAAGAAGTCCCAGCATGTTTGAAAATGCTTCTTTCTCTTCTGTATGTTCCTACACCTGTGTAAAGATAGAGCCAAATCAATGAATCTGCCTTCTAGTTTATAATTTAACTGCATTCAGAAACGGAATCAAGATTCCTGGTGGGTTTTTTTCCCCCTTTATTATATCTAATGTGAGGCTACTTGTAAATTTTTTTCCTCTTGCAGCTAGAAACAGGTGTTGGTTTCCAGCCAAAATTAGTTTATGGTCCATTTGTGCCAATCTTACTTCTTAACTGGAATAGGTTTCTTGGTACCCTCTCTGACATATTTGTCAAAGGCTGATCCCTGGAGGCCTGTTTTCCTAGCCTTAACAGGCAGTATTTCCTTTGCCATGTTATGAAACTGAATTTATGAAATCTAATAATAGGAGAGCACAGCTCTTCTCTGCACTGGTTTTCCTCTGAATTGATCTTTCTTGTGTGGTCTGGTTGTTCTGTGTTTGCAGTGTTCCAGAAAGTCTCCTGGTAAATACCACTAATACCTCATTAGGTACATCCTAAATCTGCAATTATCTTCGTGTCCAGTATCTACATATTTCTTATCACTCAACGTGCCAAGGTCCTTTTAGCCTATGGCTGTTCTTTACTAAGAAACCTCAAGCTTTTAGGGGAAACTCCTATTATTCTTGAGTACATGACCATGTGCTTTGTCCTATTACCCCACTCCATTTTTGTTGGTGCAGTTCTAAAGATGATTCAGTTCTTCATAGGATTTTCTCATCTTTCTCCTTGCTTGATGCTATTTCCGAGTCATCAACAAACATCACTTCTCTCTGTGATCTGAACAGAACTCTAAGTGTGAGATTTGTTTGAATCCGATTCCTGCTAAACTAGACCAGTAATTTCCTGCCAGGGTCAGTAATCTGTCATGTAACTGCTGTCATTTCCCTATTGGTTTTGGTGTACACATCTTTTCATCCCCATCTTTTTCTTTTGCTCCCCTCTGCCCCACCTGTTTTTCTTCAGCTCAGTCACGTCATAATCAGTGTGCACTTTATGATGATATTTATCAATCACATTGTACTTACTGGAACAGTCAGTTATTATACCAAGAAAAATATTCAATTTCTGTCCATCTTTGTTTGATATCTGTCCCAGGATATTAGAGTTGTTAGATCTGTCTCATGGACTTCAAGGGCTTTTGCTGGGTTCATTTACTTATTTATTTCTTTCTGTTCTGACTATATACTGCTTTTGTGCCCAGTTCTTGGAGTGCCATGGAATGTACTGTCTGATTACTGAACGTGCAGAGTAATTTTGATTCCAGTTCAGATGGGATTTCCATACATTTTTATGCATTAATCCTCCGTGGCTCCATGTGCTGTAATACATTTCTTTGGCCTATAACACCAGGGGAATAACATAATTGCAGAAATATAACTGTTTGTTTTATTATTGGGTAGGAGTTGCATAATTTGACTTTGACAGGATCTGAGTAGCAGTGTTGGAAGAAGCGTGAGAAGGTTGCCCAAAAGCAGAGGAGTCCAGAATGAAGTTTGGCTTCCTCAGATGTCTTTGCACATAATTGTTGAGCTGACTGCCATAGTAGGCAAGGATCTTAAGGCCACTCTAAAAGTGACAGTGAGCTCCTCATGATGTCTAGAGAAAGAAATCTCAGGTATTTGTATAAAAGGCTGGTTTTATGAGGAAGTTAACTTGCATGATTAAATGTTCTGTGGAAAGTGGAGTATCATTGACACTGGATAAATATGGCAGCAGAATCCATGCAGGCTAGAAGTTCATGTAGGTTCTTACACATGCTTATTTTCACTGTATAGGAAAATACTGCATGTTTTCCTCTCCCCACACAGTACTTTTGCATGTAGGCAGGGAATGAAGAAAGTGTCTTTTGAAGTTCTAGTTTGTTTCAACAACTGTTTGACTGACAACCTATAAAAATAAAGGAGAAAATACTATAAACAAGTGCGTAAATATTCCCAAGTGTGAACACTGGTGGAATTTCTAAGTAACACATTTTCAGTACACAGGAAACAGAAAATAAAACTCAGTAAACCAGGTAGCTGAACATTTAGATCAAATGTATTTAAGCCTTGAAGTAATCTTTGTAAACAGTTAATTGCTTATGAAATCAAGGTGCAGATTTCTTCTGTGTTTGTCTTGCCTTCTTTTTTCACCATTTTTTATGTGCCATAATTGGATGCAGAGCTACAGAGAAAATTATGTTTACTACTGGTGGAGAAGGATCATCTTGGTTTCACTTGTAGAACGTGAGCGAAGGTTTCAAGGTCTCCCATGTGCATTGTCCTAGAGTGTCCTGTTGTTGTTCTGCAGGGGAGGAAGCACCTTCCAGTGCCATTCTGCACTCAAGCACTCTAGTTGCTCTCAGTGCAGTGGGAAGGTCACTGACAAATGTTATTCTGGAGCAGTTGCTTGCTGTGGGCTTGAAATGTGACAGCAAGCAAGACACAAGAATAATGCTTCTTGAAATGAGTTTGGTAGTGTATAATGTGTGATAACTTGGGAGCCAAATCTGAGCATTAGATGTGAAAGGTATCTGCTTCAGTAGGATCCATTTGGGGAAATTTCCACTTATTTTTGCAGCTTATCTCTCCTTGCATTCTAGTCTTTTACAAGGTGTTCATCTTATGTTGTTCAGCAGCCTGTCTGAGGCTCACTTGGGTGTCATATATTCTGTACCTAATCAAATGGAAGAGGAAATAGGCAGAAAAAGTAATGTGTTCTCTGATCTTTGGAAGACTGAATCTGATGCTGAGGTGGGGACGAATATGTTAGGCCACAGGTGGAGGAGCAGTACAGAAGGCTGTACAGCCACAGTGCACAGATTCTGTGTCAGTGGACACAGATGGAACTACATGCATGGGGACATATACATCTTTGCTGTAAATTTATCCAGTTGTATCTTCCCAGTGCTGTATGCCTCTCCCAGGTTTGCTAGATACTTGTAACTGCTGTATCCCATCCTCTTAATCCCAATGGAAATTAAATGACATTATTTTTTAGCATAAATGCTCTGATCTGTGATTCATACAAGAACAGTAAGGACATGTTCTACACAGCTTTAAGATAATTGCTCTTTATAAGTACTCAGTGAAAGTTTATTTTTCAAAACCTTCCACTTTCCTCTTCAAAATAAACACATACCCCCATGGATCAACACCCTCACAGGAAGTTTTACCAAATCACAACCGTGTGGATTCAAGGCAATGTAATTATTCACAAACTGCACAAAGCAACATGCTGTGTTAACTGGAGTTGTGCTGAAGGTCTTTTTCAGCCATCTGGTGCCTCCCTGTGGCTCCTGGGCATGGCTCTTTAAAATCAGCAGCCAGTTTTCCGTTCCTTCTGTGGGACTGACGATATTCCTATTCTCCTTTTGTTAAGGTGCAGCTGCAGTGGTATAAAGAACTGTCTTGCTGAATTCACCCAGCTCCAAGTTCTCTTCCTACTTACACAGTGCACACCTGACAATTGCCCTGCACTTGCTTGTGTAATGTGTACAGCTTTACTTGCTGATGCCCAGAGCAAGGCAGGGAAGGGATACATCCCAAGATCATGATTAGCATAACAACTAAACAAACGGGAATGTGCTGGTATAGGAAAAATGTTGCTGCATGCAGCTTTTTTAAAAGTCCTCTGTTCTAAAAACTGCAAGCGCCATGTAGTTTTCCTGACTGGGTTTGTTGCTGCACAAGTGAGCAGGATGGAATTTGAGCTTCACAAATACAACAGAATCGGGTGTCTTGTTTCTAAAATGGGCTCACAGTCTCTGTTGATCTCTACAGCACCTGTGTTTCTGAAAACGAGTAGTAAATGGAGCTGTGTAAAAATGTGAATTATGGCCATGAGAATAGTACAAAATAGGAAGATTTAGTGGGCCCTGTGATCTCTTTAGGGGTGGTGGTATGTGAAGTGTAAAGGAACCTTGCAGTGTGCTGGTAGGGACCCCCTCTGGGACACTGTGCGTACCTTCTGCGTAACACATCTTTTGTCACTCCAGGTGCTTGCTGACAGGATGTGGCACACAGGCCAAGTAACTACATTTATATATATCCTGGCAAAACTTCAGGGACAGCAGTTGTACACCAGCACAAGTGATACCAATAAAGCTTCCTGGAGTAGTGGTGACTTTAGTGTGGATTCTGTAAAAACTGTTTGGACAGAGAAAGGGAGATGTGTCCACCCTAAATGTGGTACTGGTGGAATTAACAGCAAGAAACCACCACCGACAAAACAAGCCCACAAAAAGTCGTATTTCTAATTAGTGTGTTTATAGTAGTAAAAGCTGTTTGTAAATTGGGTCTGAGAACAGCATATGGGTACTGTTAGAGTTCACATATATTTTTAGTTTTCTGTGCTGCTGGGATTTCTCATGCTTCCCTTACTCCTTGGGAGTTGGGTGTTCACTGCTGGAGGATGATGCTGCAGCCCCATCAGAAGCTACCAATATTGTACACAGATTCTGTCCAGTAACACTCCAGGATACTCCTTTAAAAGATGATTTTTGTAGTCCAGTATGCTTCAACCAGTTCAGCATGTCTGTGGATAAATGGAGTTCTCGTGTTGTCTGTTACAGCTTTTACTTCATTTGGTGCATTTCTTATGGATAATTAAAGTTTATAGAGAAGGGAATTGCAGGAGAGTATGTTTTTGATTTGCCGCTACTACTTTTATCTTAGATCTCAGATTACTCTATAAACATCAAATGAGTCTGTGAGCATGGAGTAGGTTGGAATTACACTATCATTATAATGGATAAAATGAGGGCCAGAAAGTTAAGTGATTTGGTAAAATTATTGAGTGATAGTGTCACGATGCAGCTGGTACACTTAAGCATCATGAAAGCAATGTAATTTTACCTCATTATGGAAATGTTACATTAAGGAACTGGGTACATGAAGAGCAGAACATACCTCTTATTTCACAGCTTTTGAACGAGGCAGAGTTTATGGGAGAATGTAGCACATTGAATATTTGTGCTTAAAGCACAGCTCTGGAAACAGCCACAGAACTGCCAGGCATAATCTAGTGGGAAGGAGATACTATAAAAGGTGAAATACAGAAAGCTGCTGCCATCTAGCCTCAAGAGACATCTCTCTTTGAACATAAATCACATGGATCCAAGGGATGAAAGATCTGACCTGCTAGTACTGACTGATGTTGCCAAGGCTTAGTAGTAGCTGCACCCTGCTGAGTCAGCAATTCCTCGCTGGAGGAGTGCTGGTGAATGGCAGCAGTATAATGCTATCTGGTTGTCATATCTTTTAACTCTGGCCTGCTTTGCTCAGAAGTTCAGTGAGCATTGTTTTCTCTTTGAAATTCTTCAGTTGCATGGCTGATAGTGTGTTTGAAAAGTTCCCAGGAAGGCTATGCGTTTTGAAGTGTTACCTTTCTACCCTTGATTTTAATTGAAAATGTTTAATCCATTGTTTCCCCAGTTTTTATTTAGATGCACTATACATTTAGTTCCTTAAAAAGACAGTTGTGTATGACGAATGCAGCTGCTGTTTACACTTGAAAACAATTTTAAAGGTTTTTTTAATGTTTTCACTATTGCTGTTCTACCACAAACTGTTTTTCAAATAGATGGCATGTATTGATGAAGCATGGCAATATCCATTTGACTTACAAGGCTAAGTTAAATGATTCAAAGGTCTTTAGTACTTCTCATTGTGTATTCTCAGAATTATTTAAATCTTCATTATCACTGATCTCTAATTGAGGACCTTGTCACATTCCGTATTCCACCCATGTGCTGTTACATGCTTGCATTTTACAAGTAATTATTTGGATTGCTGCAGATTTAGGTAAATCCAAGTGCTAAAACCTTTCATACTTCATGAGGCAAGTGCAAAAGCACTGAAGAATCTTTAATTTGTATTTCTTATTTGGCATTTGCTAATACAGCCTGCCTTAACCATAGTGACTTGCTAACTGTGTTTTATATGTATTTCAGTCCTATAAGATCATCAATTTTGCTCCAAGTCTGCTGCAAATCATAGTATCTGATCAAGTTGAATTTCCAGTGCGTCAAGCAGGTGAGATAAATTCCTTGTGTCGTTTTCTTTCCATAGAAAGTCAGTCTGTTAGTTATTTCAATGTAGTATTGAGCTGTTGCAATGTAAGTCAGGTCAGGTTTGCTCTGAATGAGGAAATGAAAAGGAGCTATCTTTGCTGTTTCTTTCCTTAATAAGGGTCAGATAAAACCATGGGTATAGGGCAGAGTTCTGCTTTGGCTTCCCTGTGTTTGTAGTGATCCCTACTGGGTTGCTGTGAGACTGATAGGAAGAGAGACTGATTTCTGCTCAGAAGTGAGCACCCAGGGAGCCTCAAGTATTCTTTCCCCTGGTTGTGAAGAAGTAATGATGCCAAGACAAGTGTGAATTTAAAAATAAAAAAGTGTATCTTGTTTGAATGTCTGTTTCTCTATTTGAATCTTTTCCTTAAAAAAAGCTAAAGTTTCTAAAAAGTGGAAAAAACCCTTAGTCCCCTAGCTCAAGGGTGGCCACTCTTGGTGAGTATCTGTGGTGTCTGCCTAAAAAAATAGATAAAAAGGAAGGTCACATCACTGATACACACTTGTAGTCTAAACATGTCTAGAAGGATTTCTCAGCTCTGTGTGAGTTCAGGTATCAGAATGCAGTTAGCTTTAGGATATGCACTTGTGTAAGATCAAATTCTAAATTCTCATAATCCAACTACTCCTATACAATATTTTTGACAGATACAGAGAATATTCAGCTCTTTCAGTAAATTATTAATACTGTTTCATTCACAGCTTTGTTTTTGTCCTATGGAACAGCATTTTCCATAGAAGCCCTGTTGGGGTTTTTTTGATACAGAACCTACTAATCCCCTGGGTGTGTTGGGGCATGCTGACATATGCTGTTTGTCATGCTGGCGTTTGTTTTTTCAGAGATAATCCAACTTTGAATGGCGTTGTGAAACCATTCTTTACTAAAGTTTGGTACTTAATCTAAACTCCATAAGGTCATTTTTATAAATTAATATCCCATTTCAGTATCATTCAGGAAAAACCCCAAGTACGTAGAATGTATCTTTATTTTTTTTTAAACAGGATAGGGCTATAAAATAAAAAGGCACATTTGGATTACATTTTTAGGTCAAGAGATTTCCCTGGGGATTTTTTAAAAGCCAGGAATTTGTATGGACAAAGTAAATTAAAGTCTTGGGCTGGTCTTTCTGGATCTGTTTCTAGTCTGAGTATTCTGGCATGTCATAGACAAAGAGCTGTTTTTCCTCTTGCTCCTATAAAATATTTTACAAACTACATGTTTTCATACTTTGTAATTTGTCATCACCAAAAAAAATTATTGTACCCAAGGATATCTTATTTATACTTTAAAACCCTAGCTAGTAATCAGCCAAAGTAGTGTATGGGGATAAGAATTTATTAAGAACATTCCTTTAATGCCTCACACCATATTTCCTATGTTTCCTAAAGAATACCAAAAGGCATTTTACTACTGGTGGATAAATGCTGGTTTATTTTCTGTTGAAGATTAACTTTATTTTTCATGTTTTTACATGTGAGACAGAAGGGAACAATTCTAAGGGATTATGGGAAATCCTAATAGTGAGATAAAGCTTAGGGAATTCACAACAAACATTTCTGTCTGAATAGAAGGTAGGCCACGTGCCAGTTTTGTACTGGGCATTTCCCCAAGCAGAGTGTCCCATCTGTGTGTGCAATGATTTGTTTACATGAGCCTTCCAAAACTTCACTTACTGAGCCTGAGTAGTTGTTTTAGGGATGACTAAAATTACAGATAAGTAGATTTTTGTTTGCTTGTTTAGAATGATGGAATATTATGTCCAAATGGAAGACTGTTGTAATAAAGAATGTACCTTGACAGAAGCTGACAGAAATACCATCCTGTTCTGTTTAGGACCAGGCACTTGAGCCTGATCTTGTGTGAAATCATAGAAAGAGTTTTCCTGACTCAGCTGTGCTTAGTGCTGTAATTTTTAAGAATTCAGGTGGTGGTTTTCAGTCATCTTTTCAACTCTTTTTAATACCTTCAGCTGTACTATGTGTTGAGCACTGAGTAATGTGGAGGTGTGTTAGAATTAAATTCTTTTTTCCCTGTTGTCTATACTTAGCTGCCATTTACCTGAAGAACATGGTGACACAGTACTGGCCAGACCGTGAGCCACCTCCTGGAGAAGCAGTATTTCCATTCAACATCCATGAAAATGATCGTCAGCAGATTCGTGATAACATTGTAGAAGGAATAATTCGTTCTCCTGACTTAGTGAGGTACCTTTACATTGTGTAGAGATATTTCTATTGTTCGTGTTTTCAGACCTACCACTCAGGATGTTGTTAACATGAGAATGTCAATGCTTTGGGACTAAAACAAGTACTTGTTTTGCAAAAGCAATAATAATAAATTTAAACTTATTTGTGTGCACTTGTTTTTCAGAAATGTAACCCAGCTGAGAGCTCTCTGATGTGATTTATCCTCTTATGGTGTTCAAAGTGTCATGTAACACTTGCTGTAGTGACAGCCTGTCTGGCTGATTGAGGGCAGATAGTGTACAGGGCTGTCTGTGATACAGAATTAACCATTTGGGGGAAATACTGCCCAAGATTTTTTTCCTTTTTTCTAGTAACCCTTTTCTTAATTACTTCAGCAATTTTTGCATGTATTCCCATGGTTTAAATGTGTATTAGTGTTCTTGGTTTTAAGATGTTAAAAGAATGAAGAATTGCTTTTCTCTTTTTTGCTGGAAGAATAGTTAAGAATCACAGACATACTATAGTCTATGGCTGTTCAACCTCTAATTAAAATGAGGTTGATAGCATGAGACTAGGCTGTAGCACATAGATTTTCATCTTTGAAAAACAGAAGAAAATCCTCCTTTACTCTCCTTCTCCTAAATCTACCAGCTAGGTGCCCAAAGATATCTTTATTTTTCAGTAATCATATCTGGAGGAATGATTGACTACAGATTGAAATTGAAATCAGAGCTAACACTTCAAAAAATAAGGATACACCAGAATGCATTAGAGTGCAATAGCACTGCTGTCACTGAAGGTCTTTATTAGCAGATTAGACAAACACCTGCCAGGAACGCTTAGGGTATAAATGGGCCTGTACAGAGACAAGAAAATGAGCCAGATCATCATTTCTGGTTCAGCTTTTCTAACGTGCTCTGACACAGATAATTGGGATCTCCACTGAGAGATAGTTGCTCCTTGCCAAGGTTGTGCTGTGAGGTAAGGAAGTGCGTGTTGTTTCTGTAATAATGAGGTAAAGGCATGTAGTTTCCCCTGCCATCATGTCTTAGATACCAAGACTATGTTTATACAAAGGTACACAAAATAATGGATGTCTGAAGATTTTTTTGCAAGCTAGCTCAGGCATCGTTTCCTAACTTGATATTTAAAACACTCTGGTATTAAAATGACAATCTACATCTAAAAGGAGTGTTGAAAACCCTGGGATAATCACCTGGAATAAAGTACAGGGTTTTTAAATACTGGAAAAACTTGCAGATTTATTGGAGGTTAAAAAAGGTCAAAGAAATTTTACTGAGACTAGCCTGGTATTTTAATACTGGTATTTTTCATGGTTTGCTTGTGAGAGTAAGAGGGGAGGAGGAACCAAGGGGGCAAAAAATACAAACTTGAAAGGCTTGAAGGGAAAGGTATGTTTGTACAAAGATAAAAGGATTAGTAGGTGTAGGGCCCCATATTGAACTACTTTGTATTAGTGGCTCCTTATGTAACTGATTGCAAGAGGATACCCAAGAAAAACTAAATATAAAAAATACAGAAAATATTTTTTCATTCCTTAGCAGAGCCAAGAGTATTTATTTACAGCTTCTAGTTCAGGGCTGCTCAGCTTTTCTAGTGACACCTTACTTTAGGCAATTAACAATTCTGCCTTGCCTCACCACAGTGAGTGACTGCTAAAAGTGTGTGGAAGGAGAGGAATGGTAAGATGTTTTTTACTTAACTGGCTCTGTCATATGCTTTGGAGGTTGAGAAAGAGCTGTTCTAGAAGATCCCAGGAAAATTGTAATTTCTTGAGGAATATGTGGTTTGGATCATAACACAGGCCATTATTGTTTAATGCAAACATACAAATTTACGGTTTTTATGGTTGCTTTCAGCTTCATAGGCAAGTATAAACATTCATTTTTAAACTACAAAGCTAGCTGGTTTCATGAGCAATTAATTCTCCTAAAATACTGCCTTATGCATGTGGAGAGGGAGGAGGGAGGGAGAAAAGTAGCTAAAATGTTCTGAAATTAGTTCTCAGAGTTAAATCCACTGGGATTTTTTTCTTGCTTTTCCTCTGCTGTTTCCCAGAACTCTTTCAATACTGTCGAAACACATATGATACTTCTGGCATATGTCTTGTGGCCAATAACCCAAGATTTGGGATCTGTCCTTTAATTTGAAACACTATGCCATGACCTTACTTGCTTGTAATGTATTTTTTTCCCTCCTGCTGTAGAGCCCAGCTGACAATGTGCCTCCGTGCTATCATTAAACATGACTTTCCTGGCCATTGGACAGCTGTGGTAGACAAGATAGGCTACTACTTGCAGTCTCCAAACAGTGGGAGTTGGCTTGGGAGCCTCCTGTGCCTGTATCAGCTGGTGAAGACTTACGAGTAAGTTGACCTCCATCAGTAGGTGAGAAATTGGTGCTTTTAGTCTCAGTTGATTACTGAAAATGACTTTCTTAAGAGCACTGGCAGTTCCACCAGGAATTCAGGTAGAAAATGGGAATTAATAATAATATACTTCCTGTACTGCAAATAAATGAAAAATATTCATCATCTTTATATCATCAGTGAGTTGAAAGCAGAGATGTCAGGAATAATCTGTATTAATTTACTAACTTTTTTTCTTGAGGCTTTGTACTTTTGATCTGATTTAACCTTTCTGTGAAAAATTCCTTATAACTTCCTTTGCTTGAAGATTCCCCAAATGTTGGATATATGAATGCAAATTATTTTCTGCTTTTATGTAATGAATACAGTGTTGTCATTGTCATACGGACAATTGCACATGTCTCTTGCACATGTACCTGTACTGTCCTGCTGATAATCTAAATCCACAAAGTGTGAATTAGAAGCAGTGTAGTGAGCTTTCTCATTCACTTCTTTTATAGTTGCCTATTGTTAGAAACATATGTATAAACCACACAAAAGGAATGTAAATGGAGAAAGAAAATCTTCCAAAGCAAGGAATTGTCTTTCCCTTTCAATGGCTGTTCACTCCTGCTTGTTCAGCACCCAACTTGGGTTTGGCATTGGTATGAATGTCAGAGAAATTCAAGTCCCTGCTCCTGTGAGGTGACAGTTCAGTAGTAAAGAACAGTACTTCTTCCTTTCAATAGCTGCATTTGGATAAGGTAACATTTGTTGTTTTTAATTTCTCTATTTATAGGTATTTATAGTGAATTTGCACAAACTGTTGAGATGGGGGCTAGAGGAGGGGAGAGTGAATGAGCAAATGCTGGATATTCTTTTTTTTCTAGTTTGTTTTTTTTTTTCTTAGGGTAGAGAAATTAAATTGCTTGTTGGGAATAGGCATTAGAATCTCCAGTGTGTAGATCCTGGACCAACATTTTTGTTTCCTTTGCAGATACAAAAAAGCAGAGGAACGAGATCCTCTTATAGCAGCAATGCAAATATTTTTGCCTCGGATTCAGCAGCAGATGATCCAGCTTTTGCCTGATAACTCCCATTACTCTGTACTGCTCCAGAAACAAATCTTAAAAATCTTCTATGCTCTTGTTCAGGTTGGCATCTGTGTAGAGGAAAATCAAAACTTTTACTTTGCTGGGCACAGTGACCCCTTTCAGTACTCTCGGGTATGATTGAATAAGAATACCCATTTGGATGGGCAACATCATATTCAATAAACAACTGTTATAAAAATACAGTATTTATTGATTTTTCTACTTTAAAACTTATCACATGATCTCCCACATTAAATTTTTAAAGAGTATAGGTACTTCTGCACATTCTATCTGTAATCTTACTGGACAAAGTGTTCTTACTTTTATAAAATGACACATAACCTGATATGAACTGTATGAGTATCTACACAGTGTGCTTGGCCTCTGAAAGTGTCAGTAATGGATATATTAGTGTAATTGTCAATTACTGCACTTCAGTAGGTGGCACTTATTATCTTCTGAAGACTGATCAGATATTATTTCTTGAAGGGCATGCCTTATAGAGAGATGAGTTGAGCTTTTACAGCGGTGGGCTCGGTAAGGGAGTATTTTTAGAGAATCAGAAACAAAACCAGATCCTACATAAGGAGCAGCCTGAAAATTCTTCCTGGGGGTTAAAAAGCTAAAATAGTTGGTTATTATATGGGGGAAGGTTTAAAAAGATATCTAGATCCTATTTTTCTTTTCAATAACTTGCCTGAATATTGTCACTCTGCTTTGGATTTCGTAGAGAAGTAAGATTTATTAGATAGGAGCTAGGTAGTAATAAGGAGTACATTTTGCTTATTAAAATGCTGTTGATTTGCCCAAACCCTGTAATACAGACACAGCTGGGTCCCTAAAAGGTAGCTGGGCTGTTGTGAAGAAGAGAAAGAAATAGAGAGTTGGCAAGTTCTCAGACCAAGGAACTTCCCTCAAATTGTCTGCTCAGAAATTCTGCTGTAAATTGTAGCAAGAAGGATGCAATTAGAGTAGTACTGATGTCTCACCTAATTAGTTTTAATTGTGCTTAGAACCTTGTCTTCCTCATAATGTAACTACTGTGGAAAGATGTGTATTTTACAGAGAAAAATAGTATTTCATACCTGTGGTGTTTTTTTAATTTTATTTCAGTATGCACTGCCGCTCCAGTTGGTGAATAACCAGACTATGACCCAGTGGATGGAGATCTTCCGGACTATCATTGATAGAAATGTACCTTTGGTAAGTTTTAGCTTAATGAAGACCTCTGATACTTGCATGCTGGTACTTGAGGAATAGTCGGTGTAAGCATTTTCTAAGTGTTCTTTTTTTAAGATACATATTTAAGATTCTTGTCCTTGGGATAAGTGGTGTTTCTGACAGAATTGCAGCTAAGTCCTATAAGCTATCCAAATTTCATTGTCTGAGGTAGAGAAACCACGTAAACTCTACCCTGGAATATTTTGGAAGTTTCCAAGTTTCTGTCAAATGAGAATCAAAAGCTCATCACAAATCCATCATCTGTCTTTGTTCTTTTTCTTTTATCCATGCTTCATATTTCTTGAGGGACAAGTGAAAACAGTAATTAAATTCTTGTTTGTGTACAGCAATAACTGGAATTCCCTAAGTTTTCTAGGAATTAATTTCAGAGCCTTAACTTTCTTGTAACAGCTAACATTAGTATATGATTGGAGTATATATATATACTATAGTGCTTAATTTTTAAGCCAGAGTGCATGTTCATTCAAGTATATCTCAGAGTTTGCATTTTTTAAATATGCATAATTTTGAAAACTGAAGTACAGGCATTGTGCAGGTATTGCACATATACATTATATTGGCTAATTAAGATAATTGAGAGCTCCTGGATGTTATATAATTGTTAACAGAACCAAAGCTGTAGTCGATACTGTGCATTTATATTAGTTTACTCAGCAAGGAATGTTTAAAGCATAGTTGATCTCAACAAATAACATAGCTAATTTGAACCAAATGTATTTATTTGTAGGAGACTTTGCAAATTGATGAAGATGATAGGCCAGAGCTGGTGTGGTGGAAATGCAAGAAGTGGGCCTTGCATATTGTAGCTCGTCTCTTTGAACGGTAACAAACTGATTAGAACATGAATTTGGGTTACAAATCTGTCCTGCTACTTGAAGTGCAATTAGACAAGACAGCTTAATACATGTAACAGAACATGGTCACAGAAGACATTTTACTACTGCTGTACTCTGCCTCATGCTGGCACAGCCACTGTTCTGAGCTTTTAGTGGAATGGTTTGACTCTAAGATGGCAAGAAACTCACCCCACGGGAAAAGTAAATCAGTCTGTTTTACTCTATCCAGCTACAGGTGTTTATATTCTCAAATGTAAAGGCAGGGGAAGATTTGAAAAGAAATTCATAAACATGGAAGTTACAGAGCTTGTGACAAAATGTCAGTGTTACTTACTTGACTGTAATATTTTATGTTATGACAATTTAAGAAAAGAGAAATGATGGGCTGGAAGGAACCTGTGGGAAAAGTTTCATTTGCTTTTGCCGGATCCTTTGTGGTTTAGAAAGTACTGTTTTCCTGACAGTGTAGACTTCTCACAATGTAAATACCTGTGTCCTTTTCTTTCTAAAGGTATGGAAGTCCTGGAAATGTAACTAAAGAATACTTTGAATTCTCAGACTTCTTTTTAAAAACCTATGCTGTGGGCATACAACAGGTAAGCACAGTACATTTTTCTTTATTGCATCATTTTGGCTGAAGAAATACATTACTTTTTAACAGTGTGCTTGTATCAAAATTCAATAAAGAAAAATGGAGGGAGTCGGGCAGGTTTTCCTTTTAGTGACTGAGAAGTTCTTTAGAACTCATTGCCATCCAACTGAGGTATAATAACACAAATTTTCAGCAATTCGAAAAACTGCAGGAAAACTTAGGGAAAAGGCAAGTTCTGATAAAATGCTTTAGTTAAGCATTCTTGATATAGCTGAGAGAAAAACTTTTGATGCAGAGGCCTTACTTCATAGAAGGGTGTATTTTCAGGCCAGTTTTTACTAAGTGCTTAGGCGTGGTAATATGACACTGTTTCATTTCAGGAAGATACAAGCAGACTAGAAGATATCTGGAGAGCAGCAATGAAAGTTATTTATTTTATACCTGGAAAGCATATTGTATGAAAATATAGCATAAATTCACTGTTTGCAAGGAAATTACTTTTGTTGAGGAGCACTCAGTATTTGTGTTTAACATGGTATGTGGAGACAGTTCAGTTCTGCTAAGGTTGCATAGAAGAGAAGCAGTTCCTTTCAGAGTTTTCTTTGTTTGTCTGCCAGCTCAACTCTGGGACCCTGTGGGTTTCCAGCATCTCCCTGATGTGGTAGAATGGCTATAGCTCCTGGGTACTGGAAAGCCCTGGGAGTGCTGGCTCCCAGGCTCAGATGTTTTTGGCCCCACTCCTGTTTCTCATTCATCCTGCCATATACTGGATGATTGGGAGCAGTAGTTCCCAGGCTTCTGCCTCGCTAAAGCTCTTGACTGTCTACGCTTTAGGGTTATGTATTCAAAACAGACCACTAAGAAGCCAAGAGAATGCAGGATACTCTCCTGCTCCTGTTTCTCTCTGACCTGTAAACCTTGAGAAACACCCAGGAATGCATTTTTTCGAGTGACAAGTGTTTTGATAATTTATATTTCCAGAATATGTGGCTGCTTAGCATGCTGCCAGATGAAATATCATGGCATCTTATAGTTTAAATTTGTGGTGTCTGATGCAGAGTGCCAGGCTGTTGTTGTCACTTCAAGTCAAATTTAAACTAGATTTCAAAACACCGGAATTGTCTGCAGAACAAAATTACTTTTCTCCATCCAGTTTGACAGCAGAATAGTTTATTCATGGGAGAGGAATGCTTGTGCTAAGGCTGTAAATTAAATGAAAAGGGGAAGAGTGTGATATCTATTCTAAATTCCATGCAATGTTTAACTCTTGAGTGGAAAAATAGACTCCTATGGGTGGTTCTAATTAGAAAAGCCTCAAGTTCATTAAGGTATTAAGCTATGTTGCAGAAGGGACAGTTTAGCTTTTAAGATAGATGGACTGGATGATCTGCACATTTCTTGAATTTCTGGCTCTTAAATGGTGATTTATCACGTTTTCTTGCTGAGTTAGTAAGAATTCTATTGTGAATATTACATTACTAAGCCTTCATTACTTACTCATCAGTTGTTAAGTGCTGACACTGTGCTTGAATCTGTATAAGATGCAGACAATTCTTGTCCAAAGAACATGTCATACAAAAGACTTAAGATCAGACTTAGTATTCCTAATGAAGGAGCTATATTCGAAATAAAATTTATTAAAATAATCTGAAAAATTATGAAGAGTTGTCCTGCTGAAAGTATATGACTCAATATCTTGTTATACATTGCCCTTGATTTTTATTGTTATTCATTTACATGCCAGTTCTTTACACCTACTAATAATTCATCTACCATTAGTGCAGATTAGTGGCTTTGAACTGTGGAGTTGTCCTTTGTTAAGGAAGCTTTGTGATAGAATTTGTAATAGCATGCTAGGTGATACTGCCTGATGGTTACAACAGGTAAGTTAAGGGTTTTGCATCTCTTCTGATTCACAGATTTACGTGAACCTCTTTCTCTTTCCTAGTTGAGTGTTTCTATTCTTACCACTGTTCTGTGGTCTTCTTTAGGAGTTTGTCCTTAAATATGAACATGCATGCCACTTAGCAGATATAGAAACCACCTGTTTGAAAATCTGTGTGCCTTTTCCTTATCTATTCCAGATTTTTCTGAGGCCTCCGTAAACTGTGAGCCTGTGAATACTGAAGTATATAATTCATTTATAATCACAAGTGATCACATGGTAGGGCTGTAGTAAGGGTGGACATGTACATAATTGTTTGCAGGATTAGAACCTTGATAATTAAATAATTTATGATTTTTGGATCAAAGGTGTGATTTCTAGTACTAGAACCTGTGCTATAAAACTATCTGTTCATGTATATTCACTGGGGAGATGCACTGCATGTCTGTGCATGAGACAGAATTTTCAGTCTTAATTTAAAAATATCAATTTGTCATTTCTGTAGGTTCTGTTAAGAATCTTAGACCAGTACAGGCAAAAAGACTATGTTGCACCACGTGTTCTTCAGCAAACGTTAAATTACCTGAACCAGGGGGTTATTCACTCTGTAACATGGAAGCAAATGAAGCCACACATACAGGTCAGTGCATAAAACCTAGTCATAAACACTGCATGCCATCAGACTGATAAAGAAACCCCAGCCTTCCCCAAGTTTTGCATTTGATACAAGGTTTCGTGAGTCATTCAGCAACTGATCTTCAATAAAAATAACATTTCTACATGAATATGGTTGATTTTTTTTTTTTCAGTATTATGACTACCTTTTATTGCAGATGCTGTTAACTCAGTCAAAGGCTCTGTTTCGTAAGTTTTTTTATTTTTGAAGTCTGCTAGACAGTCATAATGTTTTGCCTTTTATAGTTGTTGTTACCTATAGATTTTGGAAATTCATGTTTTATTGTAGTGCAAAGAAAACATTGACCTAAGAGAAGCTGAACTCTGTTTTAAGGATGTGTTTTACAAGTGAACTAAGAACAAATCAAAAGTGATTTTTATGCTCTTATTTTTTTATATTATAAGCTCCCCTTGTTGTAGGTTGTTAATTCTATGACATATGAGAAAGGACTCTGAAATCCGTTCTCATGTTAAGTATTGCATTGGTGAGATCTTTCTGCAGAATACAATGTTCTGCTCTTTATAGACTGTGTCCCAAAGCATATTTTATGTGTGGCACTGTATTATTATAAAGATAGATTATATAATTACTGCTGCTGTCTGGGACTGTTGCAAAATGAAATTACCTATAATTTTAAGTTTGTTTCTGTTAGACAAAATAAAAGTGCATTGCTTAAAGGAATTTTGCTCTTCAGAAAAGTAAGTAGTAAATTAGTGCATGGTGGAGGGAAGCTGTAGTGGAATTTGATTTTATGTGTACTTACATGTATTTGTCTTTTCTAAAATTAGAGTATAACAGAAGAGGTGGTATTCTCTCTAATGTGCTACAAAGATGAGGATGAAGAGCTCTGGCAAGAGGATCCATATGAATATATCCGCATGAAATTTGGTAACTTAGTGCTGTTTTTTCCTTCCGTCATAACTGTAACTGTGGTTCCAACAATCAGCATGGCCACTGTGTCATCAGCAGTAGGAAGAAGAAGAAAACAAATCTCACCAATCTGTAGTTAAAAGCAGGTGGCAGATCAAGTGAGTTTGGGCTGCTTGGCTGGTAGCTTTGAATAATTATTCTCTCAACATTTTTTTTTGCTTCACATGTGCTCAGAGCAGCCCAAATAGAATGGCGTGCTGTCTTGTTAATGCCAGTTTCAGAATCCTGATTTGCAGATGTGCCAGCTGTCTGCAAGTTCTTGCAGCTCTCACTTTGACCAGAAGAGGCCTGACTTGCTCTTTCCCTATTGAAAATTGTCAATGCCTTCAGCACTTTTTGCCAATTAGTATTGCTAAATTGTAAGATAATTATATATATGTGTTCTTGCAAAAGACACGGTGCAAAATCTTGGGAATATCAGATAGGACTGTATTATGAATAATTACTTTTATTAAAAGGGTCATATTGTTGAAAAAGAGAAGGGTACTTTCAAAATACAGCAGTTTTAGTTGGAAAACTCCTGCAAGCCAGGCACCACAGAGCTATAGATGTAGCATTTGGGAATTTTTAATTAGTTGATTTGGGACTAGCATATGTGAAAACAGAATTTAAATATTCATAGAATAATTAAAAAAAGCTTGGAGAGTTGTTATGCAACAGATTAATTACAATATAATGTTGATCACTGGGGTGCAAAACATGAGTGATTTTTGGTGTGTGCATTCAGTTCTTTCTGGGTAAGTAGCGAATCTTTTTTATGTAGCTGAGGCAGTAAAATACAGATTTAAATTGTACCATGGAAGGTAAAAAAACCCCCAAGTGTCAAAGTACATTAAATAGTAGTTTAGTGAGGCACTTTTATGTTTAGAACAAGAATTCCAGTAGTCTGGTATCATTTATTAATGGTGTTTTATCTTCAAGTTTTCAGGACGTTATTGTGTAATTTTAGTCACATTTCAAGATCACATTTTTAAATCTTTCAGTTTAACTCAATGTATGTAGGGATGTTTGGCTTAGAACATGTTTGCAGCACAGGTTTTTTTTCCAAGATACAAATTACATTTGCAATATGATTAAAGGAGGTTTACTTGTAATGAATAAAGCTAAAAAACTTCAACTTTCAGCAGATATAAAACTACCCTAGATCCAAGTAGTTTTTACATACAAAACGTTTTCCATGAGGTATTAATAAAATCAAGCCAAAAATGTTACATATGGTATACAGATGGTACTGGAATGTACTGTTGTTCTTTGTAGAGGGGTTATAATTGAGAAAAGAGACAGGATTTTTCAACCCTTATATACATGCTCTCAAAAGAGTTAATGAATAAATAATGTATTTTTAATAAAGGGAATGATGAGTGGCAATAGATTTGGAAAGCAAGAAGTAAATGTTTGTGTAAGTTACGTGACATAAGCTTGGGTCTGACTCTAGCCATGAAATGAAGATGTGTCATTAGTTTTGAGGTTATATATTCACCCTGAGTTTGTGATATCCTAAAAACAAGATTATTTATAAAAAATTCATAATTCAGAAAAGAAAATGTTTTTGTTATGCTTTTCCCCCCCATTTTTCAGATGTGTTTGAGGATTATGCATCCACTACCACAGCAGCACAGAATCTCCTTTATACTGCTGCAAAGAAGAGAAAAGAGGTATGAAACTAGAGACTTTTATTTATTTGAGTTTTTCTTACAATGTTATTTTCCCTTAAATTTGAAGATGTTACAAGAAGCTAGTCTTGAAAAACCTACTTGGTAATACATAGTGAAATGTTTCCTGGCTGAGTGCTATCAATTTTGGGAAAATTAAAATGTGAGTATATATTTAAATAAACAGATTCCTCTTGCAGCTTTGCAATTAATTTGTCAGATACAAACTGAATTGAAATAAATGTACTGGAATAGATTTTTCCTAAGTTTACAAACAGCCTCTGTCACGGCTGTTCTGATGTCACAAACTCTAGCAGGGGGAAAAGTGAAAATGGTCCTTACTAATTTTCACTGATGCTATTTAAAATCCTGTTGACAGCAAAGACGTTAGCAAGAGCAAAACCCATTTCGTGCAGTTAATTCTTTAAAAAATGAGGACATAACTGTTCTGTGGAACTTTCTATACTTACAGTGATCTGTGCAAAAGTACCTGGGCAAGCCCTGGAAAGCACATGTCTAAAGCATTGCTAAAGCGGCAGATGCTTTCCTGGGTACCATTTCAACATCCAGTAAACATGGAGCTCCATTTCCATGTGGATTTTCAAGGAAGAACATAATCTTTGTCAGAATGTGACCTTTCTGCTTCTTTGTCGAAACAGTTCATGTTCACTGACCTCCCTTCTCATTTTCATATTTGGTATTGAGACCATCAAAATTCCATAATATTGAAAAAGGACATAATGGGTGTGGAAATTTTGTTCAACAGTTGTTTTTGCCAAGAAACCTTTGTAAGTCTAGTCAACTTTATAAGCTACTGCCAAAATCAATAGATCAGATCAAGTTTGAGGTTTTAGTCCACTCTTCTGGAGTATATATGTATCTTCAGACATATATGGCCACACACTTATGTATTTATTTAATATGTATGTGTGAGACAAGCTGGAAAAGAAATTAAGGGGAAAAAGATTGGGTGAGGTACAGTTTGAGCCTCTTGTTTTTTCATCACCTTTTTTGATTTGCCTCCGGACAATAACAAAAATACCTTATTTACTAGTAGTAATGTGAAATTTCAAGGAGATTGGTTTTGGCAATTTTGACTGAAAAGCTGAGAAAGAAACCTTCTAAGTTTTAACTATGGAAAGATATGACACATCATACTTCACAGTTGCTTTGACCAAGGTAAAATTTCTTCTAAAATTGTCATATTAATTTAACTGAAACAGTGCTATTAAGTAAAAGATACTGTGTTTTCTGTCCTGCATAGGTATTACCAAAAATGATGGCATACTGCTACCAGATTCTGACAGAGCCAAACATTGATCCAAGGAAAAAAGATGGAGCTTTGCATGTTATTGGATCCCTAGCAGATATTTTACTGAAGGTGAGTGGGTAAAGAACTGAAAAAGGTTTGCAATTCTTACTATCAGTGGTGATTTAAAATAAAAAAGTCTTAGTTTATAAAGTATGACTAGCCCTTACTTGTATTTATAGTCTATAGAGAGATTGCATTGTCAATCAGAATATGAGGGTTTGTTTATTCAAAGATATTAAGTCTTTCCTGATTTTTATATTTGTTTTATGCATGTGTTTTTTTCTTATATTTTTTCACTGGGGTGCTTTGTATGCTAAAGAACAATCCCTTGGTCCTCTTCTGCTTTACTAGTAAAATGGAAGTGTTAAAAAAGCAAACATGCATTCCATCAGTAACAGTGCCTATGATTCTTTATGAAATCCCCAACAGCCTGCACTGTTGTGGGCTGCTTCTGGTTCCAGAAAAAGTTTTACTTCACATGTTGCAGGAATGTTTTGTCTAGCTTTCCAACTTTCTTACTCTGCAATGTGTGGCTTTAAGTCTTATTTCATCAGCCAGTTGGGAGTTCTGAAAATAACTGGAAAGAACACAGAGCCTTCCTCCATTTTTTTTATAGACATCATCAGAATTTTGACTATTTTTCTGGAATCTGAATGCAAATTTAATCCACACTGTTCCTCTCTAATTAACATTGATTATAGTTTCCCTTGTGCTTTTGTAGATGGTGGAGTTTCAAAAGTAACTGCCTAAACATTACCAGTTTTAGCATGGGAATGGTGACCTTATGCTGGAGGCTTCTTTTTAAAAGTAGTTAATTGTATTTTATGTGAGTTGTGTCTTTGTTCAAGGGTTTGTGTTCATATTGCAAATAACATCTTATCAACATTTTTTTTTAACCATCTGTTTTTTTTACCAGTTTACCAATCTATGATCTGGTCTTAAATCCTGAAACATCAATAACTTTTGCAGCATTTTTGTAGATTATGTTGGATTGTAAATGCCCTCCCTTATGCTGGAGCACAACAGTGAAAGAGGAAGACACTGTGTTATGAGAAGACTTGCACACTGACTGTGGGTTTCTAAACCTGTTTGTCTGTGTCCTGAGGGGAAAAAAGGGATTTATTCCAGTATTCTCCTATTTGAAATTTTCAGTCTTGAAACATAAGGGTGGAATATACCTTATACAAGAGTAGCAAGCCCCAAACACTGCAAGCGCCTTTCAAATCTGAATTTCTTGTGTTTGGAATTTGGCACATTGAAAAATTCCACCAGCTATTTCTGCAGAAAATACTGGATTTGTAAGTGTTTCCTGGCTGTTGAGTTGACTGTGATAGGAGCTCCTTGCAACCTCTAGGCACAATGACCCTGCCTTGACCACCTGGCTCTCCACACAACTCCAGGTCTAATGCCTACAAACTTCTGACCTGTGCGCACAAGGGAAAATTCTTTTCCCTTCTCTGTGTTTTTTTCTCTTCTCAGGTCTTCATCTGTCTTGGTGATGGTCTGGGCAATCAGTGTGGGGAAAAAATATGTATGCATGGGTAAAATAAAGTCTGATCACCTACGATACATATTGTATTGAATGTTGCATTTCACCCTTTTCCTTTCTTAGCCAGTGAATCATTCCTTTAGATGGTAACACAGTCCCCAGCACTTACCTTTTCTAGTGTTCTGGGGCTGTAAGGAAAGTCCCAAATCTCCAGGCTGGTAGTTCTCCCAGTGAATATCTTGGGATTTGCCAAGGTTGAAAGAATGAAGGATAGCTCTCATCAAGTATCCTTCTCCAGCTAAGGACATTTCTATCACAAATGAATTATCTTTGTCCATTAATAAACATGAAAAAAAGATGCAATTTGTTATAGTATGCAAAATAATGAGTTTTGATGCTTATAGTAACAATAGGTAATTTGAAACTCAGATCAGTTTCATATTAAGCTTATATTTATCTTCAGGTATGCATGTACTCCTTTGTAGGAAGAATGGAATTACTAGGTTATTTATCCTGGACAGTTTTTAAGAAAAATCAGCTAGAATCAATTGCCTTAAATAAAATGAAAATTCCTGTTTACAGTATAGTAATGAATAATGTAGAGTTGAGTATTATATATGTACAGTTCTTTCACTTACCTGGCTTTGAACTTGCTCTGCTTATGATTTTGTTCTGTTCAAGGTACAAGATCCAGATCTCCTTGTGAGAGAATACCTTTATTATATAGACAAATCATTGTGTTTCTGGTGGTTGATAGTTGAAATGGATTACTGACTAGAGCCAAGTATGTAAAAGGAATGGTTTCCAAAATTAATTTTTGCTTACACCAACAGAAGAGTGTCTTCAAGGATCAAATGGAGCTGATGTTACAGAATCATGTGTTTCCTTTGTTCATGTCTAACCTGGGGTACCTCAGAGCTAGAGTAAGTTCACCCATTATATCAATTTCAGTATTTGCCATGATTCCTTCCTTTGCAGTTTGATTTCCTTCTTAATCTTACTGAAAGAAATAAAGCAAAGACATGGCAAAATGTAAAATAAAACTGTCATACACTGTTTTTTCATCATTTTTATTTTAAAAATTATTTTTTCAGTTAAATCAATTGATAGAAAGTTTGTGTTGTATTACTGTTTACCTCCTAGTTCAAACTTAACAAATCGAGCAGTGGCTGTGGCCATTTTTTGTTAGCAGATTTTAGTAACTAGAGTAATTGAAAGCCTGTGAAGAATAGGTAGAATTTCCACATATGAGATAATGTCAATTTGAGTGTAGCTTGAAGAAAATCCCCAGGTGCCAATCTCAGCCATAAACAAACAGTTAATTTTCTTTAATTTTTTCTGCTTTTTTCCCCCCAGAAGGACCAAAGCTATGAATTCCAATTATGTGTATATTGAATTTATTGGAATTTGGGAAGGGGTAACAGAGGACTGCTTGAGGGCAAAACCTGTTAAATTTAATATATGAGTACACTGTAAGTAAGGAAAAAGAAACCAATACACAGAAACAGTGTTGTTTTTGAATCACTTAAGAAAATGCTTAAAATTGCAGTAATCCCTGACTTACTTTTCTTTTTGTCTTGCAGTCTTGTTGGGTACTTCATTCATTCAGTGCTTTGAAATTTCACAACGAGTTAAACTTAAGGAATGCAGTAGAGTTGACAAAGAAGAGTCTGATTGATGATAAGGAAATGCCTGTCAAAGTAGAAGCAGCCATAGCCCTTCAGACCTTAATAAGCAACCAAGAACAAGGTATGTGACAGTGATTTATCAGCTGTATACGCAGATTTATTGAGTTTTTACTTTTTCTTTTTGTAGAGGTGAGAAGTTGGTGCAGATTTATCTAAACATTTCTACCATTTAAAGACAAAGATTTAAGAACATTTCATCATGTTTAGACAGCTTCACTTGCTCATTCGTTACTGTATACATCCCAGAATTCTGACTTATAGTTTTTGTAGCAAGTCTCTGCACCAAAGAAGTTAGAATCAGCATGTTTCTTTTAATAAAGTAAATATCACCTGTCTTTGTGTGCGTGTTTAAGAATGAATGCTGCCTATATATGAGGGCAGGTATTCCCTCAAAACTGGATTTTAGCTGTAGATGATGTTTCAGTATTGTACAGTTTATTTCCTTTGTCTACTAGTTATGAACTATAAAAGTGCCTTGGATATGGTTTTTGGCTTTATTTCTGTAGTGAATTCAAGTTAAAAAAATTCTGTTCAAGGGTAGTCAGTTACCTGGTAATTTTGAGGAACTGTATACTTGTGTTAATGGATAGTTGACTTCACCTAATTTCAACTGGTTTTTTTAGCCAAGGAATATGTGAAGCCTTATGTAAGGCCAGTTATGCAAGAACTCTTGCACATCGTTAGAGAGACGGAGAATGATGATCTTACCAATGTAATCCAGAAGATGATCTGTGAGTACAGCCAGGAGGTAGCTACAATCGCCGTTGACATGACTCAACACCTGGTAAGAGACAACAGGGAAATAACAGTCCTGTCAGAAGTACATGCCTAGTTTGGGGACTTTTAATGGACTTTGTTTGAAGACCACACTGTTTAAAGTAATCTTGATAAGGGTCCACCTATAGTGTTCAAAGTATTTATATCTGAGGGTTTTTTCTGTATGAAGCATCTTTAAAACCTATAGGTTTTTCAAAGATACTGAATTTTGTCACTGGTTTTAATGAGCCATTTAATGTTTCAGAAGACTTAACATAGTCAGACTTCTTAAAAAAAAAAAAGGCAATTTTAATTTTCTATGCTCCCCTTTCAGACGTAAGGAGCATATTTTTCAGTGCTGACAGCTCTTACAGATAAGGCATTGCTGCTGTTGCATTAGCTGTCTTGGCTTTGCATGACAAATTAGAAATGTGAGTTTGCTCTTGAATGTCAAGTTGGTTGGTTTTGTTCACAGGCTGAAATATTTGGCAAAGTACTTCAGAGTGAGGAATATGAGGAAGTAGAGGACAAAACAGTTATGGCCATGGGCATCTTGCACACAATTGACACAATCCTGACAGTTGTGGAAGATCACAAGGAGGTGAGATTTTCTTCATTGTTTTCTCCCATTGCCCTGTGCCTTTTATTCATGACAACAAGCACTTTCATGTTTGTTGCATCACTTGACATGAATGTACATTTACTGTAACAGGATGGTACCAAGCAATCTGACAAATTTGAATTTAAAGCCCAGTTTACTTTTGTGATTTCTTCATTGTTTAGCTCACAACTTCAAGGGGAATTTATGTCCCACAGATAAAATTCTTAACCCTTATTTGGGTAAACATGTCTTTGGAATGTGCTGATTTTGGCTGGGGTAGGGTTAATTTTCCTCACAGTGGCTAGTTGTATTTATCTTAAAATAGAATTTAAGGAAAAATGTTTTGCCTAAGGCTAGTTTGTTACAGTGGTGACTCATATTTGTAGGCAATTTCTTGGATAGTATTCCTAGGAATCAGTCTCCTTGTTGTGGTGCAATGTAAGTTTACATTTTACATATTCAGGGAAAAAAGATTCTTTCTGCATCAGGAAGACCTTATTTGATAGTCTTGTGATTGTTAATGCAGCATTTGAAAATTTATAAAAGCCATTTTTTAAGAACTTCTCAAACTGAATTAGTCAAGTACATTTATTACATTGCTGTATATCAAATTTTTTAAAATAAACTGCTTTGTTTTTATTTCAGATCACTCAACAGCTTGAGAGCATTTGTTTACAGATCATTGGCCTTGTTTTGCAGAAACATGTTATAGGTAGGTATTAGAGATAATTTTAGAAAAAACTTGAAGAATTTTTTTAATGTAATAAGATGTAAATTAATTATTGCTATCTTCCAGAACAAAATTTCCTCTTTTTTAATGTATGCTTCTGTAAAGAAAATAAAAACATTAATTTTCAATTATAATTTGTTTCTCCTGATCTCCTCTGGTACATTAGTCAGGATGTTTGTTGTGTTTTGGAGGTTAGACTCAAAAGCAGAAGATGCAGTCCTGATTATAGCTCTATTTAGCTATGTTAAAGGACAATGTCTAGAATTACATTAGTCTGTTATGGACATGGTCTGCAATTAAATTACTGCTTTATTGGTACCCTGAACTAAAGAGTTACGTAGTTTTTTGATAAGGCCTTTAAGAAAAAACAAAGGCTGAGAATATGAAGTATTTTTCAGTAAATTGATTAAAAACATTGTCTTTGACATGCTGGTGTCATATTTTTTTTTGGTGTGTATTTATAGTGGAAAACTATGCATATTGTTGTGACTCTAGCCAACATGAGGCCTGTCTTGAAAGAATCTTTTCCGATTTATACTATTTTTTTTATATATCATTTAGTTTCTAATTGCTGTCTTCAAGTTGTTATGTGATTCAGGACTTGGTTTCAGATTTCAAGGTGTTTGCTAGTGAAATTTATTTTTTAGAGCACCGTGCTTTAAAGTGATTCTCTTTTACAGAGTTTTATGAAGAAATTCTGTCCTTGGCCTTCAGCTTAACTTGCCAGATGATTTCACCTCAGATGTGGCAACTTTTAGGTGTTCTGTATGAGGTTTTCCAGCAGGATTGCTTTGAATACTTTGCAGGTATGAGCACTTCTGTTCTAGTGATGTTTCCACTGTTTGAGAATTCATCTCCAAACCCCACCTTAATAAGGGTCGCTTCCATTCAGTGTCTTGGTTTAAAATGATCATGTATTTGAGTCATGCCCTGACTCCCTGTTTAGTGTGGGAGTTTAACAGAGGCATATTTAAGTAGGAGAAGCATTTTCAAATCTGTCAGTGTGATCAGTTATTGTAGGAGATCCCGAACTCAAAGGAAGCTGAAATAGTCAATGTTAATGTGAAATTGCAAATCAGTTAGTTAAAACATCCTATTTTAGTTCCTCTTTTGACAATGCACTCTCCATGGTGCAGTTTATGAAGAATTCTTCTAGAGGAGACTTTTTAAGAGTTTGAATTTCCAACTGTATCCAAGAATATAAGCCAATGAATTCCATTATAGGACTACACCCTGACTGGTTAGCACTTGCAGGGATTAGTTAGTAACTTTCTTCTCTTTTGCTCTCCCTGTTCTGCAGATATGATGCCTCTTTTGCATAATTACGTGACCATTGACACTGATACTTTACTGTCTAACCCAAAGCATTTAGAAATCATTTATGCTATGTGTAAAAAGGTAAGGCTTCTGATTCTTATGTTATGCTTATCACTGGTACTTAACAGTCAGATTGGCAGTGACCTGAACATGCCAGGTGGTGCCCAGGCTTTCACAACTAAGTAAATTTTGATCTTCCCTCAGTTCTGAGCACATACAGCACCTTCACACTTTTTAAGTGGCATGCTTTAAAAAAATTACATGCACAAATCTGTGTGGGAGAAAGTTGCTGTTCATCTTGACTCTCTTCTATGAACAGCTATTTTGGTAAGTAGAGGAATTAATGAAGCCTGATTTCCTTGGGTTGTATATCTTGCAATTGGACTCCCTAGTTGTCAGCTAAGGTGTGAACTCACTTCAAGTTTTTCCTACACTTATCATAATTCTCTTTTATACTGAGTCTCTCATGTATAATAAAGTATGACATCATGCTGCAGTCCTTCTCTGACTTATAGAGCATTAGGCATCTAGCTACCTCATGATTTTTAAGAAGTTTAGAGAATTCAAATATGTTTGAGAATTCTGGTTCTTTGTCAGGTTTGATTGACACTGACCATACTGTTAAAATGTACTGAGCTGAAGCATTCAGTTTCACATGCATGTGCCTGTACACAGAATGATTGCATGCATCTTGTTCTTAAGCAGAAACTAGCCTAGAAATAGAACTTCACTTTGTCAGCCTGTTAATCTGCCAGTGACTATTAGAATTGAAGTGAAAAAATGGAAACAGTGTGGAAAACATCAGTGATTCTTGTGTGTAACATTTCCTTTAAAAAATGGAAAGCGAGACCATAAAAAGAACACAACATTCTTAAAGAGTTACAGCAATTACTTTTTAAAATTTACCGTTAGCCCCTTACCCTTGTTCATGTCCTGTGTCTTACTTTCTCTTAAAATGTAGCATGAATAGATATGTATATGCTGTGTAGAGATTTTTTGATATATGCTGGTACAGGAGCACTTGCTTTCAGTGTTGTTGGTGGTTAATGCTGATAAATTAAGTTGCATTCTGGTTGTTAGGTACTAACAGGAGATGCAGGAGAAGATGCAGAGTGCCATGCAGCCAAACTCCTAGAAGTAATTGTTCTTCAATGCAAAGGACGGGGTATTGACCAGGTGATATATATTGAACAGGTTTTCTCTTATTGGCTTGCAATGGTCCATGTATGATTACTGAGAAAAACAGTTGGAATTAGAGAATTTGAGGGAAATGTAATGTGGGAAGAAATACAGAAAGAAGTAAATCAGCTCAAAAGAATTTGTAAGGTTGTGTTTATTTTTGAGATGAGATATTAATGGGCATGACAAGAAAATGGATATAGACTGAATAATAAGAATATAGTATGTTGTGCAGGGTTGTCTTTTTTTGCTTTCTGCTTATAGGATTTCCTTTTTGATACAGAACACACATAGTTGAAACTATTGTGGCTGAGAACTATACATATCCAACTACTGTTGTTTCTCCAAGCCGTAGGAACTTTTTCATGTTTTAAATTACTTAGTACATTTGGAAATGCAGNGTTTTGTTTTTGTTATGGCTGGATTGGGATTGCAGGGAAAAACACAATCGCAGTTTTTCAGAGTTTCTTAGAACACACTTTTAGATAGTGGTCTTTTCTTCTGTTAAGGGCTAAATTCTGGCATATCCTATTTGACATTGCCATTGTGTAGTCCATGGACTTCAGTGATAAGTTTTCAGTTAATTTTACTGAAACCAGTAGAACTTTACTAATGCAAATCTGAAGTCGTTGCAGATAAAAATGTTCCCTGAGAGATTTTACTTTTAAAGGAAATCTGTAAGAGTTTAAAGTGAATTCAATGCTTTTGCATTGAAGTAACTATGTGGTGAGAGGCTTAATTGAGCTGTACAACTCTGAATTAAAATGGTTGCACAGTAAACTGAAACTCATAAACTAAAACTTGCATAATGCTTCCCAAATTTTTGTAAAGTGTAAATCTTCACATTAAAATACATGTGTGTCTAGTAGAGGTGTATTTCCTTGTTTGGAAATTTGTGCATACTTCATTTTATCTGAATAAACTCACTCATTTCAAAACTTTTATGATAAATTTATCATCACTTTACATTTAATAGGAAAAACCTCTTATCTTACAGATTCAGGTAATTTAGTTTTTAATGCCTGTTAATTTTGAAATTGTTGGGTATCTGTATCTTTGAGGTTTTTTTCTAAACCTTTTATACATGCTAGAACAAATTCTGCCAAACAGCCCTAAGTATTCTCCTCCATGCCCAGAATAACACTGCAATTTTTAGCTCAGGGAAAAGCTGTTTTAAGGAAGGTGTATAAGCATATGATCCGAGGCTTAAAATGGTTTTATACTAGAAAGAGAATAGAATGCATTCCTAGGTTATTATACCTGGCCTTCAGTTAGCTCTGGACATCAGTTCTGATTAAGGTATTTTAAACTTTTGTATAAGCTGGCAACATGTATAATGACTGCTTTCTCTTCTTTTTTTTTTTTTTTTAAATTTTCTTCCCCTCTTTGTGCCCAGTGTATTCCACTCTTTGTGGAGGCCGTGCTGGAGCGATTAACCAGAGGAGTGAAAACCAGTGAGCTCCGTACCATGTGTCTTCAAGTTGCCATAGCTGCACTCTACTACAATCCTGACCTACTTCTGCACACCTTGGAGAACATCAGATTTCCACACAATCCTGAGCCCATCACTGCACAGTTCATAAACCAGTGGATGAATGACACAGACTGTTTCTTTGGGCAAGTATTGAGGTTTTCTTCACAGTATTCAGAACTGACCAGCAGGATGTCAGCAGCATGTTAACTTTTTGTCTGAAACACTGAATTTGTATTTTCTGTTCTGTATTTTCTAAATTATTTTTAACTGCTCCATTTAATGTTAAAAAAAAGAAGTACTTGTCCAGTGAATCCCACACTGATTTTAGGCCCTGTGAGTTATGCATGATCTACTTGCATATTTATCATTGTGCCATTGAGGTACTGACTGTTTAGCATACTCTTGAATTTAAACTACATTCCAACTTCCTTTCAACATATGTGTGCACTGCACTAGTGTGCACTTGGGCAGGAGCTGAACATTTGTAAAGTAAATGAAGGGGAACAAAGCCTCTCTCATCACATAGCAAAGGATGCACTTGATGCTGAGTGGAGGTGCAGATGTGCAGTCTGAGATTCAAATCCACTTAAGGGCAAAGCAGACAGATGTATTTAACAGATACCTCTCACCTTCCTACTTTGAGTTTTGTTTTGTTGTTGTAGGCTGACATCTGACTGCAGGTGTATGAGTAGGCTTAGAATGTATCTTCTCTCTGTACAGAGCCTGTGCCAACAGACTAAGTGAAGTGTGTGTTAGAAGTCATGCCATGGATGAGCACGGGCAGCTCCTGGCCCAGAGATGTCTACCCTATTTTAGGTTGTCATTCTTTTCCTACTTATATTTTACTGATACAGTCTTGTCTTTCCAACTCTAACCAAGTCTCAAGGGGACTTCTTGTAATATAGTTTCTCTGCTCCCCAGTCATCCAAGTAGCTTCTCTCCATACCAGTTCTTACTTGCGTTTATCTTTCCTGAACAGAATTATATGCTATCTTCATATGGCTGCATTATTGCCATGGGATTAATCTTGAATTTAGAGCTGTGTGATGTCTTTCTGCAGATAATTGTTCATGTCTGTATTTGAAGGTATTACTGTATCAAATTCTTCTTGGAGAAAAAATGTTAAAATTAGTAAATTAAACAGATAAAAAGCAGAGGAAAAATTTTCATGTTCATTATAGCAAAACTGGACTGTTCTTACTATCACAAGCATTCTGACATCTTATACCTGCTCTGTACACAAATCTCTGGTATGTGCTGTGTCTTAACAGAAATACACGTTATCGGTGAGAGGGGTTACTTTGGTGACAAAGGCATGAAGGACCCAATGGTCCTCATTTCTTTTGGAGTGCCAGTAACTGAAAAATGGCACCTTTAAGTTACTTCTTCCATACCTTATGATAATTTAATCGTTAATTGCTAAATTATTTTTGTATATACCAGTTTTAGAAAAGAGCAAGACATTTAAGATTTCCACCAAGTTTTACCACTTTTTCTATAATTAAAGCAAAGTTCTTGACATTCATCTCTTGCTGTCATTTTTTTCTACTACATATCAAACGTTAAATGCACATAGAGACAGTAGGAAAGAAGATATTCCCTACAGATTTTAAAATTGTTGTTCCTTTTTTAACAGAAATAAAAAAATCAGAGAGATTTATAGCCTGAAATGGTTCGTCCTGGAACATTCAGTGAGAAACTAGTCTGGATTCAGCGGGGAAAAATGCTGTGGGTCTGACTAGGCTCCAACCTCAAGTAGTCCTGTGAGATAAACTTTCAGTTCTGCTGTGTTGCTTTTCAGAAAGCATCAGCTACTGGAACGACTGTTCAACTAAACTCTTACTCAGAGTCGAAACAAAAGTTGACAAACCCTATGAAAATGAAACCATGATCATGATGCTCAGTTCTGCTCAGCCTCTGCACTTGAGTGGCAGCAGAAGATTAAAAAAATCGATCTTTGATCTGCTGCCATCAGCAGTGAAATAATTAATTGTAATACTGCTTAAATCTAAAAGTCAGTCTTCCATCATTGCTACCTCTTCATTATGTGGCTGCCAGGTGTATGGCTTTTGCTACAGTACTGCTTGGATGGCACTGTGTTGTGCTGTAAGGGACTTCCTCTGTTTCCCTCAGGACAACACTGCTTCTAGAAGACCATTTGTTTTTTTAAGAGTGTTAAGGGTCGTCATCTGAGCAGGAGCCAGATACTCAGAGGCCTAACTGAACAGGAAAAGACAAAAATGCAAGCAAAATCTGACTTTCTTAAAACCCTTTCTTGGGTTCAGCCCTGCCAAGTTCATGTCTTACCAGAGAACAGTGGGCCCCCTCATTTGTACAGTCCTTTTTCTCACCAGCTGTTATTTGCTGCTTTGCACATAGATTGCTCTTCAGCAAGAGGCAGTTTTGGGCCTAAATTCAGATCAGTTGGAAAACTCAGGGATCCTAGAGAAATTGGAGAAGATCGAAGTAGGTTCACCTCCAGACATGAAGGAGCAGGTGAATCTTGCTGTCATTTTGTCAGCCATACACGAAATCTGGAACTTAGTGGTAACAGCGGCTTTTCAAGATGCATTGTCTGCATAAATCTCACATCCTTACGTGTGGATATCCTGTCCCTGGAAGTGCTCAAGGTTAGGCTGGATAGGGCTCTGAGCAACCTGGTCTAGCAGAAGGTGTCCCTGCCCATGGCAGAGGAGTTGGAGCTAGATGACCTTTAAGATCCCTTCCAACCCAACAGTTCTATGATTCTATGTTTTTCTTCTGTTCCTGTGAAGTCTTAGTCCCCACAGATCCTGCTCTGCCAGTAGTAGAATTTGGGCTTGACTGCACAGGCTCGGGCTGGATCCGGTCATGTTTGCCAACAGAATGCAGTATTTCTTGAGCAGCACATATGAACACATGAGGTGGAATCCATGGGAAAAATAGAGGGGGAAAAGTGTTATAGTAAGGCAAGTAACTGTTCTTCCATGTTATTAAAACCATGGAGACTATTTAAAAATTATTACGAATTTTGTATACTAAAAATTATGGAGACAAGCAGAACTCAGAATTCCTTGTAAGACTGTGCATAAATTCAGTATGTCATTGTGGATATCACATATCTGTGGTTGTGTGCCCATAATGCCCATGTGCCACACTATATTGTATTTATTACTTATTTCTAAGTGTTTTCTACAATATCTTCAAACTGAGAAGCCATTTGTGAACACATTTGTTCCTCTCTGCTTTCTTCCTTTTCCCTGACAGCTGAAGTTTGGGTGAGACTTCTGCATGACATATGCTTACTTTCATACTAAAAATTCTTCTCTGGTAACTAGAGTGAAAGGACTTGCTTCAAAAAAAAACCCCTAAAAACAACAAACACTCAATGGGGGTACTTGTTTGGTAAGAGTTAAAATAGTTAGAAAACCTGGTTTTCTCAGAGTTCTATATAAAAATCCCAGTCTCATTTGGTCCCAACTTTGTAATTAGAAGGTAATAGGTAATTATTTGCAGTTTGTCCAGGAACTGTATTGATTGTAATAGAAAGAAACTTGATTCTGGCATAAAGTAGCACAGCAAACCAATGAAGGAAAGGCTTAGTGATTTTTCTCTGAAATACTTTCAGCTTGGTTTAAAATACGAAAGATTCTAAAACCTCTTTATCCTGTATTGGAAGGAAGTGTGTTAGCAAGAAGAGGTCCTGCAGTTTATGAAGACCACACACAGCTTGTTAAAAATAGATGTGGCTTGGAGTCGTGCATTGCACTGCCGTGTGTTGTGTGTTTAACACTCCAGGCTGGATATACCATTGAGGAATAAGCAGAATCCATGAATGTTAGGGAGGGCTATTGTGTGCTGCTGAGCAAATAAGTACAGGTCTCGAAGCACAAATCACAAAGAAGAATCGTACCCAGGCTCCCTGGAGCAGATGGAAGGGTGCTGAAATAATGAGCCTTTTGATAACAAAGAAGTGGTCCTGAAACCATTCTTTGCCATTACAAAAATATGTAACTGCCATAAAACTGTTTTGCTTATTCAGTCCTGTGGGTATTTAATACAGCTGGGGCATAGTAGAGTGCTGAACTTCGGGCAAGACAGATGCTTTTCCTGCTGTTTGTCTCTGCTGGCAGGTGAGAGGAACAAGTCTCCTTCTGGCTCAGATTCACTAAAGATGGCTTGATGCCTGGATTTCTGTTGTCCTGCTGGGCCTTCTAATAACATGCATGATGATGTGAGTTTGTTCTTAAAGCTCTGTTTAGAGGCTTTAAAATGGAGCATGACCAATACGCTGTGGACTTTGGTCATTTGGGCTTCTTCCCAACAATGACTGCCTCTCAAACTGCAGTGCTTCATTCTTGTACTTTCATTTGGTGTCCCAAAAAGATAACTTAGTATGAAGCAAAGCCATTAATTACTAATATTTTTTTACATTTTGCAACTTGTATTGTGCAAGAGTAGCTTTTTCAAATATATATAAAAGATAGCATTGTTGGCTACTCTGGCACATGTGACTGAAATTGCTTCATTGTACATTTGGGACTTGAAAAGATTTAATGGCTTCCCCATGTCCAGATGCAGGGTAGAAGTTCTGTGCATAGTTTACAGAGCTTTGGTCACACTTGGATAACAGTGCTGGCAGAGAGAGGAGTTAGAGAAAGTTCTTTCCTTTGTACTTTCACTAAGGACAGCTCTCCCAAAAAAGCCATGCTTCATTCATATCTTTATTCACAATCATTCATTATCTGTACCTTGAGAGCAAATGGCGATCAGTTTGTTTTCAGCATACAGGAGTAAGTAATCTCAGCTCAGAGGAGTAAAAGTGTTTTGTTTGTGAAGCAGACCCTGTTCCTCTGTCTCATTTCCTTGCTGGTTTGTGTGCCCCCTTTTGTGCCCCATTCCATCTGAAGAGAGAGTATTGCAGTTAGCAGTGATGGAAGGACTCTCTTTCCCTACTTGCACTTTGGTTCATTTTTCAACACGTGTAGTGAAGCAGCCAAAGCCGATGTGATGCCATTTGATATGCTAGTTGCCTTTGTTTTTCTTGGAAGGCCTTCTATGATCATAATGTTCTGCATGGCCAGTATATAATTTATTTGTGTTGTCAACTGCTCTTGAGAATGAATCACTTCAGTAAACCCTAACGGGACTAACAACGTGGGAGGTGTAATGAAATCCCTCAAGATCTGCAGCCTTGTTTAAGCACAAGTAAAGTTTAGAGAGCTGTAATACAGGATCTCTTGTGTTACTTAAAGAATATAATAGTTCAGTAGCATGTTAAATAGCAACTTTGGTAATGAAACTTAAAAAACTGTATTTCTGTAGCAATTTTTGAGTGGTGGATTGAGCTGGTTGTTCCCCTGTTAGCCTTATTGCAGTCTGTTGCCCATCATAGTAGTTTCTCCTCTCTCAACTTGTATTCTCTTAATTCCAAAGTAAAACTGTCTTGGTAATGGAAGTATCTTCCAAGAGTGTAGAGGCTGACCATCTTCTGACAGCTCCGGAGGTTGGTTTCTGTAGGTCTTGCTGGCACTGCTTGTTCTGCAGAAGGCTTGCACAGAAACTGTCAGCGTCAAATTGAATAGTTCAAGGAAAACAAGCTCCTCTCAAGCCCCTAGGTGCACAATACTTTAATTTTAGCTCCAAGTTGAATACTACTAATATTTCCAGTAAAGAAGAACCAAAGAGTATCTGCAGAGACAGACTTTTTCCATCTTGTTTGCAGAAACTTCTGTTTCTGGAAGTGTAAATCAATTCTTATGTTTAAAAGCATAAGCTCTTATCTGGTTTCCTGACTATGGTCACATAAAAATCTTTCTGCTACTAATTTAATGATTTTCTTTCCCTTATCTGTAGTTTATTTGTTTTACTGTATGCCTACTCATTTGCAAGTTTCTGGTTTGAGTATACTGCCAGTTATTCTTGATATGGTGGACTTATTTCCCTGGTTTCACTGGAGTTAGCTATGTGTCTCAAGTTAGCATCAGAAATTGAATGTATAATACAGCAGTTCTGATGGACTTTTAATAAAATGTGTTTAAATTCAGCTAGCCCTGCAGCACTTCATAAATGCTCCCTGAGATACGGTGCATTCCTGGTTATCATTGCTCTTCATTAATTGTCTTTTTGCCAGTTTCAATCCCTGCAACAGTACTGCTGTCTAAGCCAAGGCAAATTAATTTTCCATCCTATTTAATGATGATAATCTGTATCAAATGCTTTATTAAAGACAAGATATTCTACATAATTATTAAACAGTATTTATTTAGCATTACAAATTTTGCATTTAATAATCAGCAACAGTTGTTCCAGGAATTTGACCAGTGCTTGAAAGGTGTTTAATTGTTATTGGACAAGTACTTTCCAGTGGGGAATTTGCTTTCAGAACAAAGGAAATTGTTTGTTTAGGAGCTTTGAAAATAGACTTTGAACGTAGCCTCCCATTACAAGCACCAGGATTTTAATGCTCTCTAAATATCCTTGCAGTGAAATCCTTTTTTTTTTTTTTTCTAACAAGTGTGTTTTGTTTCAGACTCCATGACAGAAAGATGTGTATTATAGGACTGAGCATCCTAATGGAATTGCAGAACCGACCACCTGCAGTGGATGCTGTGGCTGCCCAGATTGTTCCTTCAATCCTTCTCCTCTTCTTGGGCTTAAAACAAGTTTGCGCCTCACGAGAACTCACAGAACAGGAGGAACATGCTAAAGATGAAAAACACGTTGCAGAAGATAATGGTAAAATCTCCCCTTTTCACATTGTGGATTTTGTCTGGATTTAATTTAAAGGGGGTAAGAAATTGCAGTTAATTTTTAGACTCATTAGTCTGCTGAAAATAACTGAGCTTACTGGGTGCTTGAAAGGTCATTTTAGGCATTGGTTTTTCTTACCAAAATGTATTCAAAATGTTTCAGTGTAACATTTGTGAAAGGGTAGTGTTGGTTTAAGAGTAAGTTGCAAGTCCACTCTTCTGGGTTGTAATTAGGCCTGTCTTACATTGTCAGCAGGAGTTTGCCAGTACTCCACTAGTTATGTTCTTACTCCCTAGAAAGAAGCTGTTCCCAGTACCCAACTGTTTGAAAGCCCTGCTTGGTTGAATTTCACAGGAGATCCTAGCAGGTCGTCTTTGTCCAAATGACAAGTCATTTGCAACATGGGTTTGAGACAGCTGAGTTTCCTTAAGCAGACGGGCCCTTAATTGCCAGAAGAGAAAAAACTTCAAAGAATGTCTCACAGAGGGAATTGCGGAGAGGGAATTATACACAGCATTGCAGACATCTCTGTTTGACGTGGAATAGTAGATAGATGGTTTGGGGTCTGAAAATTAGATTGGATGTGAGCACATTTTGTAATCCACTGAAATTTCACACATTATTGTTCTGTAATGGAATCACAGAATTCTTCTCAATGCATAGGAATACAGTATGGAAAAAGCAAAGTAATTTTCAAATCTGTCTTATGATTCAGTCCCTGCTGGCTGCATGTCGTCATCTTTATTCTTTCTAAGCTGTTAACACAGTAAGAGCTAAAGGTTTGGAACTGAAGGGGGAATTGATCCATCTTGATTATAAGTCAGAGATACTTTTCCTTAAGTAAGAAATAGCAGCGTTTAGAACTGCATGTTGTAGTTGCATTTAATGCAGGTTGTGGTAGTTTCATAAGTGGAATGGAAGGTAAAGCAAAACAAGAGATGCTGGTTTAAGTTGTTCAAATAAGGGAGCATTCTGAAGAATAGCAGAGAGACAATTGGTCTGCAGCTGGTTTTCTCATGGTTTTGTGTCTGCTTATGAGGTCTCTGTAATTTAAAAAGCACAGTGATGGACTACTTCATCGAAGACATTTCCTCAAAATTTTTTGATCCTATAATTGCACAGTGACTGCATAAATGAAAGAAATAAAAAGGTGGCACTTTGATATTCCTCAGGTCTGCATAGAAAGAAAAGTTTAATTAGAATGTAGGAAACATTTTAATAGCTTTATTTTTTCCAAGGCTTTTAAGATTTTGGGGGAAGGGTGTTAACAGTGTGTCCTCTTTCCAGCCAAAACCTAGACTTATTGATTGTTTTTAATTTGCAAATCATTGTTTCCTTATACTTCGTAAACTTTATTTTACACAACATATCAATACTTTTCCAGAAGAGATACCAAGTGATGAGGATGAGACAAATGAAGTGAGCCAGGCGATGCAAGAGAACCATGGTGGTGGAGGAGGTGGTGGTGGTGGAGGTGGAGAGGAAGACGATGATGAAGATGATGATGATGACTGGGATGAAGATGCATTGGAAGAGACTGCTCTTGAAGGATTCAGCACACCTCTTGACCTTGAAAATGGTGTTGATGAATACCAGTTTTTTACACAAGCACTTCTAAGTATGTGTTTTGTGGTTGGCAGAATGATACAGCATGATGAAATTGTTTGGAGATGTTTATGGTCACCATCAGGAAAAACCCTTTTCTTTGTTACAAGTAGTAATTTAGATTACTGTAACTAAAAAATGTGATCTTGCTTTCTAATGTTAGTCCTAAGATTTTTTGGCTCACTGGTGCTACAAAAAACAAATACATCCAGAGATTAATTCTCATGTTCTCCTTCAGAACTTTTCAATCACAGCCTAAATAAGTGGGGCTCAGTCACTAGAGGGACTCCTGTATATAGAAATATTTGTCACCTTCTAGATGTTAAAATGGAGAAATTATGCTGTTGCTTTTAGTTTTCATATGAGTTTTAAATGAGAAGATTCAGTTCAGATTGTCCATGAATAATGACCACATGGTTGACTTTCTGTTTCAGAAAGGAGTGGATGTAATTAAGTTCCCCCAAAATGGATTGCCTCTGTTAGAGTGGGGATTCTGTGCTAAGAAAACCAACAGGAATACCGAGCCTGTTTCTCAGTGCAGATTGTGTTTTAAAACCAACCAGAAATTCCATGTATTTCATTTTGTTATACCTGATAATCACTTTTCATCCATCCTTGTTCCTGCAGCGGTGCAGAGCCGAGATGCAGCCTGGTATCACTCACTGACAGCACCATTGAGTGAGGACCAGAAGAAACAGCTGCAGGAAATTTATACATTAGCAGAACACCGACAAACTGCTGCAGGTGAGTCACTTCTCTGGGCCATTTTGTGTGTTGCAGGGATGTTGGAACTGCATCTAATCTGTAACAACAAAGAGAATAGTCTTTTGTGCTAATTAATTAACATTTTCTAGGAAGCATGAGTAGGATATTATCTTTACATTATTCCTTGCCTGGAAGTGTGTGTTATTCAGGGAGTACTGTTGCTTCTAATTAATGGCCTTCTCCTTGACTCATGCTGCTGTTTGAACAGGGTATGAACTAATTTTGCACAACCTGACATTTAAAATGAAGAGCAGATTGAGGCAATATCTAGCTGTCAGGCAGGCATTTGTTGAAGATTGCTGTCGATTATTGTATGTTTAACAGTTTTGTAACTATTTAACTGTTAACATTGCCCTTGCAATCAGTGTGAGGTTTTAGATGTATGGAAAGCTTGCATCATGGAAAATAAATTTAATCAAAAGGAATGCAGAACAGTGTCACATAGACCGATTCTGTAGAGGATTCATTTGTCAGCTGTTGTAGTGGTGTGTACATTTATGCTTTTAGAGAAGACCTTTAAGAAAGTGAAATCCTTCACTGCATTTAGGGAATGAGATTTGGACTCAACTGAGAGTTTTTTTTCCACAACTTCACATTCTTAGCTGAGCTGTATTGTCTCTGGCAAAGGTGTTCTCTATAGACTATTTTTCATGTAATTTTTCTTCTTTGGATTCTAGAGACTAAGACAATAGAACAACAAAGTGGATACGCATTTGACAACAAAGGACTGATCACAGCATTTAACTTTGCTGGAAGTACTCCTGGTGGCAACTGAAGGATCAGCTACAAAGGTCAATGGGAAGGCTCTCATCATTACATTTTGTTGAAATCATCGTGACTTCTGAGTGATAGGGGAGGGTAATTTAATGCTGCTGAAGGTTTTCTGGAAAGTAGCAGTGTGCTTTCCCCACCAGAATGCTCTTTCTAACCAGCTACTGTAATGTACAAATTTTTGTGGTGTTTTTATAATTTGATGGACTGAAAGGAAACGTTTGTTCTCAAGGAACCTGAATGACTGGGAGGGGCCAGGCTGCATCTAATTGAGTTGCACTTCTCAGGTTTTTGCTGTGCAGAACTGATAGATTCAAATGGATAACAGTGCCTTCTGTTGTACATGGATTGCCTGAACAAATGGATTTTGGAGTGCATTATAATTTTTTAAGTGTAAGGACATTTCTTGATACACTATAAGCCTTGGTTCCATGTTTTCCAGTCACCTGCTTTTTACTGCTCGGTTTAATTGTTCGTCGGTTGCACACACACATTGTTGGATTGAGAGTATTGCAGCATTTTCCCTATTTGGTGCAGACCAAATGTGTAGAGGGAGGTGTCTGTTGGAGTAGCAAAGCATAAACCGCTTACATCAGAGGGTCGTAACAATATTGCAGATTTTCCCTTGATGCAGGAGTATTTCTCTTAGCCATGAATCCACCTGGCTTGAGTTACCAGGGCAGGCCTGGCAGTGGCTACCCTAAATCCATACTACCTCCTGCCTGGATAAGTGGGTGCGGCCCTTGCATGTAGATGTTCTACATGACAGCTTCTCATTTCCACAATTATTGATGAATTTTGGATTTTACTTTGGATTCTATAAACCTCCTTCCTGATTTTATTCATTCATTACCATTCCAGTGGTATTACTGAATAATGTGGTACAAAATATTTGCAATATTTTATTTATTTTGATAGAAGAAACACAGCTTCAAACTGAATTCTTACTGTTACACTTCCGTGATTGTATTTCTGGTCTGCATTCCAGATGATTATTCTTGTCCCATGCTGAAATGTCTTTATCTGACAGATTTTTTCCTAAATTTCAAAGACCGCTTCTATCAGTGGAGGTTTAGATTAGATGTTAGAAAAAAATTTCTTCCCTGAAAGGGCGGTCAGACATTGGAACAGGCTGCCTAGGAAAGTGTTGGAGTCAAAATCCCTGGAAGTGTTTCAACAACATGTGGATGTAGCACTTAGGGACATGGTTTAGCAGTGACCATGGCAGTGCTGGGTTAACAGTCATACTTGATAATATTAGACGTCTTTTCCAGCCTAAAAAATTCTGTATAACAAGATGTTTGTGGATAAGTTCATTTAGTGAGAAAGTGATAGGAATACTAATTTGAATAGGTGCCCCTCCTTTAGATCTGTTGGGATCACAGGGGAGTAGCAAAAATCAGTAGGGGTGCATTAGAATGTGAAAATTGGGTTGGAGATAAAATGTTTAGACCAGATTTTGTGTTTTAATTTCTTTATGACTTAAAAGTATTTACCAGTCAATTTTGAACACATCTCTTTCTTTACAGTAATGTCCCAAAGGAAAAATCTTTCCCATACCCCATCAATTTTTCCACAACTATAGTAAATACAGCCCTGGACAGTGCTGAAACTATCGTTTTTATATGTAAGAGTAATTCTAGTTGAGTCTGGTAAATCTGAAGGACTCTATGCCTTGGCTTTGGGAAAAGGCTGAAGTGTCTCTGCCTGTTCCTTCTGGAATTTTCCTAGCTTGGCAGCTGTGGAGCAGAAGGTTCCCCACTGCTTTCCTTTTTTCTGCACCTTTGTGTCAGACTCAGTGCTATTCTCTGTTGCTGCTTCGTGGTTTTTTTGTTTTTTCCCCACATAGCAGCTGCAGGGTAAAGTTGGCCTGGTTCGTGTGGGTTTTTCATTGTCGCTACTCAGTTAATAGCAACAGTGAAAATTTCTCACTTTTAGGCTTGTTGTAAAGATGGAAAACTCTGGGAATTCCAGGGTCTGTATTTCCAAAAGGGAACAATCTGTTGAGCTGCATTGGACAGGTTCTTCTTTAAGCTTAAGCAGCAGAGGGCCAGGATAGCCTTTATATTCAATATCAGGCTATGGAAATTGGAGGTTCTTTGCCAATATTGGCCTGGGCTGTATGGTCTGAGACAGTAAGTAGGAAAGCATTACATCCAGTTTGTTGAGGAGTTTCTCAGAAACCACAGAAATTTTAATATCCTTCAAAAATTTAATGGTTTTTGGAAGTTAAGGGCATTGATGACTTCTCTGTTACCTGTCAATTGAAGTTAAGTATTAGGCAGGTAAACTATTTAAGCCCTTTATTATTTTATTATAAGAAATAAGATTGTTGAGTTGGGTTTTTTCCAAAGCCTATTTGCCTTCTCTATACTGGCATGCAGAGTAGAAGAGGGATTTACTTTTCTTCTGCTAATGAAGTTGCTTGCACAGTCACAGGCTAATATTTAGGAGTTAATGTGTTCAAGGAAAAATCTGCTTTTGCATAGCATCATCTTTGTGTCACTCAGCTGAGCTATGGCTGCTCCCTAGTTCTGCTTCTTGTGTACTTTTCAAATCAATTGCCACAAAAATTTCACCCAGATGTTTCTTACAAGGGGTTTAATCAGCAGCATGGAGTTGGGAACCTTTGTTGTCTGTTTTGCAGTGAGGTTGGAGATGTCTGAGGGGATGGCATGTAAAAAGGCTAAATGCCCTTCCCTTCCCAGGAGATTCATGAGCAAATGTTTCTACTGGCAAAAGCAAATGTTAATTATTTTATTCCTTTTTTTGAAAAAGGTTTTCATCTGAAAAGATTTATCAGGCTCTAGCCTCCACATTAACATATGGTTCTCTTTTGACATGATAAATATCCGTTTGTACATGATCATAAACAGGTAATGGATTTTAGGGGTTTCTTTCTGAGCTGTGTCCGGCTTTGTACTACATTAAAGGGAGAGTAACACAAATGTGCATTACTGTCTCACTTTCAAGCCAAGGTAGTCATGGAATATCAGATACCAGCATTGCCAATCAAGCATGATGTATTTGCTATTGAAAATACAGAGAATCATGAATGTATTGTAAAATAAAACAAAGGCTGATGAAAGTGACGACCTATGTTGCCCCGTGCCCACATTCCCAAAGTATGAAGGTGACTCGTGTGGGCACCACAGTGACTTTACATAGGAAATTAGCATTATGTGGGTTATAATCATAGCCAGTGTTTACTTACATAAGCTACTTTTTCAGATAAAATTAAGTGATCCTGGGTATTGAATTGCATATGCTGTTTTGTCACTCTTGAAAGGAAAATAAGAATCACCACATGTTTTTGCTGCTTCTTTTTGCTCTCTCTCTCTTTCAACATTGAAGTACTTGGTTTGCTTTCATCACGAAGCAGAATCTTTAATCACAATGGCAAGCTCCAGGAAGAGTGCAGAATATCAAGCTGAGGAAAAAGCCGAAAAATCCCAAACTTCAACAATCCCTCACAACCCACATGTGCACAGTCTGACTGAAATAAATATGCTTTGGGAGTGTGAGTCAAAATATGTAAAGAATGTTACACAAAATGATATTGTGAGATTCTTTGCTTTAGGGAAAAAGGTTGCCCGTGGGGTGTCAGGGAGACATGGACTGAACTGCTTTAGGATGTGCCCTTTGCCATTGAAATTCTGGCAGTTTGTGACTCTGGATTCCATCATACACTGTAGAGGAGAGGTGGTAGGACAATAGAGGATTATTTTTTTTCTTACTACAAAGCAAGAATCTGACTTGAGACTTTTGTGAGCCAAAGGAATTGTAGATAACCTGAATGATTACCTGTCTTTTGTTTCCAGAATACCTGTCAGTCTTTTTCTTACCTCCTTTCCTTCTGTTTGCCCACACGATGTTATGGGATATTTCAGGGACTATTCAAAATACCCAAAAAGGTAAACTTCAAACAATTCTTATAAAAGCTGTTCTTCTTGAAGCAATGCAACCTGTCAATTGCATTTCTGTGTATAGAACAAAGTCTCATTTGACATAGGCAGGTGATACAGAACTACAAAAACTCCTCACTTCTGCCTGTGGTTTGATGAACTTCTCTGTGATTTTCTTCTTAATATGAAATCTTAATTGAAATCCCCCCACCTTAGACTGAAATTTGCTCAAAGGATAAGTGAAAATGCACTATTTAATGTAGTATCCAGTCCCTGTCTGAGATGTGCCATAGTCAATCTTGATAATGTTTGACGGTCTGGTGGTCAGTTCCTCAAGGATCTCCATCTCTAATTGAAGACATTCTTCAAGTCCAAAAGGCTATCCTTGCAGGTGGACAGGGAATCAGTTTTCCCTTGCTGCAGCAAAGCATACAGCAGGCATGGCTATGAACTTCTTCATCTTATGAATGAAATATCACCCTTTTCTCTCAGGTGTTTAATCCTACCCTGTATGGGTGGGGTACAGTATGTAAAGGAAGCTGGATGCTATTTCAGATACCAGAAAGTCTTAGTATAAAACCATATCATAAAGAGGATGTAGGAGCAGGCCAAGCTGCTTGCTTTTGACACTTCTTCCACTGCTACTGCTTTTGGAAAGCCAGTCAAGCAAAACCAGTGTAAAAAGAATGAGAACTAAGGCAGTACTTGGGCACTGGACAGGTAGAAACTTTCCTGGCCTCTTGATTTCATCAATATTCACTGCAGATATACTCAGATACTTTTCAAATATAACATGCAACCTCTATGTGGATGTCAGTAACCTAACTCTGACAGCCATTAATGAGAGGTGAACACTCTAATATGATTTTTCTCTGGCAGAAATCAGATGAATCCCTTTAAAAAGCCTGAGAACTACATGTCCTGGCTGTGCACTCACCAACAGGAGACACTCAGTGGGATTACAATCTCTTAAAGATTATCAGCATACATTCTGCTACTGAAAGTGCTCCATGTCTAGGGAGCTGGCTGATGAACTGCTCTTTGACTAAGAGAGTTTTGGGGAACAAAAGGGAGAATCTACAGGCATTTGTGATTGTGATGAATGGGAAAGAATCCATTTAAATGGAAGTGATGCATTTGATATGACTTCAGATCTGCAGTGTTCCCAGTGTTGCCTAGATCTTCTTAGAGGAATGTCCAAGAACTTGGTTCCGTGCCATGGAAGAGAATGTTCTTGAGCAACTCTGAATTTAATGTGATGCTTTGAACTTGGAATCAGAAACCGGTTCCAGTCTGGGTTTTCCCATTCTCAGTTCTGGACGTGATCCAGTCCGGGTTTTCCCCCTCTTCCACTGCTATTGCTTTTGTAAAGCCAATGAAGCAAATCCAGTGTAAAATGAAGGAGAACTAGAGCAGTGCTTGGTCCTTAGACAGGTAGAGACTTTCCTGGCCTATGGCTCTAATCCCAGTGCTCACTGCAGAAGTGCCTGTGAGTTTTGCAAATGGCTCTAATGGAGGCAGGATTTTACCCAAGCAATTTGCTAGGTCCTAGTGTTTGGGTCATTGCTAATACCTTCCACTGGTAGTTGTCCATGTAAAAAAAAAATTAGATGAAAGTGGTATATGAAGTCTAAGATTGTCTTTATAGGCTGTATAGAGGTTCACAACTTTAAGTGCTTGGCTCTGTGCATTGTGATGTAGGAGACAACCTTTCAGATACACTGGTTTCTTCAATATGAATACAACAGTGTCAGCTCCATGATTCACCTGAGAGAGTGTTGGTCAGGGACTGCCTGCTGGACCACTTGGGATTATGTTGCATAAAGTGAAATGCAAAAACTGAAAAATTACTTGATACTTACAGCTGTTTAGCAACAAAAATGAGTGTTTTCTTGAAAATGGTATTTTAATGTTCTCAGGTATATTCTAATTTTCATGTTTTATGCCCTTACGCAAAATTACCACATGATATGGAGGCCTATTATTTTTTCACAGGACTGTTACCATTGAAGGTGTTTATCCAAGAATTGTTCCTCATTTTTAGATATTTTTAACATGTTTGTTAGTTAAGTTGCACATGTCCATCTTTCACCACTTTTTGTGCACAGAGATATTGGAAATGAACTTAACAAAAGGAAGAACAGTGCTTTGAAAAGAGAAGACTATGCATAAGCAGGTTATTTTTAGAAAACAGAACAACTATGGCCTCTGAAGAAAATACAAAACAATAAATATTTATACAAAAATGCATGAGCTAAAGAAATTAAAATAAGACAATATAAACAAGACACATTCTTTGATCACAGCTGTAATGTTTATTTTTCGTTGCCAAACAACGTGTGACACTTGCTTTTGATTGCATGTGCTGTTGGAATTACGCTTAATGTAAATCACATGAAATGTTTTGGAGCTTAAAAAGAGACCAAAGAGGCCATGCAGATTTCTTTTGATATTAAAAGCAAAGATATGAGCCCTTGCCTGCAGTGACTAGAGGGAGCCCACTATGTGCTACATTAGCAGATTGAATCGCAGGATCATCACCTTTGTAAGAAGCCTGAAATACTAAACTGTGGGTTGGCTTTGAGGGCAAGAATTGGCAAATGCAAAGCATGCATTGATGACAAGAAGAACCTCTTCTTAGCTTAAAGAATTCTGTACAGTGTTCTCTTAAGCTGTGCTGAATTTGCTTTAAAAATAGTAATAAATCTGATTGCTTAGGTCGAATGTTACATCTGTTGTGCATTTATCTGGGAGGAATAATATTTCTTTTAAAAATGCAACATGCCACCTACAGAGGAGCCAAATCTCCTTTTATAGTCTCTCTTCACACAGCCATAAAACTTCTTTGCAAGAACACCCCAGATTAATTTTAAACAAATGTGTGTGTGTTATGCAGAGTTAATATGTGCATTTGTGTAGCACTGTGTTTGTTAATTTCTGACTTGTGAAGGCAACTGTTCATGTGCACATGTTCCCTGTGAAAGAACATAGCTGGTGTTTGATGCAGAACGCCCAAATACAATTCTCAAAATATCAAACTAGTGAAGATAGTCATCTTGCAGTCCTGAGAGAGGGGCGATTGCACCAGAGTTTGGGCCAGTCTTCTGCACATGGAATTCATAAAGAAGATACTTTTACCAAGCTTCCACAGGACAAGAGATGAATCCAGCTGGAACTGCAAGCCTGGTATTTGTATCAGCGGAGTGTTTCCCTGATGGTGAGTTGCTGAAGTAGCCTGTTTGCTAAATTGCACTGATTGATGATGTTTGCCCTTTTCTGAATGGGCCACTTCTGTGAATTCACCACAGTCTCTCCAAAAGTAGTGGTTAGCAGTGCATGTTTTTAACTTGACAGACTCTGTCAGTGTGGTTTGCCCAAAGCCATAGCAATGTGTTGAGGCTGGCATGAGAAATTAAAATTTTGGCTCTATGTAAGTGCCTGGGATTTTTGCTATTGGCTCTAATGGAGCTAAGATTTTGCCCAAGCAATTTTCTTGGTCCTAGGGTTTGAATCATTGCTAATACCTTCCAGAGAAGCTCTGCCAGAACATACTTAATTTATGAAATTGCTCAATAACAGTGAGTTCCTCTTCTGAGCTGCAATTTAATCTGTCTAGCAGTGACATTGTTTAATTGCATTTTGTGTGGGTTGCTTAGTGCGATGAGCTCTCCTGGAGAAAAAAATAGTTCTCAGCTGGGTGATGAATGATGTCCAAAATCCTAATTCCTCTTGAGGCTTTGAAGGGAACCTGGTGACTTGGGATCAGACCTCGAGGTGACCGATGGTATCTGTACCACGTGTTGGGTAACCCCTCTGCAGGTATTAACAAACACGCTGGATTGGTTCTGAAGTTCTGATTTGCCCTTTCAAGAGGCTCTGAAGAGTGCATTTTTTACCCAAGTAAATATATGGTTCCCGTCCCGCTTCCTTCCCTCTGACAGTGTTGATCTTTTCACTGGAATCACATTCTTAACCTGAGTTCTAACTAGCAATCTCTTGAAATGATAATTTGTTTTATTTGCTCCCTGTCAAGGGTGAAATATGATCCGTTTGCTGTCTCTTGTTACCAGGTATGTTAAATCAATGGTTTAAATAATTTAATTACCTGTTTGATTAAGTTACTGGGATTTTAACCAATCCCATGCAGTTTCCTACTGAATCTGTTTTTTTTCTGGCAGAGCTCAAGTTACATGGTTCTGTGTTGCACATCAGGAAAACTATCTGTAGTCATATGAGATTCAGAGTAAAAAATAGAGTATGGAAAGGTCATATCAGTATATGAATAATGGATGGTTTCCTTTTTTTATTAAATATGTTGGTCTTCTATCTCTTAGCACCCTGTAGAGCAGAATGTGCAACTGTAACAAATAAGGATGCCTTAAGCAGTTTCTATTAAATATAAAACATCCATACGGTCCTTTTTTTACACAACGTGCCTCGCCTTGCACGTGACTGCCTTTGTTGTGCAGGTTGTTGTGCAAAGTGTGGTAATGGAGCCAAATGGCTGTTCCTTTGTGTAGGGATTTGACCACAGCCACAGGTCTGACATGGCCCTCAGCAGCAGTTGTGGCTGTGCTCTGGAAGAGCTACATCACAGAGAAAGCATACCCTGTGTCATGTTTTCCTCCTGCCATGACTATTTTCCTGGAGGATGTGGGAGGTTGAACAAGACCACAACAAGAGTAATTGGAGAACACCGCAGTGCATCTGAATGTGCACTGAACTGAACGGCTTATCACATCCACTTCTATGTATAGACCGCTCCAAAATGTATCAGCATGAAGTGAGATTAAACAGAGACGTGGAGTCTAGTTCCTCTGTGTAGCAAGGATCATAGCTGTTGAATTCTGCCAAACGAGAATCAACTCAGTTAGGGTGAACAGCATGATTAGCTCTATTTATATTACTGTTTTGAAGAAAAGCTGACAGGCTCTGTCTGCACTGTTGTGATGGAATGAAAAAAGCCAGTCTGGCCAAGAACGTCCATATACAAGAAGTACCTCAAGCCCTGATTTCACTGGTAGAGCAAGCATGGAAATTGCTCCAAGGGAGAGTTACTACTCCTGATGTTCAGTTACAGAGTATTTATCCCATTGCATTTTTAATTAAAAGATTTACTGATCCCATGAAGATAGGTCTATGGTAAAGAGGTTGCAAATACTCTCCCACTGGGCTCCTCTGATAGGTTATCATGGCTGACTTCGGAACCCAGTGCTGTCTGAGGCACCAGGCTGGAGACTCTAAAGGACTATTTCTGGCTGCCAGAGGCGGTTCTGTCAAGAAGAGAGAATTCTGCACAGTCTCAGGAGGCCTCCCTCAGTTCTTGTAGTTGCTTCTTCCTAAGTGTTATGAGGGCACATTTGATTGTTTAATGGGTTTTTCTATTGCATGGTGATGGATAATCCTTCTAATAAAATACATGTACTGTAAAACCACTGCCACTGTGTGGCTGAAAGAGCAGCTGCTTGTGGTTGCAAAAATCAAGCCCGGTTGCCTCTCACAGAAGCAGTGCTTGTGTTCATCTGCTTTGAAAGGCTTTGTTATGCCCTCACTTTACTGTCTCTTCTATAGCTTCAGGATGCAGGGCTCTTCCAGAGCATCAGAGTCTTGCCCTAGATTTTCAACTTCTGCTTTTTGTAAACACAGAAATCTTCTCACTTAATGGTGATTCTGATTCCTCTGTCTTCCTCTCACATGCACCTCTTGGGGGCTTGTAGCTATGATCTACTGAATTAGGAAGAACTGTGGGGTGATGCCAGACTTTTTTGTCAATAGATACACCCAGAAAGCGTGGATCATGAGATTCTCTTCTTATGCTTTTTCTTCTTTAGATGCAGTTTTGTGTAAAATGTTTTCAAATAGATTTTCAGCAATTTTTCTTTCAGCTTTTCGGGGCCAAATAACTGAATCAAAGCCCAAATCCTGATATAAAATTCTCTAACTGTACTGTAGGTTGGAGAAGATACAGAAAACATGAGGCAAACACATTCAAGATTAACTATGACAAGAAAAAGAGAGTATTGCTCTGTTTGTAAACTGTAAATACTCAGTTTATAGCTTCATAATTTTGCTCTGTTCTTAGTTTTAGGGGAGGGGGAAGATTTAATTTGCTTTTATTTTTTATTTGGATATGGAGCTGCAGTTGACTTTTAACTCTGGATTTTACTTTTGACACTATTGCTGCAGGAAAATATAGCACTGGATAGTTAAAGTCAGGGGACTGGTGCTAGTATATTTTTTTGCTATCTTTGTGGCTTTCATCCAAGGTCACTTGTGCTATGGGACACCTGAGTTCAAGATTTATTCTGCTGCAGGAGATTGCCCAACTGGACATTAACAGTTCATAATTTAAAGAATTTCTGAAGCCGTATTAAAGCACTGGGAAGCATTTCAGCCTTTCCTGAATGGTTTCCATTTCACAATATAACTTTGTGCAATAGCATTTCCTTACTGTTTATTATAAGATCCCCCTTTTCATTGAAGAAAAATAAGGGTACAAAATTACCAGCTGTGGATATGACCTCTGAAGATACACAGGTGAGAACTAGGATGTGGAATGCTAATGGAGAGATAAGAAAAAAAATAAGCACAGTACCTGATTTTAGGCACCTACTTTAGATTAGGAGGCTTATCTCCTTAGTTTTTGTAGAAGGGTGGGGGAAAGCCAGAGTTGTGCTCCTAAGCCATCAGATGCTCTAAATCACCCTCTGGCAAAGTCTGCTTCCTTCGCTTCTTATAAAGCTTAGGGAAATGAACCACCAGGGTTGGGTGGAGAATTCTGCTAATGTGAGTCCTCCCCTGATGGGTTTGTTTGGAGGGGAAAGAGAAACACTCAGGGAGGTTATAACCTCCAGTAATTAGAGAAAGAAAGTCTTCATCTCTGTTTGCTGATTGTGTGCAAGTGTACAGTCAGTTTTGCTGATGCTTGTGCATAAGAGAGATTCTGAAACGAGTAATTTGATGCATGTGTTTTGTCTTGCTATGGTAAATGATAACCTTTCCTTGCCCAGGAGCTGAGCTGTAGCTCTTCTTCTGATTTAGAGTGTGTTGTGTTGCCTTAATTGCACCATTTATTGTGACTTTTTGGTTCTTTTTATTTTTGCTTTTTACTGTGGATGCTCTAACCCAAGTAAATGATACTACAGCATTCAGGAAATTTGTTGAGGAGCATTCAAGTCAGCACTTCATTAATGAGTGCTATGAGAGATAATCTACAAATTGTCAAAGTTGTAGCAGCTCAAAAAAAGGCCATTGGCAGGAAGAGCTTGGAAATCTGCTGAACAGAAGCACCTAAAGGTATGTAAGTTCTGATGGTTCTGAGTTACTGAATGCGTTGAGTCCCTGGGCATGTGGTGTCCACATCCTGGGCTTTGTGGTGGCCATTAGCCTATCCTTTAGAACTAGGAGGAAATCCTAAAGAAACGAAGCATACACCCCTTGGAGGAGTATGTGTTACAGAGCTGGATTTTCTGCCCATTTCTATTACTATCCCTGCTCGAGAACTTAGAGCCACCAAATAGTTCAGTTAGGAGGGAGCTTAGGCAGTTCCTAGTCAGCCTGCTGCCCAAAATTCTGTCAGCTCAGAGATCAGAGAAGATGGCTCAGGATTTTATCCAGTCAGTCTTGCTGCTTTTTTGTGTAGGATGGGCAAGGGAACTTGAGGGTAGCAGAATAACTTGGCTGGCCTATGTGGGCAGACATGATTAGGAGGGCAGGTGTTTGACTTGTTCAAAATGAAATAATGGCGATAATCTTGAATTAAGTGGCCCCGCTTCCAACAGAGGATAATTAGATTTTGCATTTGAAAGGAAATGAGCAGGAAAAGCAATAAGCATTAGGCATGAGTCCCACTACCACGCAGTTTCTAACTCTGGAAACTACAGCTTGCTTCAAGTAGCATTGGATTCAATTGCAAGACTATGTCACTTCCTCAGAGCAGTCCAAAAGCTGAAGCATGAACTCTGGATTTCTGTGGTATCATGAACTATGGAGTTGTGGGGGAGGGGAAGCTATAAAAGAATAATTTATGTGAGAAACCAGTGGCTGTTTGGATTCCAAAGTGCCAGCAGGTGTCTGGTAGGTTCCGCTTGCTGAGGGAAGCAGGTGGCTTATTACTCACTAGAGAAAAGAAACATCCCACTGATAAAAGATCTAAGCATGGGGAAACAGGTGAATGGAGAGGTCTCAGGAGGTTTCAGGGAGATGGGTTGTGACCCCCATGTTCTTAACCTTTTCCAAGATGTTAGAGCATACTGGTGAAGGAGAAAGGGCTGGAGAGGGAAATACTGGCTTCTGAGGGTTGTGAAAGGCACCTGCAGTCATTTACTTTGTGTTAGTGCCAGGGAAAGTATAGGCACATTCCTGAGCCTGCAACTTTGCTCAAACATAGTATAGAGAAGCTCAACTGTGCCTTCCAGTCTCCAGCTTTGCTGTCCAGCTTCTTTGCACTGATCTGTCCATGAGAGATACAGATATGTACTGAATATATTTTCGTAATGTATTGTCTCTTTATGGATGTACTGCAAAGCCAGAAAGGAGAGACTGGGCTGTGGGAAGATCTAGATAACAATGTGGTAATGAGGTAAAGGGGACATGCAGATATATGCAAGTTTAGGGCGAAGTTAGAAAGCTATTAATACAGCTGCAGAGCTTGTCTTTTCTCCAGTTTAGAATGCATTTGTAACTCTACTAGATTCCTACAGTCACCTTTGGGGGAAACACTATCCCTGTGATACCAGACCTAGGTCGCCACCGCAGGGCCCAAGCCTGCTACGTTCGGGTCCGGCTCTGGCTGGGAACACCAGCACTCTGCGGCTCTTCCAGCGGCTCCTCTTCATGGGGTGGGGGGTGGTGTTTGCCTGCAGTGCTTCTCCAAGGGACACGCGTGGGGGGCACTGCCTGGCGATGCCTGGCCTGGGCGCTGTGGCGGGGTGTGTCGCCGTGCCAGCCGTGTGGGAGGGATGGATGGATGGAGGGATGCGTGGATGGGGCTGCCGCGGGACACGCGTGGGCAGAGCCGGAGCCGGCGCGGCGCTGTCCGCGGTGCTGACCCGGGAGCTGCTCCCGCCGCTGCCGGGCAGGACTCGCGGGGCTCTGCGGGCGTCCTGCTTGGTCTTACAGAGATTGGCTGCTCTATAATCTTTCTGTCTATAATATCTCTGTGTCATTTCTCAAACGGCGTGGCCTGCTGGAGCCCAGAGATTTTCACCGTGGCAGGTAACTGAGCATCTCCAACTAGAGCCACGTTTCCTGTTTCTTTGCAGAAAGGTACTATTACTGAAATAGCTATCTGCTAAGATGAGCACAGTGGGGAGTTCTTGGGAAGATGATTCTTCTGCAAACGGCTGTGGAATTCTTCTGACAATGGCTACATCAAAGCTAGGAGCAACTCTGCTGCTGCCATCCCAGCACATTAACAGACAGAGCTGCAAAACCCCAATCTTTAAAATCCTGACTGAACCGATACAGCTGAGCCTCTGTATGCTCCTGATTACAATACTTGATTGCCTAGAACTGCTTGCAGTACCTAAAAATATCTGATATATTCAAACTATCAATGACACATCCAGCATAGAGTACTGGGCTCCACCCACTGGCTGACAACATCTTTTTTTTTTTTTTTTCACCATGTGCCTGACTTGTTACAGGAGCCAGAAGGCAGGAGTGAGGCAGGGCTGACACTGGAAGTGTCCTTTACTACCTATCTAACATGTTGAATTGGCCTGTGGTTCAAGTTTGGTAGTCCTAACAGCTCTTTGTAAAATGTGGTTATTTAAATTGGTGTAAACCTCTCTGATGGTGTGGAAGACCTGCTTTTGAGTTCCTATGAAAGCTGATAGCAAAAGACATTTCTATAGGTTTTATTACATACTTCTGTCACAGTGGTTTATTCTACAGCAACCTCTGGGTCCATGAGAAGATCATGTTGGGCTCAGCTGTACCATTCTATGGGTGACTAGCATTTAGAGATTTAACGTTTTTAGACTAAGATAGATTTATTTTTCATTTTGTTGATGTGTTCTTGGATCCTTCTGACTGAGTACGTATGGCAGTCAGGCTCACAAAAGAAATCTCAGCACCCTCCATCACCTTGATTCCCTAGGCCAACTGAGCATCCAGGGAAGGAGGATGTGAGAGAAGAGGATCCTAGATCTCTAAACACATGATTTCTGATGCTGTAACTTCTATCCAGCATCCCTTTTGGCAGCTTTCTGAAAAGCCCTTGTTAGTAGACTAGAACACTTTCCTCTTGCTCCTATCTTTATCGTACCTTGGGTCCTGTTTCTATTGAATTCAGGGAATGACAGAATGCCTTTATTCAGAGTGGCAAAACCTTGTTTGTAAGGGTCACAAAGTTTGCTATATCAAAGCCTTTCATATACAAGAGCTTTTTTCCCTGTGTGTGTTGTTCCTTTCAGTTTCAGGAAGGAGAATGAAGTTTCATTACAACGATCTTACTTTCAACATAAGGGCTTGTCCTCAGGATTGTTGTTAACATGGGGCATTTTTTTATTATATATTAGAATTCATGTGATTCTAGAAATCTCTGCTTCATTCTTCCCACATGCTCAAATAATGGCTGTACAAAGGAGGCTACTCATCTTGTCTGTGCCAAGCAAGAACTCATTTCTGCAACTGATGTACCATCACCAAGTCTTTGCCTGCAGGAGTGTGTTCTACATAGGGAGAGTCAACTGTAGAGGAAATGCTCTAAGAGTTGAGTACAACCATTTATAAACCTGCAACAAAAAGCAAAAAGTGTTTCCCATCACGAGTTGTGCCTGGGGACATAGAACATGTATTATTTTTCATCCCATGGTCTTCAAGAATGATGCACACATGACTTTTTTTTTTTTTTTTTTCTTTTCCAAAGTGATCATGTTAGGAAGATCAGGTCAGGCAGATCTTAGCTAGCCATCAAGATGATTTTCATTCTGTATGTTGCCAGTTTGTCATTCCCAGAAGGCTAAATTTTTGGTTAGATTTGATTGCATGAGGTGACAGGTAGAGGTTTAGTTTTCCTCCTCTTTGCAGTATTCAAAGCTTAATTGATGGTGGTTGAGGGAAGATGTCAAATACCTCCAGACACCAAAATTCTTAAATTAAGTGAGATATGATTGTCAGGCCAGCGTATTCTGCTTCAATAAAGCAGAGCAATGTCTGTTATGTCCCTGTTATGAAATACTAGTTTTCTGACCTGATTATTCCTATGGAGGTTTTAGGGAGAGACATGGAGCACCCCCAGTTGCCTGTGAACTATCACAACCTACCACTCCTTTTCCAGAGATATTCAGCACCTAATTTCACTGGTCTCTCATATGACTAGACCCCAGGGAAACTTCTTACGTGCTTTTTCTTCCCTGTAAAGCAGTAGAATGCCAATTTTGCACTAACAGAATGAAAGTTTGATGGAGCTCTCTGTGATGTACAATTATGCTGTAAATTTGCCAATGGCTTCTCCTGCCCAACAAAATTCCCACCTTAAGACTGTGTGGCAAACACTCTGTTTTTGGAGAATACATCAAGGTAATGTCTCTGTGTTTAAAGATGCAATGGATTAGCTGTGGCAGTGTGTTTCACCCTAATAAACAAGGGCAAGACCCTGGCCTGCCTAACCTAGTTGGCCCTGCTTGGAGCAGGACATTGGATTAGATGACCTGCAGATTTCCCTTTCAGTCTGAATTATTCCAATAAAGCTGCCAGAGCACATAGCCAGAATCAAAGGTGCTTTGTACAACCAGTGCTGGAGCCGTTGCTGCTGCAGCTGCTCCTAGGAAGAAGTTTGTCTCCAAGTGCTTCCTTCATTTCTCCAGGGAGGCGTGGAGGCACTCAAGGGATACAGTTTTTGGGACTGTGTTGTGGTGTGGCCAACTGTGCAGCCTGAACCCTCCAGCACACAACAGTCCTGATATGCCTCTGCCTTCCTGCATCCCATACTTGGTTCACTGCCTGTCCCCATGGATGTAACTGGATGGCTACTTTTCTGCAGTACTTACACTGAAGAAGAATCCATGCAGCCAGACAGAGCCCCTTTGGGCAGCTCTGTTGTTTTGTGAAAGGCTCAGGAATCTCCAGGCAGGAAAAGCTAAGGCCACCTGTCACCCTACCTAGTGATCCATTGCTCTTCAATTGTGAGCGGGTCATTCCCTGTGTTCCTCACAGGGCTGCTGGTTACACAAGCCAGCACCAATTGATTCTGAGGGCAGTCCTGCATTTTTACTCGGATGCAAATTTCACATGCTCCTTTTCACAGTTTCCAGACAAGATAAATCATGTAAGACTTTAACCTTTGTTTTCTACAAATTGTCTTTTTCAGTGCTGCGTGCCATGAAACATCCCTGTAAACAGGCAGGAACTGAAAGAATTGGAGTTCCTTTAAGTTATATGTAAACAGAGTTTGAGCCCAAACAGTGACATTTATAGAGACAGGTCACTTATTGAATAGTATGCTCAACTGCAAACCATAATACTAAATGTCAGTCCAGGAATGCCATAAATCCCATGTGAAAAGTGCTCAGATTGTTTTATATTTCAACATGTTAGCCCTAAACTCCTTGCATAAGAAAAAACAGTGTGGGTGGCATAATTGTTAATTTTTTATATCCCAAACATATGCTTTTAGCAATAAGGACCTCATAAATTTTCCCTCAATGCTTGTCAGCATTGCTTTGGTTTTCAGCTAGGGGCTTTGAACTCTGCTGGCCCTTCTCCAGAGCTGTCATCTTGCCTGCACTGATATCTGCTGTTTTGGGGGTCTAGTGAAAATGCTCCTGTGAAAGAAGTACAGCTTATATCAGTGAAAGACAGAACATGACAGGTAGGACTGAGACTCATTCCCATTTTAAATGGCCTTTCTTTACTAATAACCCTCTCCTTTGTACTCCCTTCCCTGCCTCAAGCTGTGGTTGTCCTACAGTTTGGTTCTTTTAGGTTTAGCCTTTTGCTGCCTGTGCTGCTCTAATACTAATTTCTTTCACAAGTTTCCCACCTGACTGGGATTTGGAAGTCCTGCTCTCCCCTTGAAAGGAATCTCTGTGAATAGTGCCACCAGATTTCAAGACTGTTTGCTCCAGTGGCCTGTTCTGACCCTGTGGATAAGCCTCTGCAAAGCCTGTGACTGCATCTGCTGGAGACAGGCTGCTGCAGGGCTTGCAGTGGGCAGGAGTTCTCAGGGAAAAGGATTTGAATTTATTTTCATTTCATACAATTTCCTTTCTGTTTTTGTCACATTTTTTTTTTTAAAGCCTCACCAGTATTGCTCAGTATTCAAAGCCTTTTGACAAGTATTTTCTTGAGGCTGAGTTCTGATAGATTCTCAGCAGTGCCTCCAAAATGTATCTCCTACGGTGTGACTTTTGCTTTCCTCTGTTCAGGCCCTCGTGGCTGTTCTCACAACAGGACCCTGAGCACAAAGCTGCTCAGAACTCACCTAAGGAGACAGAATAACAAGGTCCTCCTTTCCCCCAGCAAGAGCTGATTTAATGCTTCATACTGGGGTGCAAATGCCAATGTGTGAACCCCTGCCTGGTGGGGATGGCATGGCCAGTCGGCCTTCCTTGGCCATCTACTTGGCTACTGTCCTCCCAGCCGGGTGAAACTTGGCCTGGGAAGGTTTCTGCTTGCCTCACAACAAGTACCCTTCCTTGGATTTTTGGGAAATGGCTTTCCCTTACTGAAACTCCACAACTGCAGCACTTATTTGGGATGTCTCTGATGACAGAGAAGAGTGGGCAGATGTTGTTTACAACCCTAAACACATTCCCTCTGAAATTATTTTTTCCTCCTTTTACTGAAATCAGATTTCACCTTGATAAGTCTAACCCTGTAGCAGACCCACCACAGGGATATATGTCATCTTTATAGAGGAAGAGAAGTTGCAGGAAGAATTATGTAGTGCTGCAGCTTTTCAGTGTGGTAAATTTAAGGTACTCAATTTACACCATTATAACTCTTCAAAATGATCTAAGAAAAACACCTCTGAAGCCTAAACTTTGCTTACTTCTCAAGTGCAAAGATTAACCTTTTGTGCAATCTTCATGTTAAACCTAGCTGCAATTTGGCAGGAGTTTAGGGAGGAGAGAAGGAAACGGTCTGGAAAAATGATCATGATTTAAGAAGCTCTTCTTAAACAAAGCAGCCTAATTCTTTTATCTCTATTTATCTAGCCTGTCTTGCAGAGAGTATTTTTTGGCTATCAAAGCACATTTACTTAGATCTTTCTTTTATGTGACTAAGACCTTGTCAACCAGTTCCTGGCTTTTAACTGCTCAATTCTGCAACCTTATTTTGCTTTTAACATTGGTTTGTATATATCTTCCTACTCTTAGTCTTAGGAACAAATTGAAAAAACCAGCTTTCCCACCATATGGAGCCATATGTACCCTCACAGGAGTCAGCAAAATGGCTGAGATATTTAGACTATTTAGCAGAGACCTCCAATTGAATTAAGAGTGTGCAGCCAGAGCACTGAAGAGCTGTTTGCTCTGGCAGGGTGGTCTGCAGCCCATGACTGTCAGTGGCTGTGGCAAGTGGTCAGCAGCTCATCTGCAAGAGTTGTGTTAAACATCAAATTAAAGGTAAATTATAGGTGGAATATCCTGTTTGAAAAAGTGAGGTTGTGCTGTGGGTTTACTGTGGATCCCTGGGCTGCAGGGCTTGGGAACCCCTGGTCTGTGTGGCCAACTGCTAGAAGAAGGTGAGTCACCTTCTTTGCCAGGGAGCTCTTCAGATGGCTGGAGAACCCGAGCTTTGATTTCAGTTGCTGTGAAAGAGCAGATTGTAGACAGGTCTCCTGTCTCAGCTCCTGTCCATCACTCCCTTGCTTATGAGGGTGGTTGTTTCCCTCTACCTGCACAATCTGGGTGTTGTCCCCGAGACTGAGGTGACGTCTGTGTATGCTGCTGATTTGTCTTGTGTCGCAATGATCCCCAGCAGCAGAGAACTACAGGAAATCCTCGCTTGGTCCTCGGTCCTGATTTACATTAGTTTTGAGTTGTTGGACCTTTTAACTCCAGAGGCCAAATCCATCCTGAATTTTACTGTTTCTTCATTATCTAAAGATTGCTGATGCACCAAGTGCATTATTCTGTGGTATCTTCTGTATTTCCTTAGATGTGAGCAGCTGAAATTAGTGTAGGCTTGCCTAAGCAAAGACAATAGTAGGGACTTTTTGGCAGTGCTAACCAGGGCATTGCCAGGAGCTGTTTGTAGAAAAAACCCCAAACCAAATCCAAAACCAAGGCCAAAAAAACCCAAATGCAAGCAAACTAAAAACCACACAACCCCACAACCATTAATTTAGGGCAGCTTCCTCATTCCCCTTTTCTGTCCTCCAAAATCTTCTGCTCGCCCGTATTGCCCAACTGTGACTCTGTGGCCCTCTGAACTCAGTCAGCCTCTGTTCCCTGAAGCCTGCAGGGCAAACACAACGTGGTTGTGTGGCAGAACACTTGCAGCATTGATCAGCTCCTGGTAAGTGGTGTTATGAACATCCCCTGTGGGTTTGCTGCATGCTCAGGGATCTCCCATCGCGACAGAGCCTGCCAGTGCAAGCCCACTGGTGCACTGTCGGCAGCTGAGTGGGAACTGCTGGGTTTGGGCATGTCTCTCTTGGATTGTGGACAGATTTCCAAGGCAGCAGCACATCCACTGCTGGGATACAGCACACCCTGTGATACAGCAGACTGCATCCTTTCAGTGTGTTGAAGCCTTGCTTCAAAGCTCCAGAACTTCTAAATAAGGCAGCTGGAGCCTTTCTTAATGTTAGTGAAACACTGTGGTTTTCCCTAAATTCATCCTCAAAATGGATGGGCTAATTTTCCTGGAACTGCCTGAAAAATATTTAGCCTGAGGCAAGCATATTAGAGGGAAAATTTCTGCCTGAACAAAATGTTTGACATTTGCAAGCAACTGAAATCAGGGTCTTGTAAAAGGGTGTATGAGGCATATTTAACTATGTCATCTGTGCCAGGTGTCTGCCTGTACTAATGTTTCTGGTTGGATGCACAAGTAATATGTGCAAGTCCATAATATATCCTTTCTCTTTAGGAGCCAGCTTTATTCTGGTAAAACTCATTAAAGTCTATGGAATTACAAGACCATAAATCGAATATAACATTGGAAAATCAGACCCTATGGAAGTGCTCTGTGTGTGGTATCAATCTATTTGCCGTGTATATATAAATAAGATTTGTGGTGAAATGAGAAAAACAAGCTGCTTGTATATCATCTAGGAATGAGCTCTATGTTGTGCTTAATATTTTCCAGAGACAAATGTGGTGACAGACTTATCAGAAACACTGGCTGAAATGAAGTTGTTGGTCCAAAGATCCTCATCATCCGTTATCCTAAAGCCAAAGCAAAAAATGACATGTCCCAGTGGGTGTGGGCCACAGTAACATTACTCTTTATTATTATTATTATTATTGCATTCAGATGTTGGTTGTGTTTACAGTTACAGTGCTGGCAGACAGACTCTATTAGAACTGCCAAAGCTGATCATCTAGCCCCAAATCTGATCATATTACTGAGAATACAATCTGGAATTTTACAGGGGCCAGGGACAAATTGACTCTTTCTTCCTCGCCAGCTCATCTTGCCGTATCGGTTTCAGAACGAGACACAACATCTATTTTATTGAGCCTGCACCACTTGTTTTGGATTCTTCTGTGTGGCTGTTGGGCAGAGACCAAGCAAAGTTAGTGGCTTTGTGCTAGAGGAGGGAGCAACACCCGGGTGTCCTTATGGATTTGGCAGGTAAGTGAGCTCGTGTTTACTGCAGGAGAAAGATGAACAAGGGCTTGTTTTCCCATTTTGGCACTCTGGCTTTTTGTAGTTTGGGGTGGAGGAGACAGAGTTTATAACAAAAGGAGTTGTGGAGTAGGGGAAATTCCTAACAAGCCAGTGTATGTAATTTCTCTGTGGTTAGGCTGATTATTTTTCTGTCCCAGGGACAACAAACCAACAGCACTTGCATGGTGTACTTTTCATCCAAAGAGTGAAGAGGGCCTAGCAGCTAAACTGGGGCAAAAGATATCCTTCAGGCAGATCTAGCTGCCAACACTTCAAGGAGTTTCCAGTGCACAGTCTCTGTTTCCTGGATTTAATGACTTACTGAGTGAAAATGAAGAAATGAGCAGGTTAGCTTGCCCTCTGAAGAGAAAGAGAGATGCTCTTTAGAAAGCAAGGTAGATATTCTGATTATGCACAAGCAGAGCCAAGGAATCAGGAAATGGCCATGTGCTAGAGGATTATTCTAAGGAAACAGTGTAGGGTAAGTAGTGGGGCAAAACTACTTGATTCTGACTCCAACAGAAGGCCCTTTTTCTACTCTAGGAATGATTCCCTGCAGCTGAATATTACAGACTCAAAATTCAGCAGAAACCTTCTAGTTCCTGCTTATTAAATCTCAGGACAAGGGCTCATGCGGCTTTGTGACAGCAGCATTCTCCTGTCCCACAAAATAGTGATATTCCAAAGCCTCCCCCTTTACCCAGGAGGGTACAGCAAGGGCACTGCAGTTGGTTGGGCCAGCCTTAATTTAGGGAAGGGGATTTCCCATATCCCAGCTGACTGGCAAAAAGTGGTCTGTGGCAGCATCTCTTCTCTTTACACTGGCAAGAGCTTTTGCAAGTGGAGGTCCTCTAAGAGAATGAATGTGTTTTGATGAAGATGAAATTTATGTTAATGTTTTTTCTTTGGTGGAAACTGCTTGCAGATGTCCTGGGGTTTCAGGGAAACTGAGATTGTTTTTTTAGTGGCAAAACTTCATTGCATCCTATCCCACATTGTGCAGTGCTTCTGACAAGAGGAGCCTTGGAGAGGGGCTGTGGCTTCAGGCAAGCAGGCAGCCTGAAGCAGCTTCCTCTCCCAGCAGAGAGGTGCCACAGGAGACAGGAACCTGCTGAGTCCTGAAATTAGTTGGAGACAGATGTCAGGATGTCAGGAATCTGTTCCTTGCAGAGATGAGATCTACCCTGGATGAGTGCAAAGATCTGCTGAAACATAGTTTACAGGGTATTCCAGATTCCTGAGCACCCCAGCTGGTTGTCCCTGCCATTTGAGTTGTTCCACCCAGTGGAGCTGATGCAGTTCTGCCAGTTCTTTCACAGCAGCAAGACTGTGGATCCAAAATGCCTACTATACTTTAAGCTTAGGGAAAACTGTAATCTTGCTTTGAAAGTGGTGGGATTTTCCTGTCCTGTTCAGCTCAGCAGCCATGAGAGAATGAAGGCCTGGGAGGGGTAAGAGAGGAGGATAGTCCAGAGCTGCTGCCCCTCAAGGTGATTTCTGGCTGCTCAGTCAAGGTGTCTACCTGCTTCTTCAGATGGGTGAGTCCTCACAGTTACTCTTCCTGCTGTCCATGTCTCAACATTGGAAGCTGCCTCACATTTCCCTTTGAGCCGGTAAATTTCCTCTAATTTTCTTTGGATTTTCCTAAGCATATGCTTGACTCTTTCTAATGGATTTAATAATGGATTTGCATTGATTTACTGCATGATGTTTCAATGTGATGTGATAGACAATCCAAATGGGCTGAGTAAAAGCCATTGCTGTGTGTGCAAGAGGAAGGTATAGAGAGTGCTGTCAGCAGTTCATGGAGAGGAACCATTTTCTCCTTTGGTCTAAGCAATAGGTATTTAGGTTTTGCATGACTGAAAACTCAGCGTTATCTTCTCTTTAACTCTTGCCTAGCTGTTGTCTTTTTATTTGAATGAATAAGCAGTTCTGAAGGGTAAATATAGCTGTTTGGTGTTTTCCTTTTTTTTTCCCTCCTGTGGACCAATGCAGGAAAGCTCAGCTTAGATGTTATTTTAAGCAGCTCGATTTTGCTTCCTGACCTATGTGACTGAGTTAAGGTCACAGGAAAGAGCATCTTTTTTTCCACATTAGATGATGTGCTACATTCACATGCTAATAATTTTGATCTCTGGGACAGAAGGTAGAGATAAAAAGGCACCTTAATTCTCCTAGTCCTTGCTAAAGCTTCTCAGAGGAATTCTATAAGCTTCCTCTGTAAACTGCATCATCCTTTGGTTTCGTCTTCAAAAGTAAGGGCATCAACTACCCTGTGAAGGACAGCAGCACAGGCTGTTTTCCCACAGAAGGATGACTACAGCATAGCTGTCAGTCCTGCTCCACTCTGAGTTTAGACAGTACCATTAAGCTGACTATCATCTCGTTCATGATTTTGCTTCCAGTTATTTTGTTTATTGGGAGTAGTTGATATGCTGCAGGGCAAGGCTGCTGTCATTCAGGGGGACATGAACAAGCTGGAGAAATTGGATGACAGAGGCATCATGAAATTCAAGAAGGCAAAAGCAAAGTCCTGCACCTGGGAAATAATAACCCTGTGCAACTGTAAAAACTGGGGACTGCCTGACTGGCAATCAGCTTAAACTAAAAGGACTCTGAGGTCTAGATGGACATAAAGCTGAACATAAGTCAAAAATGTGCCATTTCAATAATGAGATCCAACCACACCAGACATGAAGTGCAATAATACCAGCTCAGCTGACAGGTCAGGGGCAGTGATTGTTTTCCTCTACTCAGCACTTGTGAGGCCACACCTGGCATAATGCACCTGGCTCTGGCTCCCAGAAAGTATGAAAATGCATTGATAAACTGGAGCAATCTCAGTGAATGGTCACTAACATGGTCAGGGAACAGGATTTCACAATGTTCAAGGAAAGGCTGAGGGAGCTGGGTTTGTTCAGCCTTAAGAGAAGATTCAGGTGGAACCTTATTGTTGCCTTGAAGTACCTAGCAGGGGTTACAGAGATGACAGAACCGCTGAGAGGTGCCCAGAGAGAAATTGCAAGAGGCACCAGGCACAATTTGTACCAGGGGACATTCCTACTGTGTCTGAGGGAAAAGATTTTCACCCGGAGAGAGATGCAGAGCTGAAGGGGTGCCCAGACAGGCTGGAGGCCCTGAATATCCTCAGAACTTGACTGTGCAAGACCCTGAGCAAGCTCAGCAAATTTTGAAGCTAGTCCTGCTCTGAATGGAATGGCTGAACTAAATGTTCCCCTGTATTTAGTCTTTTCCTAGATCATCAGGTTTCTCTATCAGTTTAGATATTCAAGTTATAGCTGTTCATGCTCTTTTACAAAGAACATACATGTGGCCTCCAACTCATGTAAGTGTAGACCTGAGTCTGTGAACACCTAGGTATCTCTTGGTGCTATGCATTGTATGTCTAACCCTGCCTGCACTGAATACAAACAGTGTTTAGTGCCTTCAGAGAGTTTGGCTCTATCATCCTTAATATTTTTTTTTTATTATTTACATCATTAGGGCTTTCTTACAGAACAAAAGGTTAACTCTTTACAGAAATGAGTAACATCACCTTTTGCCTTACAGCATTGCATGGCTGCTCCTTAAATATAAAGTTCATAAAAAGTGTGTTCATTTTGCCTTTTAATCAAAACTGCCATTTGATTCCCAAAGCTTACTTCGGGAAAAAAAATACCCCAGTTACAGTTCCTATTCCCTCACTAGTGATTTCCACTCCTTCACTAGTTTCCAGTTCCTTTAACAATAAGCAGGACTGTGGTGCACGTCTACAGAGAAGATCAAAAATAGCTGAAAAGGAGCGGGGCTGTGGAACTTCTCTGGCAGGTTCCCCGTGAGCCACTGTGCCCCACCACGTGCCCCTGAAAAACCTTCTCACCACCTCACCCGTGCCAAATGTCAGATTAACTGCTCGTGTGGCCTGATCCAACCGAAAGGGCAAAGCCCTGTGGTGAGGGCCAGCTGTAGATGGCTAGAGGAGAGGTGGGAACACCTTCAAACTACCAGGAAAGGAGAAGCTGATGGATGCTTTCGCACTGGGGCAGCAGTGGGCAGGTCACTGTTTCACAGCTCTCGTCTGGATCAGGCAACCTGTCATTTGCCAAGGCAATTAGAGATTGCACCACAAGAGCCTGCTTTGCTGAGCAGAGGGAGGGGAAAGCAGCCTCTTGGAGCTGAATGTGACCAGGAGCTGTGGGGAGGTGCTGGCACCAGTTCCCGAATGATGTCAGCGGGAGAGCGGCAGCAGAGATGCTTGGAGAACATCAGGCTGCTTATCTCAGCCATAGCTCATCCTTGCTGAGCTGTGAGAAAGGTCACACTCGTGACTGCTGCACCAGGCTTCCTTCAGACCCTGCTCGGTGGCTGCAAACGAATACGCAAAGGAAAAAGGAATGAAACCCTAAGCCAGCATTGGGAAGAAGGGGAACGCAGCCGCGACATGTTATTGCATCGAGAACGTAAACGTTTGCCAAATACATCCTGCTCCTTTTCCGCTAGCAGATAAACCACAGGAAAAACAAACCTTTGCTGTGGTTGTCAGCTGATGAGGTTATTCTTTTGGTTTCCACTGAAAAGTCTGGGGCTGGAGTTCCTGGAGTCCCTCCTCGCCTGCGTTACCCTGCCATGAGTGTTACAGTGGCTGTAAGCTTCGTTCATTCCCGCATTTTGCCTTAAAAATAGTAAGGCTGGTCACAAGGAGGCAAAAGAATGGGGGAAAGATGACAGCTTTCTCACTTCTGCTGCCTTGGTAATAGTCTGAGAATTTTTCTGGAGGAGGTCAAGCAGCTTAGGGATCCTGAGGGTAAAGCTTCATGAGGTCCTTCAGGCTGATATTGTGCTCTGCCACCCTTTTGCAGGGCAAGGGCACTCTGCTTTCATACTAATGCAGCACTATAGTGCTTTATATTATTCACTCCATTGCTTGGTGTATCTGGAATATGCCTTTTCTGATAAATGGGGCAGGGGGGAAAGGAATTAATTTTCTCTTTTCTTAGAATGTAGATGATACTTCCACCAGGGTCTCTTTCAACAAAGCCATTTTGTCATAATAGAAAATACTGAGATTTTATTTCTCTTTTATGTGATATAACACATTTTTACTTCAAAATAAGGTGGCACAGCACTTGTGTTTTCAGGGCCAGTGTAAATGGTATCTGCATCATATTACCAGTGATGGTAGGATACTTGAACACATCTGTAAAGCTCACCTGCTGTCTCGACTACTTTGGTGTTCCCTCATAAAGCCTGAGGAAGATAACAGCCTAATGGAAATGCATTTAAGGCAAAAGTGTTTTGGACATCTATTTGTTTCTTTGGGATGCATTAGAGTACCAAGAGTAAAGTAAAACTGGGAGCAGGGTAGAGCCTCAGCATCCTCGAGTCTCTGAAATGTTTGCAAGCAAATTGCAGTACTGATCTGTATATTTTAACGGGGTCACTGAGTGAGAGCCATTTGAATGCTTCATGCTCTGCATCTTCCAAGTAATTGCAGTTTAAGGATTCATTTTAATGTTAATTTTTCCACTTAGATGTTTGAAGCTGAGCTTGGAGTTATGCAAAAAGGAGGCATATCAATCTGTTTTGAATCTGAAACTAACCAAGTGCCAGTATAAAAACAAACCCACGTTATTTACACATTGAAACCTCTTACATTGTGCTTTCGAGGTGGTGAATGACAAAGTTTTCACTTCTAAAAACTACTCTGAAAAAAAAAAAAAGTAAGTTTTCTGAAGAACTCTAAAACAAGATGCTGCCTCATGTATTCATGTCTGAAAGTCTGGCTGTTTTAAGGCAAAGCAAAGACTGCATGTTTACAATGTTTTATCTGACCCGTGTCCCGTTCAACTTTCAGTTCAGTTCTGTCTTCTTTGTATATTTTTTTTACTTTTTTTTTCCAAAACATGGCACTTAAGATTAGTCCTATTACCTCCAGACACTAGGACTGACAGGACCTTTAGGAAAATGAAAGCCAAGAGAAGTTTTGTAATGACTGACTGAGGTTTAAAGCTGAGAGCTGAGGCTCCTGGGTTCTCCCAACAGCAGCCCAAATCCAAACACAAAAGGAGTGCAAGCATCCAGCTCCGGGCATCGCCCCATATTCTGCCCATGTAAAAGGGAAATTACAGCTATGAAGAATTCAGCAAACCTAACCTCTTGTCTTCTCTCTCAGAGCCAGCACAAGTGTTTCTGAGCCTCTGTTTCCCCTCCCTACACAGCCCCGAGGACAATGCGGCACCAGGTTGCACTTTCTGGTCCTTAAGGGAGAACAGACGCTTCCTCATAAGAAGAAAAGAGGAACAAATTCCATCGACAAAGGGGTTTTGTTATGTAAATAAGTGCTTTTGCCAGCTGGCCGCTGGGAAGAGGCAGCCTCGGAGGCACTTGTTGCTGTGCTGGTGGAAGTGGCTCTGGAGGCAGTGGGATAGCTCCAGTGAGCAGAACTATCAAGAATGAGATGAAGTGGTCACTAATGGCAGAGACAGTGGCTGGAGGCAGAGTGGGATTGTTGGGATGGATGGAAGGAGGGGAGGCTCTGAAGATAAGGAATAAGTAGCTGAATTATGTTAGGAATTCAAAACAAATGGCATTCTTTGAATGACCAGGCAAGAAAGGCAGCTTTAGAGGCAAGACAAAATGATAGCTGGACAGTAAAGAAGGCCAGTAAGTGAATGATATGGATTTTATTGCAGAAATATGCAGCAAAAGAATTTTATTACAGTCATGATTTATTAAAATGAGCTGGGAAGTGTCCCAGTTCAAGAAAGCTTTTTATAGAGGAGGCAGCCCACATATTGCCTATCCAATTAGCAAGAGAGATTTGTGAATATAGGATGTGGAAACTGGCAGCCACAGGGTGAATGGAAGTATGTCTGTAAATCACATTCTGACAAACAAGGGAAAAGGCTGTCTTGGCTCATCACAGCCACTCCCCTGTCTGTCTCCTTTTTTTTCCAGTCCAGAGCTGTTTGTCCCCTCAAACAGCTGTCCTGCCTTTGCTGCTTTTGATGATGTGAAGTTCATCAATATTCATCAGAACTGGGGAGAGAGAGAGAGAGAGAGAGACAGAAACTAATTTTCAGCAGGGGCAGCTGAGTGACACACTGTCAACATTAACACTGACAACAAGACCAGATCGTTTGCCTTTGGACATCTCCCATCCTGGACACCTGCCCTGCCACCACAGTGCTTCTGGCTGGAGGATATCTGCCAAGGACTGCAAGGATTCAGACGTGATGCTCACACTAATCCTAGCAACTCCAAACAAGAGCACAGGAAAATCTAAGCAAGCTTGCAAGGTGATGGGCAGAAGCTATAAAGGGTGTGCTGTTTTGTGTAGCTTGTTTGCAAAGGAAAGTTTTCACAATTTTTTAGAGAACTTTTCAGCTAGCTAGTTGGATTGTTAGTATGATTATGTAGTTTCTACCTAGAAATGATGTTTCTAAACCTGTGAAATACTTTTCCAAAGTTCTGATCTGAGCAGACCAATTCACATTTTTTTTTGCTGTATGAAGTGGCCTCTCATTTGTTAAAAATGATAGAGCAACTGTGCTTGTTTTAGAATTTTCTGATGTTGTTTACATGTTGTGTGCATAAATCTGTATTGGGATGAGAATCTAAAAGGAGCTTAGACACTGTTACAGAAGCATGACTTTCACTCGGGGAAAAAGCAGATATTATGGATCTGCAAACATCTGTCACCCTGGGGAGAGAAGCCATGAGAAGTGTTGGGCAGAGACACCTTGCAAAGATCTGCAAAACAACTCTGTCACAGCAGCAGAGACCAAGCCAGCTCTGAAGCCATGGTTGCACCCCTTCAGTGCCTCCAGTAAGTAGCCCTGATGAGGTGGGATGGTGAGTTCAAGGGCATCAGGACTCTGCAGATCTTCTACAGCTGATACATATGCTGTGCCCGCCTCCCTGGAGGTGTCACACTGTCCCTGTGCCTGGGGCAGCACAGATGCACCCTGTGCTACCTGTGCATTTTTGACTCAATGGACTTGTGGTGTTGCATTTAGCAGTGTCTCTTGTTCCTTGTGATGGTTATACTTGCAGTGGTTCCCTTCAGATTTGAGGCCCCAGACCCTGCCTAGACTCTGGTGGTGTCTTTGTGGCAGGTGCTACAGGTGGGTATCTATTTACTAGTCCCTGGTGGATGACACATAAGTTGCCTTCTGCTGGGTCTGGCTGATCCATGCTGTCTGTGGCAGATCAGAATTGATTCCAGACATACCACGCCTGTTCCTCCACCACCTATACACTGCACCCCATTGAGGAGAATAAAATCCCACAGCTGAGCTGAGAGCCAGATCAACACTTGTGTTATTTCTGTACTACAGGTAATGTTTTTTTATCAGGGGGCCCTCTACACCAACCAAATTAAGACATTTCTTCTTCATAGTCAGTGGCAGTCTGAACATTCTGATTTGCTCTTTGGAGTCTCCACTGAAGTTGTTGTGCCCTTAGGCTGTAGCTCAATGATCTCAGGTAGATGCTGTGGGTACCCCAGGGTCTGAAGCTTTACATTAGCTACATACTTACCTTACTGGATTGAAATTATTCATGGAACAACAATATTCTTCTCCACTTGGAAATTTTTATCAAATAAAAATTTCCATAAATCTGCATCCATCAATATAGAGAAAGAAAAACAGAAATGAAATGCCCAAATGGTTAAGTACATCCTTTTTATCAGCTGTCTGATATTTAGGACTCTCATTTTGTGAAGGACATGAAAAGCTTCTGTTTTTTCTTTTTTGTTGTTATTGTTGGGTTTCATTGTTGTTGTTTTGTTTTCTTTTTGTCAGATCCATTTGCCTTGCTGTTGGTTTGGGATCTAAATGTGAAACTGACCCAGCATCACTGAGATTTGCCTGATTTCCTGTCTGAGTTGGACTTGTGTTTGGCAAATGGGCACTTGCAGCTGATCCAAACCCATTCAGAAGCTCAGCAGATGCTTCTCTGAGCCTCTTCTATGTTTTAAAATGGAAACAAAGCTTAAAAACAGGTGCTTTCTATGCTGTCTTGAATTATGGATTTTATTCTTGTTAAAACACATTTGACACAACTTCTGGTTTATCACTTTCAAACATGATAGAGTGAGTGTAAAACACCAGGTTCTACCTGACAAATGGTGATGGTACTCCAGGAAAAGCTCTTTTCTCTAAGGCTCTGCTCCAGTTCTCTTGAATTCAGTAACAACCCCCTCAGCAGGGGTGAGCAAGGGCTCTGCGTGTTGCAAGGACCCAACTCTGCAAACAAAACTGAAATTAGTCATGGACTTTGCTGAAATCCTGCACACTCTGCATTACGCAGGAATTAAGGAGATCTTAACAGTCCCTTATAACCTAAATCTCAATGAAAAAAGGACCCACATTTTTGAGATTAACTGTCAGAGGACTTCTTTACAAAGAGTTTTCTGAGGAGGCAACCCCCCTTTATTTTTCTGGCCTGAAAATAGCAACCGTTTGGGTTTTTTTGAAAAAGAAAAAAAAAAAAAAAAGCCATGAAAAGGCAAACCCACTGCCATGATGTCTGCAGGTTTGCAAAAATAAAGGGAAAATGGGCTGCTGTATCATAGATCTTCCATGGGGTGCTTAGACATAATAATGGACTCCTAGCTTTTGCATTTATCAAGAGTGATCACCTTAATACCAAGATGAAATACTAAGTGGAGAAAAAACTCTTGTTGTCGTGACTGACCTGAATCTGGCAGAATTCTTGTTGTTTGTGGCTTACGTTTTTGAAATTGTTTTTCAGCTACTAGAACTATGGCTTCTCTGTAAGCTGAGCTCAGAAAATGAAGGTCAATAACAGGAAAAGAAAAACCTGCTGCAAACCCATCTAAAGGCAAACGGTTTAAACCTCTGGCTCACAGTGGCTTACGGAAAAGCCACCATCATTTTGTTTGCAGTGATTGAAGGTGAGCATCTCAGTCCTGTGTGGGATTTCTTGCTTTTGAAACACATTTAGTTAATTATTACATCGTAATTTATTTTCTGCCATAGCATAAGCCTTGCTGTGGGAAGCAGAGCATAGGGAACACAAGATGGTGCTTTTCAGTGGCAAAGCATCAACCATGGCATCATTTTTCGCAATATTAAACCTCAGAATCCACAAGGGAGGTACCACAGTAGCAAAATGCTATTAAAAATGATGGTGTATTTTATAAGAGCTTCAAGCGCCTCTCATAATATTTGCAGATAATCTCAGTTTGCCAATTTGTCAAGTCATTATTCTCCATCTGTGATACCCAGTGATAACCAGATAGATTTTTAATTCATTTTTATCAACACTAGTGAGCTCATCACTAAAAAACCAAAAAACAAAATACAAGCCTTAAAAGCACTGTGAAGACAATATATTGTTATTCTAGCTTGCACTCAGACCTGCACAATTGCCAATTAAAATATTAATGTATTCACTTTAGAAAGACAGAGGGGTGATCTGCCTTTGTACACTACTATCCACACATATTTTTCTCCAATTTTCTTTATAGGGTTAGTGATCATGGGCACGTTTTATCTGGCATGAGACAATTTCATGTAATGAGGTACTTAAATTAAAAGTCAGTGGTTGCAATTGGGCATTCACTCATACCAAATACACTACCTCAAGCCAGTATGAGCATGTGGCCTTAGATCCCCAAGTGGCAGGCACTTTGCTGTCCCTGGAGAGCACAGTACAAGTTTAAACCTTTTTTTTGTGGCCTGGATGCTGTCAGATATGTACACACATCCTTGCCCCACAGTCTAAGCAGGAGCCACTTCATCAATGCATTAGAAATCCCTTTAAGAAACAGGCGGAGCAAGAAAAGTGGGAACGAAGGACTCCTCTCTCCTGTGCCTTAAAACTTTTGAGTACAGTATTAATTTGGATGATAGTGATGTTAAGTAGCAATTTTCACACTGCAACACCCAAAAGAAGAGACCCAGACCTTCCACTGGCACGTCTGTTTGATGAGCCTGTGTGTTCAGAGCATCTTCTTCCCGAGCTGCACTATTACAGCTGGACACTAGAGAGCTCCTTTTACCAAAAACAGCTCAGCAACGCGAGGGGAGGCTCCCTGCGAGGCGCCTTCCGAGTATACTTGCTCTTTTTAGGGGAGTTTTACTCTGGGGGGTTTTTTTCTTTTTTTTTTTTATTTTATTTTTGTGTTCAAAATTAATATTCTCTAGGGAAAGCTGTCCTTGCCAGAGCGATGGCTGCAGCTGTAACTCCACTTCTCCTACCCTCAATAAGGCAGAAATTTTGCAATTGTAACTTGGGAACTAATTATACAGTTTCTGAGATACCAAAAAATAAATCAAATGCTGCCAGCTTGGAAATGATAATTAAGTTTTCCTTGGAATAACAAACACACTCAATATGTGATTTATTATGACTACTACTGTATTAATGATAGTAATAGTCTATGTCATGCACCTATGCAGAGTACATGTTTTTGTTTAAATTACCAGATTACAGTTGCAGATGCAGGTTGAATTCTAACCAGCTCTCTGCAGTCACTCTGCTGATAACCTTAAACCTTACAACACACAAGCTATTGCTAAACACTACTGTATTAGCAAGCAATAGAACAGGATGAGGACACTGGGTCTACTTTTTTGCATTAGCTGTATTTGACCTGTCCCCCACAGCTGCCTTTGCCCTATCAATCTTTTATTCAAAACCAAAACAAAATCTCCTACGCTGTCACTGTAGGGGCACATGCATTCCTGCTTTGCAGACTCTGACACAAGCACAGGCTACTGCAGAAGTGCTACAGAAAAGTGACAGTCATATCCTATTCCCCATTAGAGATTTGGCTCTAGGGTTGATTTGCAGTTAATCTTGTCCTGAGGTAAACTGGAGAGCACAAGATTGTAGTGGGATAGCTCAGGATTTTCCCTCCTAAACAAGTCCTGTCTCACTCCTATCTCAAAATCCTGGAATGCAAAGACTGAAAAAGTCCATAAGAAAACCTCAGAAAGGTTGGGGAAAGCCTTGTTCCAACCTCCTGTGCACTGTAGTGGTGCCTGGCCAGGGCAGAGAAATAGCTGGCACTGCTGGGACATGTAACAACACTTGCTACTGAAGCTCTTACCAGAAGCACCAGCACACTGATGCTCAGTTTCCTCCCTCCCAGGGCAAGCCAGAATGCAAGAGCCAGTGAAATCTGGAATGGGGAGCCTTTGTACTGCATGCAGGTCTTTCTCCTCCCAGTCCTGCCCTCGGGGGCAGGAAATGGCCTTGCAATTAGGAGGTATGTTATTTTCTGCCTACATTCCTGTCTAGTTTTGGGCACATCTCTTAACCTTCCTATAGCTCTGTTTCTTAAATAACAAAACCAAGGTTTGCTTTCTTCCACCATTTCTTTGCTTGTTTCCCTGCCTGGTTTGGGACACACTGAGCAGGTGTGAGGGCTTACAGCTCCCTGGGTGGTTTTCACAAGGGCCAGGATCATAACAAGGGTGCAGGTGCCTCTCAAGTCCTGTTGAGAGGTTGGTGTCTGTGCTGCTGGTGGCACAGCTGGGAAACCAGGCTGGCACAGCTGGCAGGGTGGTCCACAAAGTTGGAGGCTTGCTGTTCAGTTGCTTAGTTACACTTTCAGCTAGATGGACCAATTCATTATGGATTAAAATGTTCCAGACCTGATTAGATTACTTGCAGGCAGCCTGACAGTGCAAAAATATTTATTGTCGTCTTCGCCTGGATGTAGAAGGGGATATTCTGCAGGAATGAGTCATCTGATCGGGTTTACATAGAAAGCCAAGGAAGCAATATTGAGTTCTGAGGAAGCTTCTCTTCCAGGAAACTTGACTGTGTTAATGACAATGAACTGAATTGTGTCATGAACATCTTGTCACTTAGTTTCCAAAACCAGCATGTGACAATGGTAGCTGAAAGATGAGCTCTAGTGTTTGTTTCTTTGTTCTTTTCAACCCATGGTCCTCTGAAAATGTATAGATAGCTGGGAAGAGAGAGGATTTTCAGTGTAGGGCAGCTCCAAAGAAGGTCAGTGTGGGAGGTGAGAGGCTGCCTTTTGATTGATCTGAAATTCTCTCTTATGAACTGCACTGTATGAGCCTTGGCCATGTCATCCCACAGCCCATGCACTGGCTCCCATACATGCAGAGCAAGACCCCAGCATGGCACTCATCAACTATCTTCCTAAATGACCTTGAGCTGCCTGGAGGATTCTCTCCTACTTTTGTGAACAGAGGGCTCATAATGACAGAAAATGTAACAAAATGCAGCAGTAACTTGCTGAACTGGAGCTAACGAAAGGGTGTGGTGAAGTCAGAGCTGGCAGTTCCTTTCAAAACCCCATTTCTCAAAAAATTGTGTTTTATTGTTTCCAGCCCTGGCAGCTCACATTACACCCCAGCTAAACCTACCAGGGCCCTGTCATTCATCAGTCAGTTTTATGGCATGACAGGAGTCTGCAAAATTAGAAGCCAGTTAAACAAATTAAAAAATTTAATGGAATCCTCTGTCTGCATCTTGTGAAAGAAAAAAGGAAATGCCTTGGGATATCTTTTTCTCAGAAGGAGGATCATGTGAGCCCCCGAGAGGCAACAACAGCAAGGTGGCCACTGGAGACAGAGAAAATCTTACAAAATTTTATGAAGGAAATGAAAATCTGATTCCTGTCAAGTCACCCCTCATAAGTCCGTCTTTTCTCATCAACGTCTCAGACCATGTGATATTCAGAAAAAAACCCAAAACACTAGCTGTGGCTGTGAACTGCTTTTCCCCTCTAGTTTTATTTTGCTTCAACAATCCAGAGAGCAAATCTTTTGGGAAGTATCCAAGACCTCAACGTCTAAGGAACCCTTTCTAGAATCTAAACATAATAGCTCTGCCAATTTAGCTGACACATGTGGTTATTTCAGTGACAAAGCAGTCTGGGACCTTCTAANATCCAAAACAAAGCCCCAGTATGGCTTCATTTAACTCCCCCAAAAATTTTGGTATGTGCTCTTTGGAAAAATGGCTCATTTAAAATCATTTTTATAAACCATCATTGAATGGATGGTGATCCATGGGCTATTCTTCTCGTCAAGATGTCACCCACTGTCAGGTCTGAGTAATACAAGTTTACAGAGCAGTAGTGAGTGTAAGCGGTCTCGGTGACACGAATACAAACTCAGCAGCTCAGCTTACTGCAGCTTAGCATGGATTAATTCCCCGTGACAGACGCCAGCCTCATGCCAAAAAAGACTAACCCCATCTTTATGATTTTTCTCTTCTTCACGATTGTCAGTCTGTGTAAGTACAGAGGTAACTAGACATGGGCCCAAATTACAAAGTGTGGGTCTCTGCAGCACTGCTTTGAAGTTGGGCTGGGCCTGAGTTTTCCTGCAGGCTCTTCTCCAGTCCTTTCTCTTATAAAGCCATTCAGAGTTTGGTCTGTTTTCACCCTTTTTATCAACAGGTATGTTTAAGCAGCAGTGGTATAAGTGACTTTGAAGTAATGAATACTTTTCTCTCTGTCTTTTCCCAAGGAAGGATTAAGAGTACAGAGGTCTACTATAGTTTGGTAGAGCGGCTTGTTTGCTATTGTTACCCTTTTTGTTTATACTGGAGAGTGTTGGCTTTTTTGCACTGAGAAGATGATAATGATGAGGGTTACAAAAATCCTCAGGTCTTGTAGAGAATTACTCGTTATTCTTGAAGCAGCTTGCAGGGAAGCTCTGTCTCAGTGTGTGACCTTTAATCTACCAAAAAAAAAGGTTGCCTTGTGCCTGAGGAACAGAACTCTGGTACGAACTTGGTAGTAGTTAAGATATGCTGGGCCATGGAGCATCTCTGAAAGTCTGCAGGAAAAACTAAGAAGGACCTAGGATATGGCAATGAGGTCAGATGAGCCTCGAGCCAGGACCCTGAATTTGACAGGATGTCCCAAGGATGAAAGAAAGGGACAGGTGTCATGTGCTGGGAGTGCTCTGCTACAGATGACAGAAAACCCTACAGAGAGCTGTTGCCAAGCAGTGAGTATGCTAGATTTGCTCTCAAACTGTGACTTTTTGTTTTATTTCTGGGCCTTCCAGGCTCCAAATACTGTCTGGGAAGCTTCCAGACTCCTGTTGAGGGATCCTAGGAGTGTTTCAGCTGAACTGCAGATGACTTTGGGCTTTGGGCTGAAGCCATGGGAAATTCTGTAAGCGCTAAACCAGGCAAAACTCAGTAACTTTTTAATGTTTAAATATTTTTTTTAAAATGTTTAACAGTAGAAATTCAAAGGCTACAAGTTCCTATTGACTGAGAAGAAAGCTGGAGTGGAATTAGGCAGGAGAAATAAGGTGAAATGCATGAAGGGAGTGAGTGGGCATGAGAAGGTAAGGGAGACTCATCTCCTTGGAGAGACTCTGAAAGGAGTGAGTTCTGTGGTCCTTGTTAGTAGTAGGAGCTGAAAACCCTGAGCTCCTAAGTGTGCACTCACCTAGGGAAAGCTGTGAAAAATCACACATGTGCCTCCCCAGAGTATTTCAGGTGAGCCAAGATTTCATGTTCACTTGGATAAAAGGTGTGTGAGTATTGCCGAAGCATGTGGCTCATAAATCTGTACATTGCCAGGTTTGTAGCCCCATAACCCTGTAGTAACAATGTATCAAATCTCAATGTGCTAAAAGGAGAGAAAGGTGATCTTAGCCAAAACAAAGCAAGATTTGCACATGCTCTCACACCCTCATGGGTTCTTCATCCTGTTCCGTCCCTGGATTAGGATTTATTCTTCTCTTCTTATCTGGGTGTTTGATGGCTCTAAGCCTGCTCTCTTCTTCCTCTCATCACTTCTTTAGGGCTTTGGTTTATAGTCTTCCCTCTGTTTCACTCTGTCTTCAGTTTAGGGATATCCTGATAAGCTGCACATAGATGTGCTGGCATTTTCATGTCCTGGGTGCCATCAGCACCTACCATTCCCACAGCACTTCTACTGGTGCTTCTGCATCTAGATAATCCCTTTCATTCAGAAGGGGCTTGATATTTTTATTAAAAATTCCTCGACTATCACAACATATTTTACCTGTCTGCAGCAGACTCACAGGCATGCAGATGAGTGCTGAAGAGCAAGGATCACTGGGAAGGGTCTGATTTATCCTACCACCAGTCTGAGGGTCACTTAGATGCATGGTCTGTGAAAACAATGGAGGGAACATAGAAAAGTTACTCCAATCATTTCCAGCTGCCTCCTTCTTCATGCTGTGTCTGCCTGATGCTGCCCTTCTCAAACAGGCTTTCAAATTGTTTCCTCTGAGAAGCTGTAGAGGGTTTTATTGCTTTGATTTTTAACTGATCTATTAGCTGTCTGTGAATTTCTCAACTGCCTTGGGAAAAGAGCAGAAAGAGAACCAGTCAAAAGCTGACTGGTGTGATGGTTTTCCAGCTAGCATAGCTGGCTTAGGGCATTGTAATTGTGCTTGAGAACTTACCAGAGCCCCTTGGTGTAAGAGGACTAGAGAGAAGAAGCAGAGTCCAGAGTGACCGATGCATTGCTTTATCAGGAGTGTTTGTTCAACATAAACACTAGAGAGTTAAGCACTGTAAAACAACACTGTAGTTTCTCGCAAAAATAAAATCCAAAGAAGTCACCAAAAAAAAAAAAAGAAAAAAAAAGAAAGACAATGTCATATTCCTTTCCCAGTAGCTTGTATGGAAACTTTCACCCTCCTCAAATTACACTGACTCCATGTGGCTTATTCTACAATGTAGATTTTAATATTTTTGCTAAGATTTATTCCAGCTGTTGCTAATCATAGAGATATGAATAATATTATTATAGAGACTCTTGAATGGACTCGGTGCAGATTTATTAATTTGTAATTTTTCCATCTTAAACCCAAATATTAAAAAATAGATGAAAAGAAAGAAAAGTAATTGTAACCACTGGCTTCTACTTCACCGTGATGAAATTGAGCTTGCTCGGTAATCAGAGAATAAATGTAGAGATTTCCTGATTTTATCCAAGAGTCTGATTTTATCAGACCATTTGCAGTGACTGCAATTCAATCAAGTCCGGGGATGCCAGAAGATCTTATATATAAATCAGTTACTTTTAGGAGGGAACTGCTGCTGCATTTCAGCTCAGAGATTACAGAAAACAAAACCAACTGAATCTGAATAGGGAACAGACTTGAGATCTTTAATCTCTGTTTTTATTTTGACATATGAACTTCCAAGAGACAATTGCATTGGGAAATGTACAGCCAAGTCTGAAAACTGAGTATAGGGTCAAATTAACTGATGCAGTGCAGTCCAAGCTGAAAATACCTCCTTTATCTCACCAAAATCAGATTCATCTTCTGAATCCAGTGCCTCCCTACAGGAGCAGTATGAATCCCAACCACTACATATTGATCAGAGTTTCTTACCCTGCATTTGACTCCAGTGGCCTCAGCAGCTCAGCATCCAACTGTACAGCCACATGACAACTTGCACATGCCCTTGCACAGCCTCGTAGGAAGCATATGGTGTCTGAGTTACTAATATCCATTTTTTTGGGAAAGCTATCCTTTTAAAACAACTTCTCTCTAGCAAGATCTCTGCTTTAACCAGCCTCAAACCTGTTCTTATCTGCTTGTACTCAGTGTTCCAGGTAGAGTGAAAATGTCATCCACGGCTATGCACTGTAAGTGAAAAAAATGTTGGGTCATTTAAGAATCCCTCATTTGCTTGTCTAGAAGTGGGTCTATCTTGAATTGAGTTTTCCCTTTTTAATTTTTGTGGTTCTGAGCCATTAACTGATTTCCATGAAGTGCATAAAAATTCATCTTAAACTGTCTTGTACTTAATCAGCAATAAATAGATGAATGTTACAAGTGATAACTCTTATGACTCAAGCCCTATAGCCTGCACTTTTCTCTTGCTCTGCTGCAATAAGAAAGGTATGTCAGGCAAGGGCAAGACTGAGGACTTTCTTTGGCTTTGGGAAATTTCTTTTACAATGCTTCCAGCAGAGGAAAAGTGCAGATCCTTGCTTAGAAAGGAAAGAAAAATGCTTTCACTCCTCCACTTGCCATTTCATCACCGGGTTCTGAACACCCAAATCATGCACATGAAAATGGAAAATACTCATCTCCTCAGCTGAAAATTGAACCTGCTGGGCTGGGCAACTTTGGCCGCCTATGCCACAGTCTGCCTCTGCTTGGCAGGTGAAGAATCCAATTATTCTCATTACTGGAGCTTGTCTCACCTTTGTATTGTCCCTGAGCCTTAAACTGTGACTACCAAACACAAGTCACTCTGTACCATTTTTGTTGGATGCCTCTGTCCTGCCAAATTGTGGATGTTCCATCCACTGTGGGGATTCAAAGACTCCATACAATCCTGCCAAGAGACTAAGGCTTGACCTGGGTTTCTTCAAAGGCAGAAAATGCATTTGTTTCATGAGCTGAAAAAGAGATTCCCTCTAATCCAGTAAGAACTATGGCAAGCTTTTTCTCAATCTCATTTTGCACAAGCATATGAAGCAGGTGACAAATGGATCTGAAAATGGGTCACAGAGGATTCTGTGTTACTTGCCATCTGTGTCAGGGATGTGAAATGAGCATCCATGAGGATCCACCAAGCAGTGCTTATCATCTGACATCTTCTTGTTGATATTACCTTGTAAATACTGAGGGGTTTGAATATTCAGGGCTGATATTTAGCACACGCTGTGACTGCCATGGGGAGAAGGCTTATGAGGGGGTTGGGGCTGAACTTCAAATACTATATCCCTATTGAAAAGGAGAGGTCATCCTAAGGATATTGGATTTCTTTGTCTCCTAAGGATCACAGGACAAGGGTACTAAGAAGTTTTCCTCTCCTGCTTATATTACTTCTGGCTCTTTGCCACAGTTGAAAGGGAAAGCAAAGCCACAGGAACTTTTGCTGGACTTTAGGAACAGTTCACCAAAGAGAAACTTTCTGTCACCTGCACAGACCAAGAAGCAATTTGGTAACAAGGAAAAGGGATCATAATTACGATTTTTCCAGCCCAGCCTAGTACAGTCTTTTGCTGTTGCAGTGCTCCTAGTAAATCTAAAATTCAAATCCTACTTGACTAAACAGAATTATGCTTGCACTGAACTTTTTGCAGGGGCTCTGGACCACATGGATTGCACTATGTCTCTCCAAAGCTCTTCCAGCACAGATGGCACATTGGATTAAAGATGCCAAACTTGGTTCCAGGTTTATAACACTCTTTCATTTAGAATGGCAATTTCCTTTAATAGCTAGCAGAACCTGGTGGCTGGCTCATTCCTTAATTTATCTATTTATTTATTTTGCTTTTAACCATATGAACATAATCTGTATCAATTGAAGATTATATGCATGGCAGATACAGAGTTTCATCCCGGGGCTACTGAAATGAATTGCAGAACCATTCAGTAACTGACTACAAGCAGAAATCAATTGGACCAGTTACCAAATGACTTAGTTTAAATGTAAAATTATTTGTTCAGACAGCAAGAAACTATTTACATGTGCTACTTTTGAAATTTACCTCTAGCTATGACCATATGGTAATTTAACTTTTAAGTTGTATTTACTGCATTCTTATACTTTAATCAGTCAATGCAAAGCTAAACTCTTCAGAACTCCGCATTTAAGTTGGAAACTCAAAACATTTGCAGTTTCTCTCTGCCTTTGAGCAGTTGCCATCCTCAGATAATAACAGATCAATCAGTGCTCAACCCTTTGAAGTGTATCTGCTCAAATGTGTCTCCTGCCTTGCATAGCTGCCGTATGTTTTACTCCAAGTGGAGCCTAAACTTTCCTGCTTCAGAAGTAACAAGCTCTGCTCAATTAGCAGAGCCAGGTTTTTTTGAACATCGCACATAATTAGTTTCAAGGTCTCTAGTTTTAACAGCCATTTGTTAATCTTTTTTATATAGCTGGCACAAAACTTGTGATTCAAATACAAGGAGGCAGTCAAATAGCTGGAACGCTTCAACTACACTCTATTCTAGAACTGAGCTAGGCTTTTCCGAGCAGCAATTTGGCTTCACATTTCAGAAGCAATGACATGGCTACTTTAGGTAGAGAAAGAATCAGGGCTTGCAGAAGGAAGAAATACTTCTTATTAGACCACATATTTTTGGAAGTGGCAAAGCAGCTTTGGAGCAAATGATGCCATTGCTGTATTCTCTTTGTTCTCTCTTTCCTCTCCCTCCAGGTATATACCTGCATATATATGTCCAGACATGACATCCAATATACAGTGGTGTTCACTATACGTTCTGCTCTATGAATTCTTTTTGCTGTTAGTTCCTTAATAGGTAGTCAGGACTTCTAGGAACATGACAACTTGAATTCATTCTGTGATGGTAACTGCATGATGAAGTAATGCTTCCCTTGGTAGAGAAAGTAGAAGATGATGTGTTTGTATGTCACCAAGTCTTGGTGTGAGGTACATGAGGTCTTCCTCAACGGGTGGCTGGACTATTGCTTTTTGTCTTTCAGATGTTTGCTTGAGGGAAGAAAGGAAAGATCTGATCTATCTTAGAGAAGCAAGAATAGATTTTCTTCTCATATAAGAAACTTGGCAAATCGGTGTACAAAATATTAAATGTAAATGCAAAATGTAAAATGTATGCAAAAGTAGGCTTTACACATATAATTTCAATAAGCATATAAGAAAACAGTTTAAAAGATAAGTAAGGTTTTTCTCCCTTGAAAACTCTAGCTTTCTGTGCTAGATGAAACCTAATGGCCAGTGCTGGTGCCCTCCTAAGCAGAGTGAGAGGAAGGAGTCCTGAGTGGGTCAGGACTGCCATCTCTCTCTTTTTGGTGTTATCAAGCATGGTGGGTTATGAAAGGAAAGAGGAAATTGTAGGTCTGTATAAGAAGCAATGTTATTTATTCCCTGATGTGTGCCTGTTGTACTATGTGATGTTCCATGGCTGTGTATGATACTGTCATAAAATATTAACAGGAAATTCCATGATGAGAAAATTATTTTTTATCATATCTTCATCATTTACCATTTTAGAACTCTGCATTTTTTGTGAGCTTTATGTGAACAACTAGTTAAACTCGAAGAGTGGACAGCAGGACTTGCGGCACAGCTGGAAAATGTCCCACAGTCCTGCATAACAAATGGAGAGACCTGTCCCCTGCACTGATGTTGGGTTGCCTGATGGTGTCCCCAGGTCCTGTTTTGTGGCAGGAGCAGGCTATCGGTGATAGCCAACCTGAGATGAAGGAGGACAGAAGCTGAAAGACATCGTTGAGAAAGGCTGTGTGGACCCTAATCCATGGAGGTGGTGTACTTAGAGGTATGGGGGTCTTGTTGGGAGGGACAGCCTGCTGGAGCCCAGCTGGGCTGCTGCATCTTTTGGGTTTGTTGGGGTCAAACCAGCAGTGCTGCTCACCCCGCTTCAAGCTGCCTGGCTCACTCACATGCAGTACATCTGCCTCAAGGATAGCTAGACCCTCAGCTGCCCATTTCAGAACTACAGGGGACTACAGGTTTTGTTTGGTGGAGTAAATTAGAATTTCAGATATTACCTTCAGTCTACTGTAAGGCAGTTTCAACATTTAAATCCTACCCATTGTCTTTGCTTTCATCAGCATTACAGTCCCTTCTTTCCCTCACCCCTAGCCCTCAGTAATTGTCACCATTTTAATTCATGTCAACAAAAAGTCCCAGTTTCACCTTTAGGCATATGCGAAATAATGACTTCATTTCCAGAGCTGCTGGGCACTTGTGGACTTTGGTACTCCAATGCCTCAGGATACCAGGCTGTTTCACTTCCCATGCCCAGACATTGAAATCTAACTTTACATGTCCAAACTTTGAAACTTTGGTGAAAATCAAGACTAACACACCACCATGGAAGGTCTCCCATGCTGGCGAAAGCTCCGGGTAGCTGACTGCCTTAATGTCATCAGCAGCTTAAAGGGAAAGTTTGAATTGATGACTCTGCTTCTGGTGGAGTTTCCTCCTGTCCCGGATATAAACACGCTGTCCTAGTTGGAGTTAACTGTTATTTTTAGCTATGACAAAAGTGCATCTGAAAAGCCTGTTCTGTTGCACTTGGAAAATACCAGATCACTCGAAGTGCCAAATATGCTGAGGGAAAAAGCATTCCTGGAGCAGGCTTGCCCCAGACAGTCTGCATGAACTCCTCACGGCTTCCGCTCCCCTCTCTTTCCCACCCGCAGGCAGGCACTCTCACACGCACAGGCGGAGAGCAGCTCGGAGCTGCACAGGCTGGTGGTGAGCCATGCTTAGTGTATCTTTTCTCAAGAACGAATCCAAAGTAGGTCCAGTGTGTTCGTTCACCTAATTGAATCCAAGCCGCTGTGCCAAGTGGTCTTACTGCTTTGTTTGGTTATAAACAGGAGGTTTTCCTTAAATGGGAAAACCTCATTAATAGAGTCTTTGTTTATCTGTTTTGTTTTTGGTTTTGTTTTTGTTTTTTTGTTTTGTTTTAAATCCGTGACTTACATACCTTTTATACGTGGCTGAATAGATGATCTGACCACAGTCTTTCCTGAAGTGAAAGTTATTGAGAGTTGTCACTAACACGAGAAAGGTCATATAGGGGAGGGGATGGACATACCGCAGCACTCAAATGATTTTGAAAGAGGGACAGGCGATGGACCAGAGTAGAGAAAACAAGTTCCATGGCACCAAAATGCCTTCTCCTCCAGTAGGACACGGTGTGGGACTGTTTGGCACAGCTGATGCTGCAGCGTGGCGGGTGTGGGCCGGCACTGATGCTGTGGAGCAGCGTGGATGCGGTGCAGCAGCATCGATACCGGATCCGCACGCACGCCGTGGATGCTGTTGGAACAGCGTGGGTGCCGTGCAGCCGGCTGGGATGTTCCCGTTCCCCAGGTGAGTCTGGCCCACGGGGGAGCTGCGGCCGGCCGTGAAGGAGCGAGATGCCCGCGGCGGGTCGGAGGAGGCGCTGGGCAGGCGGCAGGGCAGCCCCGCGTCCCCTGGGGAGAGGGCGGACCGGGGCGACCCGCCGCGGCGGGCTCGGCTGCGGACAGAGCTGGGGGGTACGGGCAGAGCCGGGGGGTGCGGGCAACGCTGAAGGGGTGCGGACAGCGCTGAGGGGCTGCGGGCAGAGCTGAAGGGGTGC
>VXBX01001503.1:785283-928479 GCA_013400415.1 Scytalopus superciliaris | reverse complement strand
AACAACCCCGAGGTGCGGGCGGCCGCCCCCGTGTCCGCCGCCTTCGCCAACGATTTCTGGGGCAAGCGGATGGCCGAGAACACCAGCCACAAGTCCTACCGGCCCCTCTGCGTCCTCACCTTCAAGTGAGTGCCCGGCGGGGCGGCCGGCGCGGCTCNGTCCCGCACCCCCGGGTCCGTGATTCAGCATTCCTGCCCGCGGCTGTGCGGGACGGGGGGCGCAGCCGCCGGGGCGGTCCCGGTGGAAGTTTGCGGGAGGTGAGGAGCGATGAGGCACCGCTCCGGGACAGCCCGCCGCTCTCCCGGCAGGCGCTCCTCTTTCCCGGCGCTTTGGGAACAGGTGTCCCCTCTTCCTCTCCGGGCTGCCGGGGAGATGAAAGGAAAAACCGAGCCTTTCGGAAGGTGCTTTTGACCGAGAAAGGTGTTCGCGTGAAGTCCCCGTGAGTTCCTCCTCTGCTTTATTTATAGTACTTTTCCTCCGCAATTGAGCGATCGTGCCAGAAACTTCCCGCGTTGTTTTGAAGCAGACCCGTAGTAGTCCGTACCTTTCTTTCTTCTTGCCGCTGAGCTAGGGGCTCACCCTCGCAGGTACCGCGCCGGTCTGTGCATCCCTCCCGGCAGCACCAGCCCCTCGTGTCGGTCACGGAGCTCCCCGGCAGCCTCGCTGCTTCAGTGTTCCCGTGCGCCTGGCAGAGTTGCTGAGGAGGAGTTTCGGTTCTGTAGGAATTCAGACAAGTTGAGCAGCAACAAAGTGACAGTTAGCGTCGCTAATCGCAGAAAGAAAACCCTTGCCTGCCTCTCTCCCCGAGGAGAAGAATTTGTTGCAGATCAGCTTAGTTGCAATCCATACAGTTTGTCATCCCTTCAGTTATTTTTTTTCTCTTTTTAATTTATTCTGACGAAACATTAATGATGGTGAATATTTAGCACGTTTTAGCGTTTAAGAATGATACATGTGTTTGCGGGGAGCTGTGCTGAAGAACTGGCACAGTTGGGTGATGTTTAGCGCTGTGGTTCTGCTTGCAGGTGGTCACTAGATGCTCGTTACAAATTATAGCTGGCATAAGGAGTGAACTGTATGGACAGTGGCAAGTATGCCAGGAAGGTGTGTTACCAGATCCTGGTTGAGTCTGCTAATTAAGTAATTCATTAAAGCATCTGCTATATAAGTAGAATTTCATGAGCTATGTGGCAATCACATGTTTCTATGAAGCAAGAGCAGTTTTTGGGCATGAGGCATTCCTTTGGAATTCCCACAGAGCACTTGCTGCCCTTCTCTTGTAAAGGTGGGAGCCAAGAGCTGTGGGTATCGGCTGCGTGGGGACGGAGGGCTGGATGGGGCACAGCATGGTGTATCCCTGATAAAGCAGAACTGAACAGCACAGACCCGTGTAAACTGGGTTGTTTAGAACAGGTTTTGTGCCTTCTCCTTGAAGGGGGTCTCAGCACATCTCTGTAAGGGATGATGGGGGTGTAGGTAGCCACGGGCAGAGCTGTCTTTGTGCACAGAGTGCCTTCTCCATTGCGTGTCAGCCAAACTGTTGCAGCCGGCGATCTGTCTAATTAATCCATTCCTCCATCAGTACATCTGGGGGTAATGTGAGATGTGAGTGAACCTGTGTGTATCACCACTGACCACACTGCGTGCGGTATTAAGTGCTGGACTTGCCTTCCTAGATCAGGTTGCAGGACTGAGGTTATGTTATGCTAATGAGCAAAAGAATCTTCAACTTTAATAACAGAATGCTTTAGTTCCCATTTGTATGTATTTGAACTGGTTTTGCCTTTGCTATTTAAAGGTGTGTGCATGTCTCAAAAAAGGATGAAGTGCTGTCTCTGTCTAGTCTTTTTTGGAAGGGAAGTGAGACTAATTTTGTGAGCAAGATTTCATCCTCAATGCTTATAATAACCATACAGCAAAGACATCGGGTCAAAGGCAGAGTCATTTGTTCACCATTTGGCATTGCATTTGGAATAGGGAAGGAATCGTTTATCTTCCCAGGCTGCAGAGGAAGATTATTTCCACAGCGTCCCAATTATCCTTTCAGCCTTCCAGTTTCCACGTTCTTCCCATTTCATTCCTACCAGTAGGGTGTCAGAGGAAGATGTTAAGAACTGGGTGGAGTGGATCCTCCAAACCTAGCGCTTCCAAAGATGCCTCAGGGAGCGTTTGCCAAGCAGCACTGAGCCTGTGGTTGAGCTGTGCTCTGCCTGCCTGAGCCATCCACCCCTGCCTTGCCCAGCAGGAGGTTGCTGGCTGTTCTCTGTCCTCCTGCAGAAGGAAAAAGTATTTTTACCCTGATGCTTGTAAATGCTCAACTGAAATTGACTTCTAACTGAATGGAAATGAATGTTGCAAACACTTGTTAGAATTTACTGCATCTGCTTAGGATACTTGAGAAAACTGTGTGATGATGTGTTTTGCAGGATCTTGCTGAGGGAGGGAAGAGGGGACCAAAATATTCTGGTATCTTTATTTTTTTAATTTGCTTGTTTTATTTAATTTATTTTATTTTACTAATTTAGCCAAATCCAAGGAATTTTAATAGCAGTATGAATCTTCATGCCTGCCTAGTGGCTCTGCTTTGCTTGCATGAAACTTTAATCTGTAAAGGTTTGTTTTGCATCTTTCTGTACTAAGATTAAAGAATCTGGGAGATCTCCAAACCACATGCACAGAACAGATGTGAAAGGTGGGCTGAAATTTATATCTACAGATCCATAAATCTACAGAAAACTTAGTCTCTTTTCTGCCTTTTATGGCTGGGAAAATAACAGGAAGGACTCATGATGCCCTGTGGACTTTTCATTAGGCTGAACATATCCTATGTATAAGATACATATTCCTGAAATGATCTCAATTAAAAAAATTTATCACCCATCTGTCAGAAAAATCTGAAGCAGACATTGCTGAAACTGTGTAACAGTAGTTCAGTGTCCCTGATGAATTGGAAATCATAAGTGACAGTCCTCATTCCAGTAGACGAAGACTCTGGAGCCAAACAGTGAAAAGAGCTCAAGTATTTGACATTATTCACACCAGATTTGACAGTATGAATGATCAGAGGAAAATAAGAGTGGCCTCTGTTACTGGAACCATTAAGCCAAACTTAAAATATTCATAGGACTGCTGCATTGTTCCATGTGGGTTAACATCAGAAGGGAAAAAGAAGCCAGCACATGGACTCTTGAATTAAATAATGCTTGCTTTGTGTCTTTGAACTTCTCTTACATTTTCTCTTGTCTTCTATAAAGTCTTTTTACTAGTGTTAAAACTTGTTGGTTCAGAAGCATTCCTGTTACACGTGGGTAACTGTTAGGTGACAGGTGTAGCAGAACTGCTCATCTGCACTGGAGGTGAGATGGTAGGCAATGGTTTTGCTTAGTCCTTAGGAAAAACTTACTTCGTGCTCTCTTTTCCAGTTGCTGTCACTCAGAGTGATTTACCTGCAGATATTTTCTTCTCCAAGAAGCAGTTCTATATACTTCTTTCTAAGGAAGATGACTTTTTTGGACTGAGGGTATACTATTTCTTGGTGTCTTCCTTATAAAATGTTAAGATGAAGGGAAGGAGAAAAAAAAAAGAACTGCCAGTTCTCAATTCACTCAGGATTTTATATTTAAACTGGGTACTTTCTGTCTTACACCTTGTCTCCACTAACAGAAGTTCACTGAATCATTTATTCCCTCAGTAGCACTTAAGTTACTCCTTGGTTCCAGTGGTTTTGCAAAAATGTTTCTCAGCTGTTGAAGCAGAAGGTGCAATCCTCAGTGCTGTCTCACTCCCTCTTTCTCTTTTTGTCTGCCAAATCCCTATTTTATATAGATTTTTCAACCCAGAAACAAACAGGTGATGAAGATTTGGTGTAGTCAGCAGCACAGCACACTTGGTCTGAAGGTGTGCAGCAGTAGGGAATAGTGAGAGTGAAGGCTTTTGAAGCCCCCTGGATGCCAAGATATAAAGACTTTTAGTCAGAAATGAGCCTTCTGGTTTGCAGGTGGTTGAGAAGTGAAGGTCCTGCCTGCTCAGCCTTGTTGGTGGTGCCAAGGCAGATGCTGGTGAGGGAGGTGCCTCAAGTTACAGCTCAGTAGGGACAGAAGGAAATGGCAGTGACAGGTCCAGGACATGTAGCCATGATAAAGACTTGGGTGGATGGCACTGGGCAGAGAAGCACAGCAAACACCTGGTCTTCCTAGAAGGAGATGGAAGTGACTGTTCACTGGGAATGTGCTTGGCTGTGTGAGAAGGGTGTAAAAGTGTCCACTCCAGCTACTGCTGGGTGGCTCTGGTGGCCAAGGAGGAGACGAGCTGCAAAAGGGAATGCAGCTCTCCCACCAGAAAAGATGTAGACACACAATTTGTGCACAGAGCTCTCCTATTAGTACTGTAGCTGGGGGAAAAAAATGGAGAAAAAGATACATTAAAAAGTCTGGACTGTGTTCAGGTGCTGACTGCAGAATGGATAACCCTCCACACCTGCCCATCAAGGCTGCTAGCCAGTGATGGCTTGGGTATGTACCTTCCTGGGAAGTAAATGGGACCCTTCATCAAGAGTTCAGTATTCTGGGTGGGCACTGAGAGCCTAATGTAAGACCACCAGTGGTTTCAGATCAAAGCATTAAGTGACTGTGAGCTTGGGTTAGATGTAAATACATAGCCAACGAGAGACCTGATTCAATAATTCACTGCCAGCCTTCTGATCCATCTAGTTGTTTACAGCTGATCCTTCTGTTTTTTCAGCTGTATCAGTGGCATGAGTTTCAAGGACAGGGAGCTTAAGAAAACCAGAACAACCTGGGGAAGGAAAAAAGACCTTAGATTTTCTTTGTTCTTGATTTAATGCTATATTACAGTTTGACATTGCAAGGTAATATAGTGGAGCTATAATGTGTCAGGTTAAATACACAGTGCACAAGCGTTTTCTTCACTCTGTACATCACAATGTTTAAGGTTGTGTCAGTATTTCTCATGTACAGCTTAGTCTACTATTTCAACCCAAGCTGTGGCAATCACTCTCCATACTGATACTGTGATACCTGCCATGAAATTGATGTAGTACTGGTGTAGCCACTCCGGGCAAGGTGGAGTTTGTGAGGAGAAGCAGATGCTTTTTTAAGACTGTCTGAGTTATAGTTGGAATATACAGACGTATCTCTAAGCACATAAGCTTTTCTTTTGACCCAGAGCGAATTGCCTTCCTGCTGTTTCAGGTTTCTCCCAAAGCTTGGTGCTTCAAAGCTTTTTTTTTTTCCCCCAGGTACACAGAAGTCTCCCACACAAATACAATTTTCATAGCAGGTGTCTGATTCTTTTGCTTGTAGGTTTGGGCTATGTTTCTCTAGGGTTGCTTGCACTCCCTGGAAGAAGGGCAGGATTCCTGGGGAGGGTCAGGGGAAGCTCCCTGGCCAGGGATGGGGGGCACAGACCTGGCTGGGGGTCCGTGCTGTCATGCTGCTTGCAGCCAAGCCTGGAGGTGAGGATCTGCCCAGTGGTGTGTACAAAACGTGTAGGAGTACTGCCTAGTCACATTTTCTCAGTCCTCAGTAAAATTTGCCTGTCTCTTGAATTAAAAGCCTTTTATGAGGGGAAGAGTTCACTAATTCTCCTGAACGACTTGTCTGAGGTGAATCCAGTCATGGTTATTTTTGCTGCTTGGTTCAGGGGTGTTTTGTCACTATTTAACACCTACCAATTCCTGGGGATTTTCTCTCATTGGGCATTCTATTCCTCTTGCACCAATGTCACCCTTAATTTTCTTTGGTCATCTTTCACCTAAAAGGCTCAGCTTTTGACCAGCCTTCTAACCCACAGGAGCATCCTTGTCAATACTCTTTAGAGTCCATGAAAATAAAGTGCTCTGGCTGCTGCTGGTTAGCTAAAGGCATTTCTCTGCATTTGCTCCCTCTGTTTCTGGCTGCTTTCCTGGCCTTTCTCATTTATTATTTCGCAGATTTAAAGAAAGAAAGAAAGAGAAAAGAGAAAAGGCTGTTCTCTTTTCACTCCCTGTGCTTGTTTTTGTTTTGTTTTTCTTTGCTTCTGTATAAGTTGAAATGGCATTTTCTTCATGGTCTGCAGCTTATTGCAAGCTTATTTCAAATTTAGTGGAAAACTATTATACCTAATTTGAAATACTGTCTTTAGGCCTAATAACTTTATACTAGATTTCTGTTAGTGTTGTTTTCCCTTTCTGGTGAGTGACTGTCCTAGCTTGGTTCTTGATCATGTCTCATCTCTCTGCACTCAGAAGAGGACTGCCTGATTGATGGCTGCTGAAGAGTTTCATGAGATGCTGGTTTCCATCAGCGTATCACTCTTGCTGAGATGCTATTCAGGAACAATTTTGAAGACAAACTGCCTTTTGTTCAATATCTAGGTAAAAATGACACCTGGTTTGTCAGTTTGTAACCTGCTATCATCTGGATTTTTTTTTTTTTTAGTTTTCCAAGTTTGTGGAGGCAAATCCAAACTTGTGTGAATGATGCTCTTGTTATTCTTAACACAGGAATGATCATCACACTACGCTTTCTAGGATTTCACTAGAACTTTCTGCCATGGCGTATTTGCTGCTTTCAGGGTGCTGCTTCTTCCTGGTCTAATTGTGATTTCTGTTTTCTTTTCCTAACCCTGCTGGAAAGCACCAACCTGCTTTGAATGCCAACGCTTAACCAGTGCTCTTGTACGTGATGACTGTTGTGCTCTAAGGGAATTGCTGTACCTTGGGAATTGATGTGGCCTCTGTCTTCTCACCCATTGCCATTATAGCAAATCAAGTAACAAACCATTTAAGCCTTATTGTCCATTTAATTCTGAGGCATTGTACTATACTATGGAAAGATTATCAGCACAAATCAGCACAAAGTGCTGTTGCACTGTGGGGGAAACTCTGCCCTGCTTGTGCTGGCTGTTGCACTAACACTTCTGCAAAGGGGCTTATTTTCTCTTTACTGCTGCGGGTTTTTCATTAATCTTTAAGCTATTTCCACATAGAGCTTTAACCATTATTGCCACTGATGCAGCTGCACCTCTTTTGGAGTGCAAATGCTCATTTTCCTGGCACGCAGTACATGCATCTGTGGAGTCTATAAGGAGATTCCACCACACATTGAAATCGGGTATTACTTTGCATAAAGTTTGCCATATATAACACGCAATTTCAACAGGAAAAGAAGATCACAGGAAACTTAATGCTTTCTTATGTTAGATTAATTTATATAAATCTGTATGTGAGCCTTCCTTTATAAAAACTGTGGGGGTTTTATGAGGTGTAGGATGCTCTGAGACTTTCCATTAAGTGTTACTTGCTAAAACAAATTACTATTATTATCCTTTGCATTTCTATTTCATAACATGTTGTGTTTCTCTGTTAATCTTTTGAAAATAATAAAACAGATTAAACTAAACAAGAGCTGCCCAGGGATAATAACAAATTCTATAAAAAGAGAAACTTGCCAATTATAGTTTACAATATTATTAAATCATAAGAGGCCTTTAAAAGGGTTGAATGAGTCTTCGTGTCTACAAGTGGAAGAAAAGCACTATATTAGAGCCTGGGAGTGCTGGTGATTATATACCATAACTGAGTATTTATGGGAGCCTGTGCTCTTGTGGCATAGACCCCTCTGGTTCTGGGTCTGTGAGGACAAAGTCACCAAGTCCCATTCTATTTCCAGGCCCTCTCTACAGGGAATTACTTATCCAGATGTGTCCCCGTTCAATGACTTATCTAGAGGAGATGTGAATTCCTGTGACTTGAGGGTATCATGGTGCTTGGTCCCTGCTCTACAAATGCCCATTCTTTGAGGCAGCTGTGCCTATGGGAGGGAGGGCCAGTGGTTAACTGTGGGTGCTGATAGATGTAGCTTTTCTTTTAAGAGCCAGAATGATTTGCTTTCTGCTGGAGAGCTGTTTTACAGGCTCTACTCAGCGAACCTTCAACACTGGTGCCTGTGAAAGTCTCTTTCCGGGAGTGGAGCTGTGTAATTCCTTTTCTTAGAGTGGATGGTGAAGGAACAGAAAAGCTACTAGAGGTGGCAAAGCAGAGTATGCTGCTGTTTCTGGAAAACATTAACTAGCCTTAACAAAATCAAGGGATTTCTATGTTAGACATATATTTTGTGTTTTGGTATACTCCTGCTTGGGCATGTAGTTTTGGCAGTGCTCTGCCCTGGGTGTGACATGCTGAACCACACATGCTACAATATTTGGACACAAAGACAAGCATTGGAACAAGAGTCGTGTCTTGAATGCATGTTTCAGTGCAGCCTTCTCTCCCTAGTGGGGCATGTGATCGATGCTGAAATGTCTGTAATGAGTTTTTATTTTGGTTGTAGCTTGGGTGATGCTGACTAGCTCTTTTAGAAGGTAGTTGTTAACATCACCTAGTATTGAGAGACTCCTCTTTGGTATATGTGCTCTTCCCCTCCTTTCCCTTGGGTCTTTTTAGGGCCTTTGTATTTGAACTGCCATTTCTTGGGAGGCTTAGTGCACTCTGTGACTCCAGGGGCTCTCCCAGCAGAGGTGTTGAAGCAGTGAAAAACTCTTCTCCAAGTATTGCGTGAGTATTTCTCTCCCTTAAGGAGAGACCTCCATGTCCGAGATGGTTGTGTCTCCTCTTTCAGATTTCTCTATTCCTAGGAGCATCGTCACTTGCTGTGTTAAGCCCCAAATCTTTGAAATGCTATTTGCAAACACATCTCTGGTTTGACAAACAGGCAGTTAAAAAAGCCTGGCCAGCCCAAAGCATCTGCTCTCCTAGCTGTGTGCTCCACCAAGGCCGTAACATGTACCTTACAGGTAGTGCTTTAGCTCACTCAGATCTTATCATCCTCATGCAGAAGTGGCCAAGCTCTTCCAGCCCACATGATCCGATTTTCCCCATTTGTGGGCCAGTTTAAATATGGAAATACAAGGACAGCACCACCCTCACCCCCCTCCAACAGAGTACAGTTGTTGCTTACCAGAACTTCTGTTCATGAACATTATGTTGGAGAAAGACCACTTCTTCCTTAATTTTGAGATTCATATCTCTGTTTTACTTCCTTTGTTTGCTGAACTGTATACTGTGTATAATTGCTACATGCTGCTGCCAGTAAACAGAGACAAGGGTATTAAAGTTTAAGAAGGGAGAAGTAATTTTTTATTTACCCATCCTCTCCTGCTCCCTTGCCCAGAAGTTGCTGCCTGGTTCCTCTGCAGTGGAGCAAATTTGGCTTTCCATAGTAGGCTGCCTTTTTTTATCCCATGGGTGTGTGAGCGTGCTGGGGAGTTCTTGTGACTTGGATTAGAGCTGTTTGGAGACCCAGATTTGCTCACCCATTTGACGTACAATAAATTCAGCCACTGCTAACATTTCAACATCATTCTGCTGGGATTGTTTCAGGACAAAAGAATGTTTCCTTTGTTGCCATGTGGCCTAATTTCTTATGACAAAGAGCTTTAGCAGCAAAAAAACACTGGTGTGAATATAGCACCTGCACACACTCATGTTTAGTGTTCATGGACCACCAAAGATGGTATTTAAAACATACACTGAGGTAAGCTTGCAGTCTGATTTTGCAGTTTAATGGAAGGCTTATCTGAATAACATGGTATCATTATGTTTGTGTTTTGTTCTGCCTTTTTTTTTTATTTATACCAAGAATACACAGGGGAACAGCCAAGCTGCTAGGCTGATGCTTTTACAGAGCTGTTTTCAATAATTTACATCAGGTAACTCACAGCTTACAAGGCTCATTGACTTAATGTTCACCCTAAGAAGGGGCGTGAGGAGCACACCCTAGTTTTGGGATAGGCGACCTGATGGGGCAGGAAGAGTCCTTCCCTATGAGGTTCTGCCTCTCCTGCCAGTAGAACTGTTTTGCAGGATGGGAAGTGATCAGATGTGATCCATGAAGACTAACAATAGATTTTTTTTCAAGAGTATTGTCGTATGTCATTGGTTTAGTGATAGGTTCTTGCAACTTGGCTAAACAGATAAATGAGAGTCTCACATTTGGGTGCATGGTTTATATCACCTGATGGCCTGAGCACTTGTCCTGCATCTGCTTACTCCTGAAATCAGGTTGCCAGAGCACAGTTTGGCATTTGAGGGGGAGCGATGGTGACGACAATGCTCCAGCTGATTTACAGCCAGACATGATTCATTTGTATAGAGAGCGTGTCCTGCAGGTGATCCCTGCCACTGTGCCCATCTGCAGGTGTCTCTGAGCAGGATCTTTGGCTCCTTTGGGGCAGGGTGGCACTGTGATGCCCCTTATTCCCCTCTGTGCCTGGGGGTTCCTGCTGCTGCAGCGTATTTGCAGCTGAAACTCTGGCTGGATGTCTGTTACTGCCATTTGTTGTGGTTTGTCACTCAGTGCTGGTAGAAATGAAGGAAAGTGATGGATGTTGCTGCCCTGAAGTGGCTTGCAGGAGAAATGGGATAAAAAAAGAAAAAGCCCCAACTCTTCATGTATTCTTGAATAACACAGACTGATGTCTTGTCAAAATGTAACTGCATCAACCCGTACTTCAAAGGGAAAGGTCAAGTCATTCTAAAATTTCACTTTTTTCCAAACTTTCTGAGTTTCAGCTGTTGCCTCCAAAAACACTCCTGTGGGAGCACAGCAGGAATGCACAAGTAAAACTCCTGGTTCCAGTAAAATTAGGTTGGCCTGGAAAACGCAACCCAGGACAGCTAGCACTCTGTTGCTTATGAATAAGGAATGTAGAGAGTTATTTATAAAAAGCATATGTTGTCTGGCCCTCACAGACCTCTCCACACCTCCTCTGTCTCACAAAAAAACTAAGGTGTTTTCATAGTAGCAACAGCTCAGTGGCTTTGCTGTTGCATCGTGTATGTCATGGGAGACCTGAAACCTCTGAGTAACAACAGGAAGGATTGTTGACCCTATAGAAAGTTTACAGCTACAGGCAAAATATTTAGATTGAGTTGTCTTTTCACTGGGTATCTTGTAATTTATTTTTTTTTTAAAATATGGCATTTCCCCAAATTCCTTGTTCATATATGGAGTTTTCCCTGGATAGAGACACCATGTGTGCGTGTGTATATATGTGTGAGTATGTATATATTTGTCCAAATGTACAGATGCTGTTAATACTAGAGAGAATTATCTTCAACTGCATGTAAGGCAAAGCTTGTCAGCAGCTGTTAAGCAAGCTGGCTGTAAAAAACAGTGACCAGAAAAATGTGTTAATACGCGCTGTCAAACAAATGTCGTAACAGCTTGTTACATTTTATTTCGACACAAATAATGAACCCTAATTGTCTCATTGAGTCTAGGGTGATGTTAGCTATCTTATCTTTACCATCAATGTCCTTATAAAAATGGTAGGAACTATTACACGAGCTTCTTTATGTAGTCCTGATGTCAGTGAAGTGTTTAAATAAATGCTTAACCTTCAGTATGTGAAAGTATTCTGGAAGTTAAATGGGAATAAATGTCCCTGTAATGCCAAGCAGGTGCTCCAGTGCCTTACCAAGTCCTAGTCCTGGCTGTTCCTAAGCAAAAACATCTATTCCATAGCAGAAAATAACTACCTGTATTGTAAAGCTGCCATGTGTCTGACAGGACTGCAGAAGGTGCCAGTGGGGAAGTAGGACCTGTGCCATACTTGTGATGGTGGTCGGGGTTATTTGGTGCTAAGCAAGCACAGGCATTGTCTCACTGCAGCAAACTGTACCGGGAGGGCACGAGCCTCTCCCATCTCCGTGTCAAGAAGGTTGCCAAATGCAGCGACGTGTTGTGATAACTGGGGAAGTGATTTCTCTTTAATCAGATAAACCAGAAGTTTAGAGTGATTTTCAGTAATGAGTTGAATAGCACTTCCATTAGGAGACTGCAGATCGGGCAAAACACATAATTTAGAGTATTTGAAAGATGTCCTGCTAGTGCAAGACATTTCCCATCTAGTAATGGTTCTGTTTTGTTTCCTTACAGGTTAAACATATTGCTGGCTGGTATGAACCCCTTCTATTTCCACGCAGTGAATGTAATTTTACACTGTTTAGTGACTCTTGTGCTGATGTACACTTGTGACAAAGCTGTGTTCAAGGACTGTCGACTTGCTTTTGTCACAGCGCTGTTCTTTGCTGTGCATCCCATTCACACTGAGGCTGTAAGTATGTGGCACTAAAGATAAGAATAAACTCATTCTTTAAAATTTTAATTTTTTTTAAGGAAATCTCTGAGTCATACAGAATATGGTACTTGTGATTTTTGCTGTGGAGGAGCAAAAGTGAGAATGTGCTATATTTAAAATAATTTGCAGGAGTCATTAAGAAAAATGTGTATTCATACTTGCAGTCTTTCTGCTCTCACACTGAATTCTAAATGATGCTCCTAATCAGCAGTGCTGGGAATAAATGGACAATCATGAGTCTTCTGAAACTAAAGACCTTAGTGAGGCCATGCTCTCCTGCTGGGATATTGTTGCATGCCTTCAGTCCTCTCCCATAGTCATCAGTTTAAGGGAGAAAAAGTGAAGGGAGCATTAGTGTGTATTCTGGAGAAGCTCACTCAGATAGAGGTGATATGACCCATAGATTAATTTATATTGATTTCAATTAAAAGCCAGGAGTATCATCTTCAGAAAAAAAAACTTGTTAGCTTAATGAACGTCAGGGTAACTTTACAGAGCAGCAGCTCATAGTGGATGTTTTTCTGTTCTTAAAAGGAAACATTTAAAAGCATAGTCATTCTAAAACTACAGTCTGTTAGCTTGAGGAGACACTTCTGTAGCTAAAATGGGTCTTGCTGTCTTTCAGAAGCAAAGGCAATGTCCAGCTATCCACACGTAGTAAAAGAAATGTACTTGTTAGCTGAGATACCCCTGACATCACATGCTCTCATTACAAGCCTTTGTAAACGAGGGGAACGGCTGCTGCACTGAGAACTTGTGAGGAGAGATTACCTTAATAACAAAAAGCCACAAGCTTTACAGTTACTCCCTGTGCTGTGTTGTGTGAACTAATCAGCTAGGCTGCTTTTGATAATACAGCTTTATATTATAAGGGAGGTTTTAGAAGAGGCACTCTTTGAATTTATTTTTGTCTGGGTCAGAACTTTAAAAGGTTAAAATAAATGCCAGTGCTGAATGTAGCTTAATTATGTAATCTCGAAAGGGGCAGAATTTCAAAGGGCCTCTTATTTGCTTTATGGGTGATTTTTAGGTCTTTATGAAATAGGATATTGAAATAATTGTAGAAAACAGTGTTGATTCATTCTTCTTCGGTGTTCTTTTTTATATAAAAAGGTTTGGTTAATTAATATGTAGAAAAAAATTCCCATAAATTCAGATTGTTCGTAAAGAGAATAAATTATATACCATTGTGTCCCTTTTTGGTGATAAAGTTCATTCAAGTATTTTTTATTTATTCATTGCTATATAACAAGTCTTTTCCAAAGAGTTACTGTTTCAGTAGTCTTTTTCTTTAACAAATTTCAGTTCTGGGAGTTGAATGCACTTCTCATCTGAGCCTTATTATACAAAATTAAAACAGATTCCTGAAATTGGCATTCTCTATGCAACTTTATTAATATTTTAATAAGAAAGTAAGGAATGACTTAACTGTTGGCTTACTCATTTGTTTCACCCAGCGAGAAATGCAGCAGGCAAAACTGCGCATATCCTACACTATCCCAGTAACATTTTCCTACAGTGAGGGAGGATAACAGTGAGAGATAAACAGCTTGCAATAGCAGTTAGCATGGACTGTCGAAGCAGTCACTGAGTGTGCATGCCTTTTTATATGTGTGTTTTTACACCTGTGTGTGTCTTTTCCTTTCAGGTAACAGGTATAGTAGGCAGAGCGGATGTCCTGGCCTGTCTACTCTTTCTGTTGGCTTTTCTCTCCTATAATAGGTATGTGATAATATCCTGAGATTCTCTAGTCTGAGGAGGGGACCAAAGGCAAACCTCTATGTTTTTGGTGGTTGTGGGCAGAGGTGCTTTACCCAGCACTGCTGCATGGGAGTGTCCTGGTCCCTGCTTTCAGCCACAGTGATGCTTATGGGAACAAATAAACATAAACCCAGAAGTCAACATTTGTTTCCCTCTTCCACTGACATTACAGCTGATCATACACCAGTGGAGGGGTTGTAGAGCTAAAAATTACAAAGAAATGTTTTCAACAGAAGACAAATTATCTGTATGTAGAGTGCAGAGCAGACAGACATATGCCTGCCTTTGAAATACGTGCTGTGACTGTAACACTCTGAAATACCTGGTCTGGGAGAGTTGAGGATTGCGTCTAGACCATTAGTCATCCTTTTCAGATGAAAACTTGGCACTGTTTGCTGGTGTTCTAAAACTGTGACTAAACAAGTATAGATACAGAAATAGCTTACTTGGATGGGGTTTCTGTGCCTTTTGCGTTATTTGCATTTAGAAATAACATTGTTTGCAGTTAGAAATAGCACCGTGTCATCATGGCCACGGGGGAAAGCTGCTTATATCCCTACATCCCTCTTGGGCTGTTTGCTACAAACCAACAATGCTGTTTTCATCAGAAGTTTTCTATAGTGTAAAGCTGGTAGTGACCCTGCAGCAATCTGCCTGTTGGGTTTGGTTCTTTCTTACCTTCTCCCCTCTGACATAGGCTTGTTGCCCAGGCTGTTAATGATTAGGACACATCTTTGATTCAGGGGAGCATGGGTGGGATGGAGGATTTTTTACTTGCATAGTGCTTTTTGTCACATAAGGAGAATTAAGCATGTGTATTCTAGATGACAGAAAGCAGGTGTTTTTCTGCCCTCTCTGTCTTTGTACTTTGCATTCCTCTGACTGTTTCAAGTTCACTTTATTTTTCTGCTTGCCTTTTTTTTTCCCCCCCTCTTGTGCACCAAGAATTCAAGCAGCTCTGAATATTTGTGTTTTCCTTTCCTGTCCTGTGTCTAAACCTTTCCTCATTTATCAGTGAACGGTATAGATTGTTCATGTCTTAGCATGCTCATGTCAACATCTCAAGAAATTAAGAAAGTATCTCAGTATTTGTGTGAATGTAGTAAATATGAAAGTAACAGAAGCTGAGATCTTTTATGTTAATTCTATTTTTTCAGGAGTGTGGATCAGCTTTATGTTGGGGAACATTTCCCTCCCACTGCCTCCCCATTCTTTTTGATGCTTAGTTTATTCCTTGGGACGTGTGCAATGCTGGTGAAAGAAACTGGAGTCACAGTGTTTGGTGTGTGCTTGGTTTATGACTTCTTTTCCCTCTCCTACAATGGATTCAAACTGTAAGTAACTTCTTGTGCTTACTGTGCATTTCAAGTGTTTCCACCTGTGTTTCCAAAATATGTATTATTATATACAATACTGGGGAAGATGAACCTGCCCTGCTGAATCACAGATGACACACATTTGACAAATTTGGAAGCACCAAGGTTTCATTCTGTTAGTTTTTTCAGAAGGGGAAGGATGTTTGTTTTGTTTTTTTCGTTTCTTGTTCTCTTGCTGCCTGAATAGCTTCTGCTGGATAGATAGACCAGATGTGAAGAACTGATCTCTAAAATGTTCAATTCACTCTGGGAAGACTAACATCTATTTTTTCTGTGGAAGTTCTGATTGCAGCATCAACATCTTTAAATTTCTCTGCCTTAACTCCATCCATTAGCAATGCCTGCTTGATTATTCAATCACAAATCTCACACGTTTTGAAGTATTGTATAATGATTAGTAGTAAAATCAGGTTTGATTTTTTTTCTGTCCTTGCAGAACAGGAAAAGGGAGAAAATATCCATCCAGCTCTGGAATGGTTGAAATAATCAGCAGCTCTCAGCAATTACTGGAGAAAAATTAAATACTTTGAAATTTGTACCCCTCACCCACTTAGTGTCACAGATAACTATGCTATTCTCTATCTCTGTTAAAAGTCAGAAGTCCTTTTTATATAGAAGCTGGATTTTTTATTTGTTTCTCTCACAAAACATCTCTGGTGCAGGTCCATCAAGGAGTGAATGTAAGAGCTCACTGCCCCTGAAAGTGGGAGGTCTTGTGTTCCTACTGATGCTGCCCCACCAGCTCTGGAACCTGTCACACCCCTGTGTGAGCTCCTGTATCTACTTCATAAAAAACCTAGGACACTATAAAAAAAGGATACTGAATTCATGTTTCTGCAGCAGTGAATTAAATCAACTCCTAGAGATGTTTGGGGAGTGCCAGAGTTGGCACAACGTAAGAGCAGCAAATGTAGGGAGGAGAAGAGGGACTCTCCTCTTTCAGAGCCATTTGGCTTCCCCCCTAGTTCAGCCCTTTCTCTGGGTCCTAATGAGAGACAGGCCATGTTTTAGGCCTCCCTGCCCTCCCTCCAGCCCCTGTAGCAGCAATAGCAATCAGAGGGCAGGTATGATGGAACAACAAAGGATTACGCCTCTTTTGACTGGATAAGTAATTCATAGTGGTGGGCAAGTAGCCAGGGAGATTTCTGGGGGCTGGCAGCCGGCACGCTGTCAACACTTGCATTTGCAGTCTGACAGGCATGTTCCAGGAGCTGCCCTGGTAAAGGGAACACAACTAATTAATTGGTGGAAAATCTGTGTCTTCCCCCTTCCCTCAGTCTTGCCCTTTCCAGAGGTTCACATTCCAGTGCCCTCTTCAAGTTATTTCTTTGCCCTGGTGGCATCCAGTTGCCCAGATGTGGCGCTTACTGAACTTGTAGGAATGAAGCTTCATAGTCCAGATGTGCTGCCTTTTCATATCTGCTCTGGTTGCATGTATGGTGCACTGATCTGTCTGTGGTGCTCAAGGCTTTATTTCTGCATTTGACTTTAAGGGACAGCAGAAAACAAACAGCCTGTGCTGCTGAAACTCATCTCCTGCTACTTCCTCCAACCTGTACAGATTTTTTTTCTGCTTAAAAGAGGTGGAACATCAATTATTTTCTGACTCAAAAAATTAGGAATGGCACCATATTCTTCCTCACAGTGCTTCCCATCTTATAAGAGGTCCACAGAACAGTTTGATACAGGAGTGCTCATCTTCTGTTGCTGTTAAGTCTCTTCCTCTAGATCTATTTAGGAATTAATAAAACCTCTCCTCCCAGCATGCAAAGACTTTGTATTTTGCATTAAATAAAATATCGCCTGTTGTAGTTAGGTATCTCGTTGTGCTGATTTCATAACGTTCAACCTTTTGATAAGTAGAAGTGGAAAAAGAAAAATCCCTAAATCCTTTTCCTTCCCCTTCCTTTTTTCCCTTTTCTCTGCATGTGCAACCAGGAGAAATGGAGGCATCCACCAGAGACCTGCCCGGCAGCCCGTGGCTTCTCCCTCTGCCTCGCTGCAGGTTCCGCTGGCCGGCCGGGAGAACGGGAAGCATCGCTTTGCCCACCGGGGCGCCTGGAGCTCCTGCCACCCGGCATCGGCTGAGGAGCCGCGGAGCGGTGCCCTTTCCATGCCCGGCAAAGCCATGTGGGCCATTCGGAGGTACTGCTGGCTGCCTGCACCTGACCCTGCTGTAAAATGTCAGGTCATTCACTTGGTTTTAGCTGTTTGTAGCCTGAAATGTGTTGTAATTTTTGTTACGCTACTGGAGGGAGAGGAACGTGGAAGGAAGGGTAAGGGAAGAAAGAGGAGAATATCTGAGGATTTCCCATGTCCAGGAACTCTCTGCCCTAATACTAGCAGACCATTCTTTTCTTTCCAGCTTCTCTATGGAGAAAGCAAAAATTGTGATGTTATTTTGCATATGGAGAGGGAGGAGTATGCACATGTGTACAATAATGCCTGATGTGAGGTGAGCACAGTGCAAGTAACTTATTATGGGATATTGCTGTGTGTCTATAGATACGTGTTCATGAGTATAATTTCTGCACATGTGTACACATACATGTAGATATGTTTGTGTATTTATATATATATATATATATATATGAAAACAGAGGTGATGCCTACTTCTGCTTTATGCCCTAGAATGTGTGTGTAACAGTGAGGCAGTAACAAGGATTTTCACCAGTCATGTCCAGCAGTTCTTGGCATCTTCCCTGGGAAGGAAGGACTCCAGGGCTGTGTTCCGGCACAGGACTAGTGCTTGACTCTCTTATTCCTGTGGAACAGCACTTAGTAAGAGCATTTAAGGGGATGTGACTCAGCAGCTACCCTATGGATCTGTGCCAGCATGTGGGGTTTTTTTTTGACCTTTGTACCATCTACCCCATAGCCCTTGCCCGGCTTGCCCTTTGCCGCTGACTTTTAGTTCCAGCTATGAAACACTCACAGTATGATATAATTTGGAGACCTGTAATAATGTGTTGCCCTGCACTGCCTGTTCCTTGGAGAAAATGTTTTGTTCCTCATATAGATCAGGAATTACCTGCTGCAGTTCTCCCCATGTAGAACTCCTGAACAAAAAGAGAATGCTTTATTCCCATGTAACATCCCTCAGTAATCATTTCAGTAGGAGCTGTTTGTTTGGTGGTGGTTTTGTTTTTGTTTTAAATAATTTTGTTGCCACGTCAGTACTAATGGCATATATAGGCATTACCTGAGATCTGTCACTTCTCACATCAGAGTCTGTTTCCTCTACCCATATTTCAGATGCTCAACCCACCTGAGCGCTTCTATCCTGCAGGTGTTTTTCCTGATTGGTGTGACTTGGGGATGGCTGGGTTTTTTTGTTTTGTTTTTAACGAGGAAGGGAGTGGGTTTGGTTGTGTTGCTTCTCCCTGTGGGAATCTGTGACACAATAATGGTAAGGAAGTCAAGACTTTTTGGAGTGAGTGGTAGCTGCTCTGGCACAAAGACTCTTCTGGATTATTGGAAAGCTTTGAAGTTGTTTGTTTGAGTTTATTTCTTCTGCTCTATCCACAAATGAGTAGCAGAATTTGAAATTGTGAGGGACCCTGGTGTCTTCTAATGTGCCCGATCAGAGTGGGCTGCCCAAGAGCCTCATCTTGCCTCTGAAGTTTGGGACCTGGTGGGGAGGAGTATCCCAAGCACGATACTGATGCAGCTGCTGTTCCTGGCCTTTGCTTTCTCCGTGATTTTTTTTCTCTTTGATACTTGTATTTGTCTCTGTTTTCCCTGAGGAATACTGTGATAGTATTGTTTAGGTTGGAAAAAACCTCTAGAACTATTGAGTCCAACTGTTACCCCAGCATTGCCAAGTCAAACACCAAACCTTGTCCCCAAGTGCCACATCTACACATCTTTTAAATACCTCTTGTGATGGCAACTCCACCACTTCCCTGGACAGCCTGTTGTTGACAAGCCTTTCAGTGAAGAATTTTTTCCTAATATGCAGTTTAAAACTTCCCTGGCACAACTTGAGACCATTTCTTCCTGTCCTATTGCTTGTTACTTGGGAGAATAGACTGACACTCACAATGGAGGGAGGTATCAATATAAAAAAGCATCTCCTGTCTTGCTTCATCTTCTTCCTTGTCTCTTTTACTCCTGTTTCTTCCTTTCTTCCTACAGCTCCTTTCTCCCCTCCTTTGCTTTGTACTTTTTCTAGACACACTCCCTCTGCCCCTGCTTTTGGAAACATCCCTTTCTTACATCAAGGGGAAAGCCTCTGATTTTTCAGCCTCTTCAGGAGAGGCTGCAGGAGTTGTGTTGGAGAGACCATGCACGTGGGATGGCTTCAGAGAGAGCTCATCCACGCTGCCAATTGGCATGTGCTTTTCGGCAGCTGCCTCTTCAAGTGTTGTGAAGGATTTCTGCACATGGCAAATCAAGCTTGGCATGTACGTAGCCGCTTTCTTTTTAAAAAGGGGCTCTCGTGGTGTAAGCTGCTCAGCTTTTCTCAAGTGACTGACTGTGTACAACACACTTGTGACAACTTGTGTGATGCCTCATTGTGGAATGCCCGAAGTAGAGCTGGCTTGGTCCCAGTGGCTGAGAGGGAAGCCTGCTGCCACACGTGTGTGTGAGTGGTGCCTGAGAGCCCTGTGAGAAAGCCTGGGATGGTTTAATGGGTGCTGTTTGGAAGAAACTTCCCTAAAACACTGTTGGCAACCGTGTTAGCTGGTTTTCCCCTTGCTCTGAATTCCTGCTTCTTTTGAAGGCAGAGTATTGCTGGATTACTTGGTGTGTGGAATGACAGCCTCACAGAGCCTAGGCGATTTGACCGGTGCCTGCTTGTCTAATGTCAGTGTTTGCTGGTCACTATAAAAATAAATGTGCTGCTACAGCATTTGTAATTTCGAGTGATCTCAGTTCTCACCACATGGACTGTGCTTGTAGTAGTATGGAACAGCAAGGTTAAGTATTGCAGCTCACTGGCTCCCAAAATGATGTTCACGTTATGTGGAGTCTGTGGACCACTACTTGAGCATATGACTGTGGTCTTCTTGCTGACTTTTGTTGACTCCTCACAGGACAGATTAAAATAGCTGAAATACTTTCTGTACACAGTCTGTCTTTAGTGCTGTTGACATACTATATGATATGCAGCAGTAGGAAGCACCCTTGCTATAAATGAAAAAAGAAGAAAAAATAATGAAATCGCTGTCAAGTCTTTAAGATAAATTGCACAATTTCCCCTTGTAATTCACATTTGTCTGACTTGTGCAGGTCTTTTTCCATGGCAAAAGGGAGGGGGGGAAGTTTTAAATATTTCAAAAGCTTCAGAGCTGGAGGGCAAATTTGGCACAGTGAAGTAGCTCCAGGTACCTTATTTAGTGCACCAGATTACTAATTGTAAGGTCTTAATTAGAATAAAATAGTAGTGCACTGAGTAATCTATACTTTTAAGTACTAGTAAAGTGATCAATTAGGTTTCTATTTAATAATAATTTATTATATATCTTGTTACTAGAGCTAACTGAAAAATGCAGGAAGATGTAATGGAGGAGTTAAGGGAATCAGTCTAATTAGCAGTAATTGGAGCTGGTTATGTAAATTCTTGGTGCAGAGAGATTTTTGTTCTTTATTGTCGCTTGTTCCTGTCTTCAGCTATCTAGTGGGTTGCAGTCCTGGTTGCCTTCAGGAGTAAGGAATGAGTTAGTCTAGATGAAATTGTAGGTTTTATCGCCACAGTTTATTGCAATTTTGGGGAATGCTGGCATGTGCTGATGAAACAAGGTAACTGGAATCTCTTCTGGATTTGATCCATCTCCGTGAATTTTAAAACCTGAAAGACTCTTGTGGCCATATGTGACCTCCTATATGACACAAATGGAGAAGGGCAGATGAGAACTTTCATGTCAGGCTTGTACTTCTGTTTGGGATAAAGCCTCAGTGCTCTCACTGTGATGGTGCAGTATAAATATATGGGCCCTATTAAAAAGCAGTATTGATGCCAACACCTCATCGCTCACCACAGTAATGCTCTGTCAGATCCACAATCACATTTAATGAGGATTATATATATACACATAAAAAACAAGCTGTCACAGTCCCTTGTGTGAGTTGTGTCCATTGTTACTGTCACATTCTCTTTTTCATGATTTGTTGAACTCACTGAAAATTGAGATCTATTTGCTGGCCTTTTTAGTTTTTTTTAGTTAGTTGTAGTCGTGCCATGTGCCTCACACTCAGCATTGCTAACTGCTGTCCAGCCTATGAATACCCTCATAGCACCTAATCACTCTGATGGTTTGGAGCTTTGTAAATGAGCCTGTGGTGGGCCCACAGTCTAAGCTTCTTGAGAAACAAGACTCCACAGTAGCTTGCATACTTTTGAAACTGAAATCTGTTTCTCTTTGGTGTCCTAGAAGCTCGTTTTTATTGCATCTGCTGTTGGTGACTTAGCTGGAGAGATTCTTTCCTTAGAACAGACAGTGGACTGTTGCTTAATGTCTTCTATGTATATGAACTGTTGCATTAGTTTTTTGAGGGTTATTTTTAGGTATTTTTTTACTTCAATTTTTTTTTGCTAAGTTACAGAACAAGCAAGTGTACTTGGAGCTGTGCCCAACAGTATCACTTTAAATCTCTGTGTGCGTGCAAAGGAGAGTGAGGGAGCTCACTGCTCGTTAGCTCTGTGGGATCCAGGCACAAAATCCCATTGATCCAAAATTCAATGAAGTCCTTAAGGCTATAGCAGGGATAAATATTATCTGATGACTAAACTGGCAGTGCTGTTGTTTCCTTTTACAGTTAGAGTAGCAGGGGAAAGAAAATGGAAATGCTGTGCAGAATGTGGTGCATTCCAGGGATGGCTGTACTGGCCCTAAGATTGATAGACCATGAGGAAAAATATGTTGAAGTCATAATGTATCTTCCCTGAGTCCCTGCACAGCATACGTGGTCAGTGTTTGAGCTGAAACAGATGCTGTTTTTCAGATGAAGGAAGAGCAAAGGAAGAGTTGGGGAGAGCACTGGCACACAACATAGCAGCTCCCTGGTGTTGACTTGGCTTTTCCTCACTGGGTGCTTCTATTTCCAAATCTTGCATAGCAATGATTTTTTAATTTTTTTTTTTTTTTTAACTAATGTGCTAGTATAGCACATTTCTTCTTTAACATGAAGTTGCTGTTCAAAAAGCAGGAGCCTCGGCTGCACTTCTAATGCTTTCCCTTGCCACACAGTGTAATGTTACATCCTAGAGTCATAACCAACATAGGCAGAATGGTGTGACCAGTTTCCCAGATGTGGGATTTCATGTGTGCAGACTTTACCTTTTCTTGAATTTGTTAGAGGGTGTTTTATAGGAAGGTGTGGCTCAGGATATGAAACTGCCTGGGTTATAGAAGTGCGAGGAAGATGCCTTTTGTGAAATGTGGCACAACTTTTTTAAACTTTGGTAAGTTGTTCACAGTTGCACTTACACACTCTGGAGGTCAATGGTGGTTATGTTCATATGCAAAGCACAGCAGTAAAAAGCATTTTGTGCCTCTGAGAAAACAGTAAGGTAACTGTTACTTATGTTTTATGTTTGCTCTTGGCCAAAATAATACGAAAGAAAAGCCTGCATACTTTCTACTGGCTTAAAAGGTTCTTGATGAGCAACAGCAAAATAGCAAGGAAGTGATAAAGGTTTTTGCAAACACCACAGCACGAGTTGGTGGAGAAATTCTAGGGCAGTGTGGGATTCAGCCTGTGATGAAAAAAGCCTGGGACCCTAGCAGTCAAAATTATTTTCTTCTCCAGAAAAGCAAAATGAGTAATCTGGAGCATTAAGCAGTGGAGCTATCCAAGGCTTTTCCCTTCCTCTCTCCCTGGTGGTCTCCTGAGGGTTGTGAGGTTTTGAAAATAAAGGGTCAAGCTTCTAGGCTGTGGTGCTCTGAATAAAGGTTGGCATTGGATTGCCTCTGTGTGAAAGGAGAGAAAAGGAAGAGCTGGATTGTCACTGGCCATAGGATGATTTCTTTTTCTTAACTGGTATTTAAAACTGAACCGAACTGAGGACAACACAAGTGAGTGAGCAATAGCTCTATCTACTGTTGAAAAAATGTTGAATGAATCTTCCTGAATTCCATGATTTTGCCTGCAGTCAGTAATGGTATTTGTTGTCATGCACAGGTGAAACTTGAGGCCACCAGAAGGCTCTGCTATAGTCTAGAAACATGTGAGAGGTGGGTACATACAGCCTTGTATTCAGCCAAGGATTTACACGCTCTGGCCTGCAACTGTCATCCAGAGAACCTTGTGTAATCTTGGGAAAATAATTCCATCTCTCTGTTCCCATGGCATATGCTGGAAGATGAGGCACAGTAATACGTGTTCCTTTTCCACTTCCATTTGTGTGATGTGGTTGTTGTTTTAAGACTCTCCCATCCCACCCACCTCCACCTCCCCCCAAAAAAAACCCACAAAGCCGAGGACTGTCTCTTATGAATGCTTGTGGCATTACGTGTGTCAATTTTTGAAACCTGCAAGTGCTGTTTCAGTACTAGTAACTGAACTCGTTGCTGAATAGAGTTTACTTAAAAACAGCACTGCTTTGGTATGGTGATGACTAACATCATATTGCATGCACGCACCAAAAGACATGTTTAGACCTCATTATGCTGCAGAATTATGCCCTCATCAGATAAGAAGGACCTGATTTAACTTTGGCCTTGTTGTGTGCTTATATTGTGACAGTTGTTAATTACACTATCAGATAGCAATTTTTTTTGCTGCATGCTCCCTGCTTGATTCATTGCCCAGAATGGATGGTGCTCACTTAATGAGTGACTATTCAGTATTTTGTTTCTTCTTTGTCCAAAGCATGGCCCCATGCCCTATTTACTTCATGTTATTCAAGTTCTGCTCTGAGACAGATTTACAACTTTTAGATAATTTCTCTGTGTACAGACTACCAAGTGCTGCTATTTCCTTGCAGTTTGTTGCTTCAGTCAATCTTTTAAAGTACTTTTGGCATAGTTTCTGGATGTGTAACTTCCTTACTATTCAGAAAAGTGAATAGCCAGAAATTTTGTAGTGGGAAGTCACATGGGTGTTAACAGTTGAATTGAAACTTTTGGATCCACCTCACTGACATCTGCCACTTGAGCAAGCAGACTAGCTGGTGGCAGCAGCAGACTGTGCTCTATAGGAGTCAGTATTAAGAGATGAGGGACTTTTTCCTTTAGATATTTCCTTACAGATGAGGCACGGTGATATGCTGTTCCCTTCCCAACTTGGAGAGGAGTGAACCTCGGTGTGTGCAGCTGCTTCTGGCAGTCCCTTCCTCTCTCCACAGTTTGTTGTCCTGCCACATCTACTCCAACCTGCCCTCATCTCTTCCCTTGCTTGCTGCTTCTTACTCAGTTACTTCCAATCTTTGCTCCTCAGGCTTTGCCTTTTGGATCCTGCTGCTTTCCTCAAAAGCTACTGTGATAAAGTCTAACTCCCAGGGTCCCTCCCATACTCCTGGCCCCTAAGTCCTTGCCCTGCCAATTCAGGGGGCCCAACCTATGTCTTTGTACTGCCTGCTGCATCCTCTGTGTGCTTCTCACTGTTCCTGTCTCTCCGGTTCAGTCTTCTTGCCATGGGAGCTTTGTCCAGTGAGGGAGCAAGATCCTTCTTGGCTTTTCCAGCTATCAGCACTTGGTGTCTGTGCTTGTCTCCTCCTTTCACCCTATATGGGTTTCTGCTCCTTGGGCTGCCCAGTTTCTTTTTGACTTCCTTTCTCCAGCTTTGGGAGTTTGGCTTTCCTCTGCTAACTCAGCACTTTTCCCTGTGCTTGTTACTTGGGTTTGAGAAGGATGGAGCTTAGAGAGCCAGGCAGAAAACAGGAGCCTGCTCTGCTCTGGTGCTTGGTGTGGCATGGAGCCACAGCTGCTCTCACTCTTGGCTTCTTTGTGGATGGAAAAGCAGGCACTTGTATATGCACTTGTTTGCACAGAAGAGGCTTGGTTTTAAATTTGACACCCTTTGTTGGATCTGTGTTTCAGCCACTGTTCTGGATAGCGGTTTTTTGTCTTGCAGTACAGAAAAACACCTGTCTTGCTCTTCCTTCCAAGAAGGAAGTGGAAAGTAAATAATATTCCCTGGACAATGACAGTACCAAAAGGCCCTATTTATTTTGGTAAGCAGCACATAAACTGAAGTAGTTTGTCTTCATGTAGATTGAATGTCANCCCCCCCGCCACCCCCCGCCCTCCGCAGTGGTTTAAAGATCCTTTAGACTTTCATTTAGTTCATGAAAATTCCCTTTTGTGAATTCATAAGTGAAAACTGTGCCTGGGACAAAGAACCATGCTGTGCAAAACAGAACTGAGAGGAAAAGTTAACAACTGGTCTTGGTGGTTTTTGTTTTTTTTTCTGTTTTCCCTGATCTCCTGAAAGATGCTGATGGGTTATTCATTCGTGTGCAGAGGGAAAGGGGTCTTTTTCTCTCATTAATGGGAGTTGTGTTTAAGCCCTGAAGTTGCAGTCACTTCATTGTATGTCGGCCTCTTCTGTTCCCCGTGTTGCTAATTGGAAATCCCCAATTTGTAGGTGCAGTCTGTGTGTCCCAAAGCTGACTCACAGGAGTCTCTGTTCATTCCCTTTACTTCACAGGACTGCCTTTCTATTCACAGTTCATGGCAGTCTCATTAAACCAGTGTTTGAAAAAGCACTGTGCCTGTGTTCATTGGCTTTCTCTGAAAGCTCTGTAAACGAGTGTCAAGGAATTAACAGTGGCTGAGAAACAAGAAAAAACCCTAATGGCTTGCCAGGTCATTTTCCTTGCAGTAAATCTAGGTTAGTTTGACACCGAATTTCAGTCATCCAGGAAATAAAAAAACCCCAACAACCACAACACCTGAAGATAGATGATACTCAGATTATTGCAGGTATTTCCCTGGATAGCTAATCTAATTGAACAGTTTCTCTCTTGCACTTTGACTTCCAGGCACATTTTTGGACATCCAGTAGAACCTTTGAGGCTGCTCTCAGGAGTGAAGTTTCAGCTGTAACTACCTACCTCATTAATGACTGTGAACCTGGCAATCACAGCATGTATTAAGTGGAGGACAGCAGGCTCTCAGGACTAAGTTACATGGCTTAAAGTGTTCACAGGCTGTTAAAAGCAGTCATTTTCTCAAAAGCATGAGGACACCAACCTCATCAAATGAGACTTTAGGTGGATGGTTTCAGTTGTGTGATGAGTGGTACTTTGATTTTTCTAATGTGAAGTATCTCTTGAGATTTAATATTTGGTTTAAAAAGACAAAATCTGCTAGCATGTCTAATGCTTCTCCCGTCCTCCCTGTATGCTTTCCAAGATGAACGGATTCTTCCCTGTCTAGAAACTTAATCTTCAACTTAATCTAAAGAAGAGTAGAAAATCCTCTTTCACATTTCTAATGCAGTTATCCCAATATTCTTTTCCAACTAGTGCATTAGAAACTTTAATCCTCTACTTGGCTTGAAAACGCTGGAACACACGTTTCTCTTCTGACTGCAGATCTTTGAAGTGCAGATTTTTTGTTTCTATTCTTTTAAGCAATTTCCAGAACGTGAATATCCAGGAAACTGCAGCGCAGAAGGGACTCTTGTAAATGCATTCCACGTTCCCGAACATCCGTGCTGAAATTCAGATACTGTCCAAAGTAAGCTGGGAAAGGCAAGCTTTGTGCTTGGGCTGTTGGAATGCTGCTTCGAGTGTTTGCTTTCCAGGTCTGATAGGTCTTGCAGCATCTGGTGATACTCTGCTTTCCCTTCTGAATTCTCTGCCACAACTGATCATGGAATGGCTTAAATTATAATCTTCCATTGAAATATGCTGTGTTTGTTATTTTCATTTATTTTTAAGCTCCTTTCTAGAAGTTAGGTTTGGTTGTCTTAAGAAAGTATCATTGGTCTGCCATGTGGATAATGCAGCTGATCCCTCTGTTTAAAGCTTTGGTTGGCAGTATGTTTGCTGCAGGTCCTCTGTTCAGGCTGGGGGTTCAGAGTCTGTTCAAATCTCTCCTTTTGTGACCTCTGAAATCCCTTGGTTTTGCAAGTCAGCTCTAGAGTAAGGAAATATCAAAGGTAAAATTAGTACTTTGAAACTAGCTATAGTTGCACTTTGGTTGTAGTAGTACAAAAAGTATGGAATGAAATACAGTTTCATTTAATGCCAGCAAACCCTCTGGGTGTTCATTTTAGCAGAGGAAAATTAGCAGAAAAATCTTGAGAGGAAAGCTTTCCATGGATGCAAGGACTACATTGATTGTTCAAAATAAAATTCAGAGAAAGAGTAATTATCAGTTAGGGGTGGGAGGGAGAGGGAACATTACCTTCCTTTCCCTGCCAAAAAGTGCAGTTTTCTCTGATCAAACAAAACTGTTACACATACTGTTCTTACAAGACTAGGTGTAGGAATTTCTGTAGAAGACAAAGCTGCTGTAAAATGATGGCCTTGGGTTCTCTTGGAATATTTTGACATGAGTTAATTTAATTGCATTTGCTGTAATCTCTGCCTAATCTCATGACAGCAGCTTGTATCACTGCTGCTGTGCCTGTGAGTTATCTGTAAGTGTTTGAAGCAGAGATGTTTCTTTTGTGTTCTAGTAGTAAGCTCAATTCATTTGTTGTTGTTCTCCCTCTTCTCCCCCTTTTTCTCCACTGTTCATTATGTCACACATTTACTTCAGCAGATGAACTGCTTAGACTACAAATGTTTTTGATACAAGCATCAGGAATCCTCATTTTAGAAAGCTGTCACCTGCTCTGTGATCTAAGTGGCTGCTAATGCTGATCTTTCAAATCAGTCTGTTACGATCAGCATTCCCTTGCTGATCTTGGCTGACATACTGTGGATTCACTGTCATGACCCTGCTTATGATCCTGAATGGTATCTCCATCATGGAATTACTCAGTATGGAAAACCAAATTCCTTCATTCATTGCCCATATAAGCTTTTGGAAATGATGGATAGGTTTCCACCCAGAAGGCATTTGTTCATGCATTTAGTCTAGTGCTATGCATTAATATAAATAGAGGAATTTTTGCATGGTATTTCTTCGGGGGAGGAGGGGGGAAAGCCCCTGAAGAAGTCCTTTTACTTTAAATTAGATTTTGTCTATTCAACTCATATCAGTATATTTAACTTAATAGAAGAACATTGAAGGAACACCATATCAAACCAGTGGTCCATCCAGTTCTGGTATCAGTTTTCTGGCTGTGGTCATTACTAGATGCTTAGAGAGAAGAAAAGAATGGGAACAGGGCCAGTACAGGGTTATCTCTCCTCACCGTGCCTGCTGAACATGTGCCAGTCAGTGATTTAGAGTCTATGGATCTCAGTGCTCTATCTGGAGCACTCAGTTTAAGACTCTCCATGGACCTGTCCTCTGTGGAGTTGCCTAATTTCCTTTTTAGAACCCTTCTCTCCTCTGATTTTGAGGGCATCTTGTTGCAGTGAGTTCTGTGATTTTAATTACGTATCTTATGAAGGAATCTTTTTGCTTGCTTGAAAACTGATAATTTCATTGGGAGCCCTTTGACTTTGTATGATAAGAAGTAGAAAGTAATTTCTCTGGTTCACTTCCCCAAACCCTTCAGAATTTTATAGTATTTCTACATGTACTCCTTTTCCAGGGTGGAGAGCCCTGTTCCCTTGACTGTCTCCTCACGCAGACACCATTCCATGTGTCTGATGAGTCTTGTTACCCTTTCCTGTACCTCTTCGATCTCTGTTGGTTCCTTTGGGAATTGGGCCGAGGAAGGGGAGGTCTTGAAATAACATGCAGCACTCCAGATGCTGGGACTTGGATTTTTATTCAGTGTGTTATTGCTTGTTGTTTCTGTTCTGAATGTACTGTTCAAAAGTTGCATTTTTTCAGTGCTGATTTATGGCATCACACTTTTTTTTCCTCTTTATTGTTTATTCTTTTGTTCTAACTGCAGTATGTTTAGGTAATATGTACAGTAAAAATTTGACTGGAAAATCTGAGTATCTTTTATTACTCTCTTGAATTCTGTGTACTGGCTTTGGCTCAGGAGCATCATGCAACTGCCTGACCTGTTTCCCATTACAGGGAACAGGCTGGAGCAAGATGCTGAACTAAGCTAAGATGGGCCTGGATGATTTTGGGGCCAGAGATGACACCATTGAAGTCAGTAGCTGATGTATCTGGGCCTCAGTTACCTAGATACGGGTTGACAATATATCCTCCCATTCTTAACTTCTCTTTGGAGATCAGCAATAACTCAAAGTAACCTTGGGCAAAGGACCTTTGGCTTGGGCAAAGCTCGTGGGCTTCCTCATACACCCACTCAGGAGACTGAGCCCTCTTCATTGCTCTTCCTTGACTTCATCAGTTTTCTTTTCTCTCCTGTGGTGTAGTTACAGTGCAGAGAGGCTGCAGCTGCTCTCTTAGCTGCCCAGGACCCAGGGTGTGCATGTCACAGAATCACAGAATGGGTAAGGCTGGAAGGGGCCTCAGTGGGTCCAACCTCCCTGCTCAGGAAGGGTCCCCTAGAGCATGTTGCTCAGGATTGTGTCCAGACAGCTTTTGAATATCTCCAGTGAGAGAGACTCCGTAGCTTCTTGTTCCAGTGGTTGGTCATCTGCACAGTAAAGAAGTTCTTCCTTGTGTTCAGGTGAAACTATCAGTGCATCAGTTCCTGCCTGTTGCCTCTTGTCCTGTTACTCAGCACCACTGAGAAGAGCCTGGCTCTGTCCTGTTGACACCTTCCCTTCAGACACTGACAGACATTGATAGGGTCCCCTCTCAGTTGTCTTTTCTTGAGACTGAACAGACCTAGCTCAGTCTTTCCTTGTAGGAGAGATGCTCCAGTCCCCTCATAATTGTTGTTGTCCTCCGCTGGACCCGTTCCAGGAGCTCCATGTCTCTGTTGTACTGGGGAGCCCAGAACTGGATACAGCACTCCAGATGTGGCCTCACCAGGGCAAAGTAGAGGGGCAGGATCATCTCATGTGTATGTGGTGTCAGTCAGGAAGAGGTGTTATCTCTATAAACCATGGGGCAGAAAGTCTGAGCATTTGCCTGAATTCACAAACATAAAATCTGACATAAAGCAGAGACTTAATCCAGGATTTCCTGAATCTTAAGCAGATATATATCAACAAAACTCTTCCTTCCAGTAACTTGAAGATTTCTTTCTTAAAATTTGCTGCAAGGATAGAGCCCCCTATCCTCTGCTTTCCTACAAGCTGAAAGCTTCAGCATTTGTGTCTTTTTGAGTACAAAGATCTAGACAGTACAAGCCGTGATAGCTGCTGTTCCAGGGCTTTCATGTCACTGTGTGTTGCATTATTTACTTTGATCTGATTTGGCCTCTTGACTTCATCAAAAGCGCCTTTCAATGTGAATTAATTAAGAGAACTGTATTTTCTTCTTTCAATTGCCTTTAAAAGAGAAATGCTCCCAGATGGCATTAGGGAAAGAGGGAGGTAGGTTTTCTTCACTGCATAAGCCGTGCTTTTGTCAGGGACTAAAGGCTTTCTCTGCCCTTCCTTACACTTTGGGAGTCTGCTGTTTTTGTGGATTGAAGGTGCTTTTTCCCAGGAGTTTGGAAATTGCAGAACCAGGCAAGACCCCCTCAGTGGCATCCCAGCCCAAATGAGCGGCTTTCTCATAACAAAGATGACTTTAATATTGCAGCAGAACTCTCAGTTAATTATGAGGTGTGAATAAGGAATATGTTTCACAGTGCCTTGGCAATTTTCTGAGTTCACTGATCCGTAAACAAGATTATTCCCTAATAGTCCTTCATCTCTGCCATTATTACACAAGGATGTTCAACTTTAAATTAAATTAAAAATTATCATCGTTAAAGTTTGTTGAGCCATGGCTAATCTTTTGAGACTGTTTCCAGGATTAACTATTTTAAATTTGCTTGGTTATTTGGAGAAGAGAGAATTTTTTTGTCGTTCTTGCTGTGCCATCTTTGTAAAGCCCACACTGTAGCAACCCTCAGCTGGGAAATGTGAATTAGACCCATTTTTCTTTCTTTCTTTGCAAAGTCCTCGACACTTCAGGCAGCTGATGTTTTGTGGGCAAGCTGCTTCATCAAGGTATATGGTAGCTTTTTAACAGTTCTTTCAGCTGTGGCTAACCCAGGAGAAAGAGATTGAATTTGATTCCCGACTGCCAGCTGTCCAGCCTGGCTCTGTTGCTGGCCCTCAGCCAGTTCATATGAGATGGAAGTGACACAGGCTATTGGCACGAAACTGTCCTGCCTTTGCCATCTCTTGGTGTTGTGCAGAGCTGCAAAGCTACAACTCCCTGAAGATGTTTTTACCACTACTCAAGTGTCCTTGTAGATTTTTATGGTCAAGAGGGACCATTTATGGCCATCTAATCTGAGCTGGAGCATGGTGCAAGAGACAGAGCTCTGTCTAGGAATTACTGCATGAAGCCTGCATTTCTCTGTGAGCTGTATTGCACATCTGTCAGCAGCCCTGACTTTAAAGACTTGATGTGATGGAGTATGTGAAACATCCTAAGGTGGATGGTTGCAGCGATATGCTGTTCTCGCTGTTAAAAATGTGCCTATTTCTGCTCTGATTTGTCTAATTTCAGCTTCCAAGCACTGCATCTCATCATGTCTTTTTCCAGTACATTAAACAGGGCTCTCCTTGCTGAAAGTTTTGCGGTTTCTGATCATTGTTTTATCGTTCTTCCAGGCTGAAAGGCTGGGCTTCCTCAGGGTGCATCTACTGAGCAGGTGCTGCTGTGATGCAGTTTATGTATTTGGATCTGAACAAGTCTCAGATTAGATAGTTGGGTCCTGCTAATAATACGTCTGCAGTGGCATGGAGATCAGAGTGGGTGAAGCTTTCTTAGCATTTGCCAGTCTTTGGTGTTTTTTTTTAATTTTTCCCTTTGGATGTTTCAAAACAGTAAAATACAGTCAAGTTATGCAGCGCAAAATTGGCATATTGTAAAAGTCAGTGCTTTGCTGAGTAAAAACAAGTAGATTAGAGTAAAATTAGCGTATCTTTGATAGTAAATCCCTACGGAGCAAGAACAAGATCTTCCCATGTGCTTGTTGTGTCTCTAGCACAACAGAGTTTCAGTCTTAATTGGAAAATTAGTCATATGAGGATGTGCGCTTGATACTGCATCTGCACACACAGATGACATTTGGATGGTGTGCTGCTCCTGAGCTTACAAGCATTGCCACGCATCAGCGAACGCAAGTGCTCAGAGTCTGGAGTTGACATTTTGTCTGGAAGGGCTGTGAGTGAACACGTGGTCTTTGAAATGCTGCACTGAGCCCCCGCTCGCGGTGGTGAAGTTGGAGAAAAGGGAATGGAGAAAATTTGGAATGATTGTCATTTTTAGCTCAGGATTTTCCCTCACAATATAGTTCCTAGTGGGTTTTATATTAAATTTAGTTTTAGAAACAGGAAAATATATAGATTGATATCTTTATTTCACACTCAATATGTTTTATAATCAAGAAGGATAATTTCAGAGGGGGAAAATGCCTTCTGTTGAATTGCTGGCAGCCTTACCTCGAGTGTGTAGGAAGCTGTCAGGAAAGCAGGGATGTCAGGTGTTGACCTGCGTTGATGATGCTTCATTTGTGAGATTCAGTTAGATTAAAGCACAGTAATATGATTAATTCGGTTTCAGGCTCAGTGTTTTAAGAATGCATAAGACAGAACATCAGCACTGTGCCTTTATACCAGCTGAGACTGTGACCCAGCTGGCAGACTACTCCGTGGGCACCATTATCTTTTACATAACAAGTTTCATATTCTCACATTTGATTTTTTTAAGCATCTGTCATTACCTCTCCAGAAACCCCTTGCAAATTAGAGGTGCATCTTGCATAACTGAAGAGCAATTATTGTTCGATTATCAAGTAATGAAGTGCACACTTATACAGAAAGAATGATGGCTCCAAATTCGATAAAGTTCAGTAAGATTCCCAATATGATTTCTGGGAGTGTTTTCTACCTTCAAAGCTTATATTTTAATAGGTGGCAGATCTTATGTCCAATATATTATTTAAAAAAAAACTATTAAGGAAGAAAACGCATGTGAGAGTGTGAAAAAGGGAGCTATTTCCATATCAGTCAAGGCAGATGTTTTGACAAAAGATGTCTCCCTGCCATGGTCCATAGCTTGGGCTTACTGACGTTGATTTAGTGAGGTGGTTCAGAGTGTTATTTGTTCCCTGGTAGTTCTGTCCAGGACATGAAGGAGGCTTGGAGGCTTCAGGGGAGGCAGGAGTTCTGGGCATTCAGTATGGTGTGGTCATCTCCCAAGTTACATTTGAAGATTACTTTAGTTTTCATAGAATCATTAAGGTTGCAAAGGATCTCCAAGTGGAGTCCAAGTGTTAACCTAGCACTATGCTGTTCACCACTAAACCATGTCCCCAAGTCCTTTAGCTACACATCTTTCAAACACTTCCAGGGTTGATGATTCTACCACTTCCCTGGGCAGCCTGTCCCAATGCCTGACCACACTTTCCATGAAGAAGTTTTTCCTAATATCTAATCTAAACCTCTGCTGTTGAAACTTTAGGCCATTTCCTCTTGTCCTGTCATTTGTTGCCTGGGAGAAGACATCAGCCCCCAGCTCACTACAACCTTTCAGTGCTGCAGGGTGTTGTTGTGACCTGGGTGCCGGACCTGACACTTTGCCTTGTTGATCCTCATACAGTTGGCCTTGGCCCATCAATCCAACCTGTCCAGTAGAGCCTTCCTGCCCTCCAGCAGATCAACTCTCCCACCCAACTTGGTGTCATTTGTGAACTGACAGAGGGAGCACTCCATCCCCTTGCTCAGGTTGTCATTATAAGTATTAAACGAGACGGACCCGAGCACTGAGCCCTGGGGAACACGACTGGTGACTGACCACCAGCTGGATGGATCTCCATTCCCCACCACTCTCTGTGCCCGGCCATCCAGCCAGTCTTTTACCCAGCAAACACTGCACCTGTCCAAGCCATGAGCAGCCAGTTTCTCCAGAGGAATGCTCTGGGGAGACAGTATCAAAGGATTTACTAAAGCCTTTTCAACTGGATAACATTGCAGGGCTCTTGAGCGAGTCCAGATGGTGCTCCCAGGACCTGCTTTTGAGATGTGGGATTCCCAGCCCAATCACTTGCAGTGGTAATGCTCTCTGCCAATTAGGAATTGTCTTCTTTTGGGATCCCCAAACATTGAGGTACTTAAGCAGGAAATTATTTTGAATGTTTAGTCCTCATGTTTAATGCTTTTTTGAGTAGAGCTTAGTGTGATGATCACCATCTGCTAATCCCTCTAGCAGAGTCCCCCAGTAAGTGGGACACATAATCACAATGATTACTGGGTCATTGCCACCAAACAGCTGGTGTCAATCGCTGTAGTGCTGTTCCTGTTCAGCACAGTGAGGTTTCCACATCTCCTGTATCCTCATGAGAAGACTCGGGCCCCCACAAGCTTAGTAAATGTGGTGGCTAACAGTGCAGATCTCACCAGCTTGCTAAGCCAGCCTGTGGGATTCTTCTCGCCTTCTTAAACTAGGCTGGGTGAATTTTAGATCATTGATTTTAAAGGCCTTTTCCAGTCTGTTAATGCTTATTTTCTTAGGTTGCTTCTCTGATGGGTGTTGCTGTGGCTTTAGCAAGAAGAGAGACATACTCTCTGATTCAGTAAAAAAAACTCCAAACGTAAAGAAACCAACATAATCCAGAAAATAGTCTGCAAATGGTCACTTCTGTCAAGGGAACATCAGATGATAAGGGACTTAGAACCTCTGTTATCGTGCACAGCCAGTTTTCTAATCCCTTTCATAGCCTAGCTCAGTGCAGCCTGTGGCCAGTTGGATTGTCTCCAAGGCTCCCCTTGGAAGACTGCTCTATAGTCTGACAAGTTTGCCTGGGAAACTTTCTTTTTCTTGCCTAAATACCTCGATGGCCATTTTTTTCCCACTTAACCCTTGTGTTTGTGCGGCTCTTTTGTCTGCCTTCCTTTTCATGCTTGTGTGTTAATGTGTGAGCACACAAAACTACAGAGACTGTCAAGGGAGGTACAAAACTGGGGTTAAAGTCTGAGAATCCAGCAGCAACTCTTTATTTCCTAAGTGTTCCTGGGGAGGGGGGACAGAGGATTGCAATGTCGTGTTACTAAATAACATACTAACCTCCCTAATGGAGTTGTCTGGGGAGATTGTGTAGTGAGAATGGCTGAGACACTCCAGAAAAGCTGCATTTGCTTTTGCTAAGGAGAAGTGTATGTTTGGCGTACTTGTTTTTATTTTTATTTATTTCCTTTGGTCAAGTGCCATGAGAATATCAGCAGTTTCAGAAACTTAAGCTTTTCATTCTGACTTGCAACCATTTTGAGAAAGCACAGAACAAAAAACCAGCAACTGCGAACATGAACGGTAAAAAAATACCATCAGTGTCCCCACCAGATATATTTAAGGTCATTTTATAGGAGAGTGAAGCAGTAGAGAACCTCCTGCTTTATCTTGGCAACTGGCAGGCAGGAAAAATGTAGCTGAACTATTTTGGATAGTGGCTCGTGCTTATGCCCTGTTGTACACTACTGCAAAACACATCTAAGTGAGGTGAGAACTGAATCTTAAAACTGGACGACATATTTAAACATCCACACGTTCCCAACATGTTATTGAAGAAACTTGCTACTTCTTGCTTTCTTCTGGACTCCCAGAGGCATTAGTTCTCATTTTATCAGGCCTGTTGGAGATCCCAGCTCCTTTTCCATGAGTGTGCTGGATAGGCTTCTTTTGCCATGCCAGGGGGAGGCTTATTGCCCATTATGTCAGAATCTGAATGACTGTGAAAATGATTTAGCCTGCAAGCAGAGGTAATATGAGTTATAGTTTGAGAAAAGGATGATTGCCTTTCCTTTCCTGGTAGTGTTTCAGAGGGGTTACTTCCCAGAGGGAAATCCATCTTTGCCATGGATTTCCATCCACCAAGTCCCACAGAAAGGTTGTATTTTACTGGCCAAGAGTGATTTGCTCCTTTTTGGCTGTACAGTCTGAAAGGGATGTTGAATCTCCAGGAGAAGGGTGTGCACCTCTATAATCTCTGTCCCCCTTGGAAGATGTGTAGACCCGGTCATCCCTACACCTGGCACAACCCCAGGGCTCAGTGACTTTTCTTCAGCCATTAGGTGAAGCTGGGGTCTTCCCTTGGGTGCATCTGGCCCCTGTGGACATGTGAGACAACGCAGTAGCTGCTGTTTGATGGGTTGCAGTTTAGGTTGCTGCTGGGCGAGGGAAGTCCTGTGTGGGCTGGGTTGTTCTGTCTCATCAGCTGTCGAGCATCAGCTTCAGCTTTAGGCTCTTCCCTAAGCAACAGCCATCACTCAGCAATGGTACCAACTCCTTTTTAGCTAAAGGAAAAAAAAGCTGGAGAGGCAATAACTTGGAGCTGCATATAGCAGTGGTCCGAAGCGTTTCTGTTCAGAGGAGACAAAATAAACTTTCTTTATGAGCTTGGATATGTGGTGCTCGGCTCCCTCGCCATTCTCTGACGACAGTGTGATATGAAGGCATTTGACACCTTTCAGGATTGGCATCAGGAAGAGACTCATTCTTCTTAACACCTCCTAGCAGTTGGGTAACTCATTTCCTGAGAGCAGAGGAAGGAATGTTGTCCTCCCCTCTCCCTGGCAGGCTTTAGGAGGTGAATTTCTTTGTTTTGGAAACAAATTTGATCTGAAAACACTCTCGTCCATAACAAAAATAGACTGTGTGTTACAGTCTCTAGGCCTGATGTGAAGACTGAACCTTTCTGCTGCAAAGAGGTGCCTTCGTTGTCAGACAGTAGATGACTTTGTGCATGGATGCCACACTATCTGCTCTGAGTAGCAGCAATGGTACCAGGTATCTACTGGGTTCCAAAGAGCTGAAGCTGTATGAGTGTAAGGGGTTTCAGATTTCTTGTGTAGTCTGCTGGTTTTCTAGTTCAGTAAAATCTATTATATGGAGCTATTTATGTTAAGTAGCAAAGCCTAAACAGCTCTGCTCCCCCACTTTCACCTTCTTTACTCCTCCCTCCTGCCCATGTGTTGTCCTTGCTCTGGATGGCTCAAGTGGGTAGGACCTTTGCTTAGGATGTGTGACAGCCCTTTGGATAGAGACCTACTGCAGCATGGGATGAACTGCAATGTTCCCTCACCTTCTGCCTTTGGGAAAGCATTGTTGTTCTGCTGCTGAACTCACAGCTTTGTAGGTTGTCCTTTCTGTCTGCAGGAGTACTGACCAGTCCCCAAGAAGCTGCTCTTGGTTGTTATTTCTAAGAACAATAACAATTATAAAAGCAGCAAATTATGTTTAATGTGAATGAGCTGCCTTTGTTTACCTTTCTAGCCCAGCCATATTGGTAAGGATGTATTAATGGCTTTCTTAATGTTAGTTCATTTTGATGGAATGATGTTTATGTTTTGTAAAGTAATGAATGTGTACAATTCACTAGACATTAAATTGTCCCTTTAGTTCTACTTTTCTTTTGTCCACAAATTTGTTAAGCAAATGGATATTTATGGATTAGGTACCATCTTCCCAGAAGACGGTAAGAAATTAGTACATACAGACCACGTTGCAAATTGCATTTAAATAGCTACTGCCTGCATTTCCTCACCCTTGATTGGGAAATCATGCTGCAGAGAGAAATAATGACTGTGTGTTAAATCTCAAAAGAAGTAGAGATGAGGTGTCCTTGTAATGAGAGACGATAATTAGCAACTGCTTTGTTTCGGGTGGTGCGGATTTGTGTGGCAATTGTGTAGGTGTGGTGGGAAAGCAGAGGACGGCCAGGATTAAAAAACTGACTCTAGAATCTACATTTTCAATCTCAACCAACTTAATATTACATAATAGGACCACAGGCTAGTACAAGCACTGCCAAGAGATGAAATGCTGGGTTTTACTCTTCCTCCCCCACCTGCCTGCTCTCCCAGCATCCCCCGTGCTGTTCTCTGCAGCATGCTTTCTCTGAGATCCTTGGGATGTTGTGAAATTTTTTTGTCCTTTTTTTGGTGGTGATGTTTTCCTTGCTGTGAAATAAAATATCCTGCCTTACCTCCCTTATTCTTGCTGAGTGAGTTTTAATTAATGTTTTTGCAAAGCGTGTTAAGATCCTTGGATAGCAGTGTGGTTTTGGCAGTGGTTCAGTCTCCTAGAGAAAAGTGTGTACCTTAGAGTCTAGGAAAAAAAAAAAATCTAACAGGTTTTTAGAGTTAGAAATAGGTTAAAAAAAAACTTGGTGGGGTAAAAAAAATTGCTTTTATTAAATCATGTAATCTGAGACTTTACTCTCATAGCACCATAGGGTGCTTTTTTCTAGTAGATTTCTCCTGGAGTTGGGAGTCATCCTTGTTGAAATCTTAGGAACAATATTAATTTTGCACTTCTGTATCTTATCACTTGTCATGATAGAAATTAAAAGGAAACCTTGAAATGTGTCAGCTGTTGTCATCACAAAGATGGAGCGCATCCTTTTTTTAAGCAGTTATAGGCCTGGAAACCACAAAACCCTCTGGATTGCTGCTAGTCCATAGTGGAATAAAGATCCTGAATCTGTCCTATATAGACTATACCAGGTCAGTCTGTACCAACCCTGTTTCTCAGTCTCCAATATTAATGCTTTGAAGCAGTCTCCATTTCAGATTGCTGCTGCAGTGCTGAGATGTAAATCGGCAGCCGGATAAAACTGGTGAAGTCATCATGCATTTGTGAGTGTTAATCCGAATGTAAGAATGGTGTCTGCAGTGTGTTACAGGAAGGCTGTGGTGTCCCGGAGGCTCGACAATGCCCCAGCAGCATGGAGCTGCTGTACAGTGGGTATGCATGCAGCAGATGCTGCAGAGCTGTAAAATAGTCTGACAAATTCCCTCTAACTGCATGGGTAGAGGAGTCTGAAGAAACACTGATTGAATAGTTTTCTGGGGTTTTTTTTATTGTTGTTTTAGTTGGGGGTTTTTGTAAAATGTTTCGCTTCATTTTGGGAACAGTTCTACATTTTCAACACGTTTGCTCCGAAAAGTGGCCATGAAGCAGCTTGAGGACATCTGGAAGTCTGGATAACTGGTGCTTCTGCAAAATGCAGGGAAGCTATTTGGGATAGAAGGCTGTTTGTTACAAAATGTTTACGTGCTGGTGAAGATGTGTTGTACCAAGCACACTGACTAGCTCCTTTTTTTGAGAGCACAAGACAACATTTTGTGTCTTCTGTCCTCCCGTTTAATTTCCAGTGGTGGTGATGTTGCTGTTTTTTCTGTGCTAGGCATTGCTGTGGATTGTTTGATTAAATTCACTTTGCCATTCTGGAGGTGAAGTCCTTGAAACTTCTGATGGGAAGTGTGACCATGGGCTATACATTCCTGGAGAGCATTGGATAAGTACTGTAGTAGGCTCTGGGGTGGACAGCTTGTTTACAAACAGAGAGACAGAGGTGATAGTTACCAAACTATGTCTCTGAGGAGAAGCCCAGCAGCGTGGCTTACACGTGACTTGGCAGTGACTGAGGGATGGATGATCTGGTGGGATTCAGCAGCTGTGGGGCAGTCAGATGCTCCCCTCTCAGACCTGAGGTGTGTGGTCCCAAGGAGCCTGTCTGAGTTCAGTGTCTTGGGTACTGTTTGATCCCTGGCTTTTGGCTGAAGAAGATGACTGTGGTATGATCTCATTGACACAGATAACCTGAAGGCCATAAAGCAACTGTCCCTATCCTGTTTGTCCAGGGTTGCCTCTGCCAAAGTGCAGTAAGACTGGCTGGCACTTGGGACTCTGGATAAGCTCTCCTCTGGCCTTCTCATTATTGATTTTAAGCATGTGTTCCCATATCAACGTTATTTGTAGTCATTTTATTTTTCCCTGTCAAGAGGAAGCCTTGTCTGTGCTGGTATTATGAGATGACAAGCTTTTCCTTTTATGAATCTGTCTCTTTGATTGACCCATGGAGCAGCAAAAGGAAAGCTACCCCTGTGCCTTTTGAGGCTCAGGAACATATTTTTCCATCAAAGCTGGCATCAGTTGCTGAAAACTCAAAGGCAGGGTTGCCAAGAAGGTGGAAGTATCTTGCACTCTTGTGCACAATAAATACCAGACCCTAAAGGTGTTTTTTATCCATTAGTAGCTCTAATTATTTTTGTCAGAGCCTGAGCTGTATCTGCGCAGTGTGGGGTTTGAGGGAACAGAGGCCACAGGAGGTGAGCTCTCTCTATAGCTGAGGGAGACAAGGAGGGTCCATAGAGGGTCTCAGATGGCTCTGCATCCCCCTCTCCTCCCCATTCACTGCTGATTGAAAAGGGTGCTCATTTCTCTTAACAAAAGTTACCCTTTCTGAATACCCCTCTGCTGCCACTGTTCTTGCAGGGGTTTCTAACAGCTTTCGCTAAGATTTTAGTGTGTGGCTTGGAATGCTTTGTTTAGTGAGAGTAGATTGATCTGTCAAATTCCCACTGCACGCTGTGTGAGGCAGAGCAAAGAGGGCAGGAGAGGAAGCATCTCCTCCTCGGTGGGGGGTGATGATCCCGAGCAGTGATGTACTTGCACAAGCATTGTAAATCCTGAGCAGTGGGTTGGTTAGCACCAGCAATTCTGGCAGGACACTGATGAGTAGCACCCTGTGGGATTGTCCCATTCTTCATCAAGTGCTGGCTCTCTACCAAAAGTTGTTCTGAAAAATAATAATAAAGAAGCGGAAAGAAGTTATGATTCCTGCTGTGAAGTCAGCAAGAGCCAGCTGTTGACAGAAGTGAAAGTGTGATGGAGTCTGTGAGGTTTCAACTTCCTTCACCATAACTTGGTGGATGCTGACACTGTTTTTATCAGATCTGGCCTTGCAGAGGCAGGAAGACAGATCAGGAAGAGAGAAATTGAAATAAATGAGGTATCTGGCATGTTTGATATTTAGACTGAGCTCACGTGTGATTGGGGGACAGTTGGCTGAGGCAAGGAGCGTGATATGGTATAGTACAGTCCTTATTCTGGAGATGTTGCTGGAGGGTCATACATAGGATCTCAATTACGTGTTTGAAATGCTTCCACAAACACCAGTGTTTGTGTCAGGTCCAAAGCACACAGTCATCCATAAACCTCGCTCAGTTCCCAGGGCACAGGTGAAGGGCACGGAGAGCCTCCATGCAGGAGCAGTCCTGTGACATGCTGGAGGTGGCCACTGCTGTCCAGGCAGATGAGCAGGCATGGGGAAACCTCTGGTTTGCAGTGCTCCAGCCAGCACAGGAGCTTCCAAAATCAGTGTACAGCCTGTGCCAACAAGAAACCAAAGCAGAGTGTGGCCTGCTGACCTTGGAGGAAGGAGGGAACAAAAAAGAGCTGCTGTTGACTCCCAGTAGGGTGAAAATTAGTTTATTAGATTCATCCTAATGAAACAACCAAAACAAAAAACCACCTGCACATCCTAAAATCTTAAGTGAAACTCTCTTTTATTAACCCTAACCATCTGTGGAACAAAAACCCCAAAATGCAAAAGGAAAAGGAAAAAAAGCATTTCCCAGTGAGCGACATGTTTTGTTTCTATTTTGGCTGTTGTCTAAATAAGAAATGTAGAAAAGAAGCTACATTCAACAACAGTCACACTTTTCCCAGGGGTGGAATAGAAAGAGGAAGCTATTAAGATGCTGCTCCTTGTCTCCACCAGCCTGGATTGCTGAAGGCTGGTCAATGCAACTCCATGTATTTTTCTTGTGGAGCTTACAAAAGTGCAGTGTGGGTCTGGCAAAGGTATTTGTGAATCTGGCTTGAGATAGTTGAAAAGTTTCAACTCAAACAAACACTCCTTTCCTCTCTAAGCATCTCAGAAATTTTACTGCTTCCCTGTGAAACTATCAGTATGGCACACATAATAGCTATGCCTGTGTAATAAAACAGGAAAACCAAAAGAAGGAGGCAAAGAATCAGCCCCTGTTCTCTTTGGGAAGTGGTATTTCACTCAGCAGCAAAGGCCACCTCTTTAGCTGGCGTAGAGCAGGGTCTATTCAGCACTTTTCTGGGGAAGTCTGAATTTACACCTGAGTGCTCATCTGCTGTGGTCAGGGAGCTCAGGTGTTGCTCTCTGGTCCTTCTCTTGATTTTGCTTATTGATGTAAAGTATTTCTTAATCTATTTTTGTATAAGGATGCAGCAACCTCTGTTCCCACTCTGTATTTCTCCTTCCTCCCTATTTCCATCTCTACATTAAATACTTGAGAATAAATTGGAAACTCTGCTTTATGCAGTACCTACAGCACTCATGGCTGACCTTCAGAAGTTCTCCTTTTCTTCCCCCTTCAATACATTCATAAGGAAGCCAAATCATTTAAACCAGCTGGAAGATCCCTGAACTGCTACAGTTCCATAATATTCTATAATCATTTCCCTCCCAGCTTATAAAACTGGCTCTCTCCAGTTTACTGCCAGGCCCTTTCATTGCAGATTGAAAAAATAAAGGTCTCTGAGGCTGGCTGCTTCTCAAGTCTGTGAGAGATCGATCAGATCAATTTGCCTCTGTGTGTTTCGATGTCTGTGTCCTAGTTCTGGAGACAGCTGCTCTGGTGCGCTGTCAGGTGGCTGTTTGCAAAGAGAGGGACTCCTGGATCTACTCAGGGCACTTAAACAACCTCATAAGAGTTTAAAAAAACAATAAAACAAAAAACAAAACCCAAAAAAGGGAGCAGTGTATTACTGCTCTGTAATAGGTATGGGTGAATTGGGCAGAACTTTTCTTTTTCTTGGAGGTGAGCAGCCAGTGGGGTAATGCAGCACGTATGGTTTGGTCAAGAATTTAAACTCATGCAGATGATTTATAGTGATTTTTGTAATGTGAGTTTTATTAAGTTGCCTGAAGCACAGTATGTTCATCAAGGTTTTGCCTTGTTTCACTCCATCCATCTTGTAAAACTCGTTTCTTTCTGCCCCTTGTGAAAAGTGCCCTTTTCTGTCTTCTCCATCATAGCCCTGAGCTATCAATTCAAGGAAACAAAACTGCAAACAGACAAAATAGCTGCTCTCAAATAAAGCGCACTTGGGTGAGCTTGTGCTTTCTGGAGGAAGCTTTGACAGGCAGCAGCCACTTAGGTAAATTCCACCCCACTCTACACTTCCCAGCTCCTCAGGAAACACTGCAGCAACCCCCTGCTCTTGCAGGGTGGGTTAGAGACTCCTCACCAGAGAGGAGAAGCTCTGAGCCAGGGCTGGTGTCTGTGCTGTAGGTGCCCCTTATGCTGAGCACCGTGGGAAGGGTGTGGTGGCCACATTTGATAGCAAGTGCTGCTGTTTCCGAGGTTGCATCTTTCTTACCCATGTGCATCCAGAAGGTAGGTGTGATTTGGAAGCTTGTGCTCTCAGAGTGGCTGTACTCTTCCAAAACACGTGGCCTCTTCCCTCAGAGGGAGATGGCAGTGCCCAGGGCTCACCGCTCCCTTGGTTGGGCTGCGGGGTCTCCATGGAGCAGTCCCTGGTGTCCCCCCAGCATGGCTTCTGCTTCTGGCTCTTTGCTTTGGTGAGTCTAATGACCTCTGGTGAGGATATTGCTCTCTGTATCAGTTTCTGGCAATCAAACAGAGACTGCTAAATCAGTACATTTGTTTGGTATTATTCTTACTCTCTGATTTTTCTCAGAATAACCTTCTTTCTTCAGGGTCTGAGGACAAGAGTTTTACATAGTTAATTCAGGAATGTTTTTCTTCCCATCCATTTTATCGCTTAAAAAAATTTCAAAAATAAACCAGGAAGCTTAAGAAAAAAAGAAAGACAGTATTCTGTAGTAAGTAAAGCATTACTGTTTCACAGGACTTTTCTTACTGAGACATATTTTGGAAAAAGGCCTTTTTGCCTGTTTATACATGTTTATACATATACATGTAACCTCCAAGTTTTTTCAGTGACTTACAAGCAACACTCTGTATTGACGTTTCCCATTTTTGAATTATGTTTTAAAAAGCTTGCCTTTGTTTTTGCTCCCCAGTTTAGGTTCCTGTGATTTGGTTTTGTTTGGCTTGTGGGTATATTGGATGCTTTACTTGTTTAATTGCATTTTAACCACAAGAGTGCATGTGATTGGCACTTGGAATAAGTCTTTATTTCTCTGGGAATGTTTGTGAAATAGCAGTTCTGATTGCTGCTTTACGGATGTTACATTTAATCAATAACTCAAATACAGAAATAACGCAGCTCTCTGTCTTCAGTCTTGGTTGGCAATATTACCCATGCTGGCTGGTACTTTTGATTATTCAACAAGGGCTACTTATTGTGTTTAATAATAGGATCAGACATGCAGTGCAAATATTAAAGGGCAACGGGAAAAGAAAAAGAATTGGCTAGTTTGGTGCAAATACCTGTTTTCTGTGAGTAAATCTATGCAGGAGTCTCTAGAACAGTCTTGTTGCAGCATTGCATGTGCTGGAGCTTCTTTACTAGTGATTTTGGGAGAAAAGGCTCTCCTGCTTTGGCTGCAATGGGACTGCTACTGTGCTGTGGAGCAGAGGCTGTGCCATAGTGACTCTTATGGTGGCCCTTGAGGTCGAGGTCCTGGCTGTGTCCACTGTGCAGCATTGGTCCTGCAAGAGCCACCACCAGCCCTTAGGAATAAGCAGCCCTTGTTAAAGTGATCTTGGTTATGGTCTACCAGAATGACCTGGAACGTGGATGCACTGGAGGCAACAAAGCCTTGAACAAACATCCTGTTTTCATGGATTTCCCTCTAGCCAAGTGGGTGACGTGCTCCTAGCGTGGCGTGCCTGGAGCAGAGGGGCTCTCAGGTGGGAAGGTTGGTTACTCAGGGTCAGCTCCAGCCCCACTCTGTAAAAGTTTGATGTGCTTGGGGGGGATGTCTTACAGACTGTGGGAAAATCCACAGGGCAGAAGCTGCTTGTGTTTTTGGTTAAGTGCAGTATCTCATAAACCTTTGTGTGAGAAATTTTGCAGGACCTTTCATGCTTGCCAGGCTGTTAAACATCGGAATTTAAGCCTACTTCTGTAGAGATGGAGACTACAAAATGATGTTGTTTTCTTGCTACTGCTTATTTTTTGGAAGTTGCCAATGCAGTTCAAAGCAAGTATCTTAGTGACTTAAAGAAGACTGAAACATTTGTGGTTTTATTTTTCTGGCAATAGATGAGACCGAATTGTGGTCAAAATAGGATAAAATGTAATTATTTTTTCTAATTCTGCCAAGTTTCAGAATTATTTTTTTTATTGATGTGCTTTTGGCTTTTCCCATTTATTATCTGTTTAGATGAGATATAAAGAATGGCTTTGTAGAGGAAATCCATTTAAAGTAAGCCACTAATCTTTACTGGCTATTGCAGATTTTAATTTTTACTTTTTACAGATGAACCCTGTCATAACTGAACCACAAGTGCCTGTGATGAAAGAGCTGGTGCATTTTTAATTTGAAGAATTTAAGGATTTGTAGATGTTTGTATGGAAAAGCAACAGAGATAAAAGTTGTTGGAAGTATAGTATTTGGTATTTCATGCCAACAGTAATAGCACAGGCACAATTTACTTACAGGGCTGCTGACAAAAGAAGTAATTTGCTGCCAATTTTTGAATTGTTTTCTTTCAGATCCTCTCTGTGTTGCAGTATAACTTTGGCACTGAGTTGCATTTGATTGCAAACATCAAAAAGTTTCTCTGAAGGGATATCGGCTCTGAAGAATGTTATTTTGATTCTTCACTATATTGCTAACAGACTCATGTCATTCATATTTAAAAAGAACAAGCTATTTTTGAGGATGTTAAAAATAACAGACCGTTTTCTAAGAGAAAAGAGTGAGGAAGGTTGGGGGTTTTTTACCATTTATTTTGTCTTTCGAGATGGCTGTGACATATTTGTGGATTGCTTTATTTAATCTGGCAGAAGCAAAGGGACATGGTAGATCAAATGTCAGATTAAGAGTTTTCCAGAAAGGAAGTGCCTCCTTCCTGAAGTATTTAGCACTAGCATGCAGTAAACTATGTTTTAAGTAGATGGAGGGATTAGAAGGAAAAGCTTGTGGAAAAGGGACCAAGCTTCAGTTTGAGGATGATACAGCTGAATTTAGTGTCTTTGCCTCTGGTGGCTTTTGACAGAAAGTCTGGATCCAAACAAGAACTCTCCCTTTCCTATCTGTCATGTGAATTTGGGAATATTCTACTAGAAATGATTAGATTATAACCTCCTTTAATTTAGTGGGCATCTTCAGTCAAAACCATGCAAGCTTTTCCATCTTCATTAATGCTCCAGTAAGCAAACTGTTGCTGTTGCAGTAGTGCCTTTTCGCACTGCTTGCTATCTCCTGTTCTCGTAGAGCCTGTGCCAACATGGTCCTTTAATCCACTTAGACCTCACTGTCTTAAGGCAGAGGAGGCCAGGGGAGGAAGAGGAACAATTGTCAAATGCATTTCTTTGCAAATTGTCCCCATGTTTCCTTCTGGAACCAGACTTTCACTTATCATTTCTACCTGATTTACCAGAAATGCTCACAACTAAATGTTATGTGCTTCTCCAAGCATTGCAAAAAGGGGTTTTTTGGGCTGACCCCAAATGATGACTTATAAAATATAACTCAATTGAGCAAATATATTTAAGAAAAAAACCCAACAACCCACAACTGAGCATTTGCTCTGATTGAGAGCAGGTTTGCCTGTAAAAGCTTGCTTTCTCCTCCTCCTTCCTCAAGTCAAACTCATGACCAGTAAAATGTTTTGATTTCCTTAAAAAGTTGTTTCAGGTATGGGATTGGAACCAGCTGACCCTTATGCTTCTCATCAGTGCCTACCCCATTTTTTAGGGCTGATGCATGGAGGAGGAAGGAGGGTCACCAAAAATGGTGACAGTCTCACAGACAGTGATTTCTGTGCACTTTTCTCTGCTATTTTGTCATCATTGTTTTTTGGTGGTTTTTTTTTTTTAAAGTTTGCTTACTGGCGTCCTTGTCAAAGACAACAGCAAGAAATTAGAGTCTCTTAATTCCCTAATGGTACATACATAATTTTAAAGCCACTCTGATTCCTTCTGTAAATGAACAGGCTAGTTGAATCTGTGTGTATTTAGTGACATAAAACACTTTATGGAGAGCATCAAGGCAGGGCAGCACCTCCATATCTTTTATGGCTTGTTTGTAAATTTTTACTGGGACATTTGATTCCCAGGGACACCTCAATAATTTACAGTCATGATAACGGAGCCCTGTGCAGGAGTGGGGGATGACCTCCTCCCTTCTGCACATAAAGGCTGCAGAGTAAGCTAGTTTTTCGTGATTAAGGCGTGTCTTTTAGTTACTTTGCAGCCCTCATGCTCCCTGCCTGTGCAAGCACTGCCTTCACCAAGCCTGGCCATGCAGAGTGAGTGTGGTGCATGGATGTTGTGCTGTCTTGGGGATGGCTGTATTCCAGTGCTGCCCGATCTTTTCTGTGCAGCTGAAGAAGCAGCAGTCAGTCTGTAAGAGTCCTGGCTGTCCTCTGTGGGCTTGGGTCCATCTGCTTGTGCTAGGCTGGTTCATCAAATGCACAGCTGCTTTTGCAAGTGGAGCTGCTCTGGGGAAGGCAGGGGTTTTCCTGCCTCCTGTGCTGCAGTCCAGCTCCTGAGTGCTCACTGGGGGCACCAGTGAACAGAGCTCCAGTGGCAGCAGACTTTTTGGATACTGCCACTGGATCTGTGACAGCAGCAGAGGTTTGAATATCTCCATGTATCTCTGTTTTTCTCTTCCTGGCTCCTCTTTTCTCCCATCCCTTTCCTCTCTGGGCCTACCTTCCTTTCTTCTCCCCTTTTATCCCCTCTCTTCCTTGTAACACATGTTCACATAGTTTCCTCTCCAGACACAAATTTTCAGCCCTGTGCAGTCCAAGCAAATGGTCTCCCCCAGGCTGGATACAAGCATTGCAGGAGAGTCTTCTATCTCAATGGTTTTGCGGGAATAATGCAAGGGAGTCTGATGCTGTTCCTTCTAGAAGGTGTTTGGTAGGGCTGGAGACCCCGGGGAATTGCTACAGGTCTCTAGTGAGTGTTGCAAATGGACATGCCTGGAAGCAGAGTCGGTTGTCACCGAAATCAACAACAGCAGCATCTCTGCAGTGCCTCCTCTAAACATCAAATCCCTGCTTCAAAGGACAGAACCACTGAAGCTTTCCCAGTGAAGTGGCTGAGCAACTTTATTGATAAGGGGAAATCTCTCTAATTGCTTTTTGCGGAACAGCCTAACTATTTTACCTGATATTTTTGAGGAAGAACTGTTTCAGCTTGACACAAGCCCCTGGAAGGGAAAGCTTTCAGCCTGAGTGAATAAAGTTGTCAAAAGCACAAACAGCTGAAAATACAGATTTGTAGTTTAATGTGTGGAGCAGCCAAAGCTGCTTCCAGTTACTTGAAATACCTGCCCTTCACTGGGCTAGGACAGGGGATAACGAGCCTAGTGCAAGATTTCAGTGCCCCAGGTGTGTGTGATGCAGGGGAAATAAAATGGCTGAAATCGATGGAAGCTTAAAATTGCAGGCACAGTGCTTTGGTTTCCTGAGATGTGGCGGAAGGTGGCCGTGCTTTGATGAGGTCTTACTTTTCCTGTTAGCCCTCCTCCGACTTGTCTCCTTGTCGCGTCGGTGGAATGTCTGGTATGAAGAGAAACCCTTTTTCATCTTCTTGGTCACATCTTTGATCCACTAAGTGCATTTTGCTACTTTCCTTTTTTCTCGTTCCATTCCTGATCCCTTACTGTGCCTCTCTCTCCTCCTTTCCCTGTTCCTCCCAGTTTTCTTCCTCTGCTTTCATCCCACACAGAATGAGGTATGTACTGCCTAAGAGAGTAAGGAAAAGCCATGAGTGGGATCCCCTTCTCTGCTGTATATGCCAGTGTAGTTATGCCCTGCTCTTGCTTTCCCCAAAAATTTAATAAACAGCAAGAACTCCAAATACGGTCGCAACTGAAAATGTACACAAAGAATACATGACATTATCAGTGCAAATGAGTTAAAACAGTTGTGACTCTTCCTAAAATCTCTCCGTGGCTCCCAGAAGAGTCTGTAAAACTGCTTCTGTTTGTGTGTGTTTATGCATCTGGGTCTGCGTGGGTAGTGGTAACTGGGGTTTAAGGCTCCCTGGGGAGATAAGGAGCAAGGATGCCACACACATGCTGTGGGGAATGTCAAGACTACTCATCAAGAAGGAAGCAGGAGGGCTTTTCTTCTTTCTTGTAAAACCTGTAGTTATGACTGGTATTTTATTTCCCTGTATTGACAAGTATTTTGAGCAAGCTAAATATCCAGACCTGTCTGGAATANTTTTTTTTTTTAACTTCAGTTTTACTCCATGATGGATTTTCATTCCTGTTTTCTCCCTGGGATATCACACTTGCCCTTCAGTGTATGTCCTCAAGGAGGAATATAGGCTCAGCTAGGTGGAAAAGATACTTCTCCAATATTAGATGTAGCTGGCTGGACAGATGGTAGGGAAGTGCTCTTTAAGTAGAAAAGGTAAGGTGGTCTCTATAGACAGAATACAGCACCTGTAAAACTTGCTCATTCCCAGCAGGGGATTCTGTCAAACTGGTTTGGAAATAGGTGTGCATCTACCCATTACCTAAAGCTTTGACATGCACTTAAAAGAGCCCTTTCTAATTTAAAAATGTCTTGATTAGGGGTATCTTACTGTTATCAATAATTAAGAATAAGAGAACAGCCTTGCTTCTATACTCCTCCTTCCAATGTCTTCTTTTAGTTCTTAGGGTTTTGAAAGTGCTAGTTCAAAACTCTGGTGATTGCTGGGAGCTGGATTTATTTCCTGAGAAGAATATAAATGGGAGCAATGATCCGCTCGCAGTGGAGAGACCTGGCCAAAACATGCTCTTGAAATACCAAAGCTTGTTCTATTGCAGACTTACCTTGGTCTTTTAGGTGTTCCTGGTTGGAAGCATCCATCATAGATCTTAATGGTTTGTATGCTTCCCATGAGAAAGCCTGCAAAGAGAACACAAAGCCAGTTCACATTTTATACCAAAACTGAGTCAGCTGCAGCATGGGGTAAATGTGTTGCCCATAGTGGTCTGCAATAGCTCACACAGCCGTGGCAATGAACAGCAGCTGAGGAGCTGCTCCACACTGTTCTGTAAACTCTAGATGCCTCCAATGGTGTAGGCAAATTAAAAAAGCTGCCTGTTTCTTGCAGAAGTTTGTTTTGATTAACACAGAGTCCATCTGGTACCGGGAAAGTTTATGTTTCTGTAAAATGCATGGTATTGAATTTTACTAGGCCACCTACCCTGCTGTCTTCAATTATAAAACCTCAGAGTGCCCTAATGATGTAACTGATTTCAGGATGAGCTGTGCTTTTCAGGAAGCTGAAGCTGCCAAATATCTGTCTTGGCCTTTGCTCAAACTGCTCAAGAGAAGTCCCTGCATTATTAAGCTTTTCTTGGATTTATTGTTTGTTGTGATTTGGGTTGCTTCAGGGAGTATTCCTGAAAGGCTTTTAAAAGATAGCAAGTGGGCAATTACATGCTGGTTTGCTTTGTGGGAAAGCTGGCACAAAGCAGAAGTGGAACCTATGCCCAAATGGGCTCTTTTTGCACTCGTTTAATGAACCCAGCGATCTGGATTTCCTCCTCTAATTTTATAATTTTCCTAGGAAAATCTTGAAGAACCACACCTTGAGATGTTCACCTACTCTGGAGGCAGCATTTTGCTGTGTGGTGTTACCACTTTGTGTACCTATGTCCCCCACCCGCTCTCATGTGGGAGTGAATGCACGTGTGTGCCTTGGCATGGGGAGCCACGCTGCACTGGCCGGGGTGGAGCAGGTGATAGGGAGTGGTTCCCATGAACAGGGGGATGTTTGGCAGCCTAGAGAGGTTGGCAAATGCGTGGAAATCTGACCTGTGAATGACTTTTTACAAGGCAGCTGTTAAAAAAGAGTATAAAGCAGTTTAACTGTTAAAATAGTGATTTCTTTGCTTCTCCTAGCTAAAGGCAAAATTAAGAGCTTTGGCTGATCTCAGGGTTGTCTGAGCAAAGTTCAGTGTAACCTTAGATGCATTTGCAAGCTGCAGTTTTACATGTAAATAGCTCTACTGCATTTTACATGCCGTGTTTCACTGACATTTAGCAAACTTCCTCATCCAGGTCCTATTTGCAGTTCATTTTATTTTAATACACAAACTGAGTTTTGTTCTTTGCCTGCACCAGATGTGAGATGTTTGAACTGTTACATTCCCTGACACAAGTAGTAGCTCCAGTAAGGTGCTCTGGAAAACCAGGTGGTTCTTGTAAAGCTTTGATGCATTGAGCATAACCTGTCCATTTATGCCATTCCCACAGGTTGATCTGATGGGTGGAGAGCAGGATTACTGAAGAGTGTGCCATGTTGTCTTTTGTGGTTTTCAGACAGATGTCAGGGCAGCAGCTTTCTCAAAATGGGAAAGCTTAACTTCTTAATTGAATTTTTGTGAAAAAAACACATTTCTTAACTGAAGCTGCAAAGTAGCAAAAGCATCTGAAGGAAGGACCAGAAAGCTCAGAGCTCTCTGAACTCTTGCTTTGCACATTCGTGTTTACCCATGACATTCATTCTAGTTGCTTCTTGCTTGCTGCCCATCTCCTCTCTGGCACAGAGTGGTGATTTGCAGTTAGTGTCAATGCAGGGGTTTCTTTTTTCCTGGAGAGGTTACTGCTCCACGACATAAACTATGCGGGGCCTGTCAGGGTTTTCTGGAGTGCTCTCAGAAGGCTTGCTCTGTGGTGGCCAGGGCTACCCTGCAATCTGATTGAGCACTTCAAATTAACTTTGAGTTGCAGGTAAGGGCATGGACCTGTTGGAGTGAGTGCAGAGGCAGGCCATGAAGATGATCAGAGGGCTGGAGCACCCCTGCTATGAAGACAGGCTGAGAGAGTTGAGGTTCTGCTAGCTGAAGAACAGAAGACTCTGGAGAGTCCTTGGAGCACCTTCCAGTACCTAAAGGGGGTCTACAAAAAAGTTGGAGAGGGACTTTTTACAAGGGCATGTAGTGATATAACAAGGAGGAATAGCTTTAAATTGAAAGAGGGCAGGTTTATATTGGATATTAGGAAGAAATTCTTTACTGTGAGGGTGGTGAGACTCTGCAACAGGCTGCCCAGAGAAGTTGTGGATGCTCCATCCCTGGAAATGTTTGAAGCCAGCTTAGATGGGGCTTTGAGCAACTTGCTTCTAGAAGGTGTCCCATGGCAGGGAGGGCTGAATCAGATGATCTTCAAGGTCCCCTCCATCCAACCCAAACCATTCTATGATTCTATGACAGACTCGTGCCTTGAGACTGTGCTTGGTAGCCTGCACGGTCTTAGGCTTGCTGTAAGGAAGGTATGAGATGTGGGCAGCATTTAGCTCCGTGTAGACAGACAGAAAAAGTCAAAATCTAGACATTTAAAGAGTAACGATTCCTGCACTGTACTGCAAAGGATGAATGAGCAACAAATGAAACCCATTTACATTCATCTTCTGACTTTTATTTTCTCCTCAGGCCAGGCTTGAGAGGGAAGAGAGAGATGGTAATCATGAGGATTCTTTAATGCTCTGTGGTGATCTCCAGACCTATATTAGTGTTTGCAAGATCCTGAAACACAGACACACTTACCTGAGCCTCAGCAGCCTAAAATGAAGTCTACCCTACTTGATGAAGGGCTGTCTTCACAAACAGCATGTTGTCCCTAGCAGTTTTTCCAGCTGGAACATCTTTGATGTGAACTTGATCTGATAAAAGTCAGATTCCTGCAGGGCATGGCAAAGCAGCAGGGTCTGCCTGTCCCCGCCTCCTTCCAGGTGCTGCCCCTTGAGCTTGTAACTTGCGTGACAATGGGTGACTTTTCTGGAGGGGAGCAAACATGTAGCCTGGGGATGACAGCCACCTCACAAGTTTTAGGTCAGTGCTGTGAGGTGATGCAGTTTCTCAGGGATGAAGTTGTCAGACTTCTTGACACTGGCTAAAAGTGCTCCTCTGTCTGTAATCAAAGCCTTGGAGAAAGAGCTGAACTGTTCTAGTTGATCTTTTCCCAGAATAATTCCACCTAAAGCAAGTATTTGTAATAGAAAATTCCTGCCTACAGTGTTGCAGTGAGATAAAAGTATGAGCGAGTGAAAACAGGTTCTTGAAAAGACTCAGACAGCATGAAAAATAGAGAGCTCTCCTCTCTCCACACATAACAGTGTAAACAAAGTGCAACCAAACACTTCTGTTCCTGCTGCAAATCATGAGGGGGTTGAGTTTCATAAAAGGTTCCAGTAGGGAACAAAAGGCTGGGGTTTGATCCAAATGCTATTAAAGTCAGTGAGAGGCTTTCCCTTTGGATCCGGTGGGCTTTGGAGTAGGGCCATGGTGAACAGTTGAAGGCCAACCTGACCTTTCATGGGGAGAGAAAGCTGAAGGCTTAGTTTCATCTCACTTGTACTTGCTGGAGCCTGATTAAAGTCAGTGGGAGCTCAAGAAACTTTGCGCTTTGAGGCATTCAGCGCTTGAAGACTAGTCTGACATTTAAGTCAGGTTTGGTGCTTAAATGTCAATGTTTGGCAATAAGTAGACACCAAGGAGTGAAAGTCATCTGGCTTGCTTTATGTTGTATGGTTTAGTTCCTTAGTTTTAAGCATGACACTTAGGAAAAGTTTTCTGAAGAGCAGTTACTTTGTAGAGAGCGTCCAGATGTGCTTGTTTCTTCTTTTTAAATGCTGCCTCTGTTTCTTGCTGGCTTTGCCCTGGTGCTTTTTTTCTGCAGTATAATCTTTCCTTCATCTCACCATGGTGACCAGGCTTGCAAACTTCCTACTATACAAAATTTGAACAAAAAGCCAGATATTAAAGACTCTTGGCTGCATCAGGAAGTGCTTCAATCTTGTTTTTTCAAAGACTTGAAGTGTGGAAGCAATCAGATGATACACTGTCTTGAGGAATTTGGAGAGGAAATAAGATACACTTTATATGCTGGATGTTCATAGGAGAAACATATGATGATTTCATGCTTGAAAAGGTAACTTGCTTGAAGGTGTTGCAATACAAGCTGCAGTTTTTGTAAATCATTTAAATTGAGTATCCAGATACTGACTGTATGTTACACAGAAGAATGTCCAAATGTCTTCCTTCTGAATTTATTTTGTTTACTTGATATTTATAACTTAGAATAACTTGTCTTTTTTTCAATCGTTTTCTAACTCCTATATGCTTAAAATATTCTTGTTGTCTCCTCTGTATTTCTTTTTGTCATTGTTTTATAACAGTGATGAAGCATCTGTAAGGTTCAATAGAAATGGAATTATCATGGAATTAATGTCATGGGTATGGCACTGTTTGTTATATTAAGAAAGCTCCTTAGACTTTGGCAAGTGCTTCTACTCTATATTAAAATAAATGTGTAGTTTTGGCTCCAGATACAGTTTAATTTCACTCATTGAGAAACAGGAAGGGTTTTATGAACATTCCTACAACAGTAAGCCACCTGTGTGTTTGTCTCTGTGCAATTAATTATCATAGCACTTTGTCAGCAGACTTGTAATGAAACTTAAGCATGCAGAATACACTCCAAAAAATGCTTAAAATCAGTTCTCCCAGATAGTTATTCTCATCTCTAGGGACGGAGCAAAGTGCTGGGAACAAGGAGTTTTTGCATTTTAATCACGGTCTAAAATTGAATTGCTCTGTTTGGGTGACCTTTTAAAAATGTGTCTTGGTATATTCTTCTGGGAGTCTGAAGACAGCAATCTTACGGAGACATATGTGGGATTTTTCTGAGGATTAAGGAGTTAATTGAAGATTTTAAAAAAAACCCCAAACCAACAAACAGACCCAAAACAGATTTCGATGGGGAAACTGCAGTGTATTATAGTGTGTACTACTTGAAGTAGTCGCAATATTTTACTTGTCATGTGGAAAGAGCTTTGAAGAGTTGATGTCCTTACTGCATCCTTAGTTTAGGGTGGTTAAAACAATGGACAGATTTTTCTCCATTTGAAAAATGAGTTATGGTTTCAAAGTATTTCAACAAGTATTTGTTTCCTTATATTTCAGCTACCTGACTGCAAATAACAACCAGAATTTCTTGTATACCGCAAGGCCTTTTTTGAAGAGAGCTGCTTTGGTGATAAGCTATGTAAGTAGGACTGGACTTGGCTGTGTATTTCTGTGTGTTTGATGAGAATGAACAATGTGTAGGAATAGCCCAAAAGACTCAGAAAGCTCAGATGGTAGATCTTAGTACAAATTCAGTCTCGGAAATTAGTCTAGAAAACTTCAAGTGGGCAGAAACAAGAATATTACTGTGTTTTCAGTTCAAAATTGCTTTTGATTTACAGTGGTTGCCCTTACAAACATGTAACCAATCTGCAAGTATTTCCTGCCCTAAATACAGGGGACTCTGGTGCTGGGCTGCCTTGTCAGTGGCATGTCATTAATTCCAGTGCAGGGCTCGGTAGGAGTAATAAGAAAAACTTTTCCTACAAATACCTGCTGCTTGATGTGCTCCAGGCAGGACTTGACTTGTTGCAGGGGAGAAAACAAGCCCTTGTGTGGGGGTGTGCTGGGTGTGCAGCTCCCTGAGCTACTCTAGGAGCTGGATCCCCTTGCTTGTCCTTTGACAAGTGGTTACCAGAAAGGTGGAGCAGTGCCAGCTCACAGAAGTCCTTCCAGGAATTAGGATTACACATCACGAGAAGCACCAGTGGAGCTTGTCCTTACACCTGTGCCAGCATGAATGAACAATGAGAGCTTTTAAGACATCAGCCGTGATTTTCCCCTCTCTATTTAGGTAGAGGTCAATAGCAAAACTCTGCAGTCTACACTGCAGAAGGGTGGTGGATTTGTCCTTCAAAATGCTGACTTTGTGGTGGGTAGCAGAGACATGCCAGTTGCTGTCAGTACTGCAGACGTGGAAGAGGGACACACAACATCCCAGTGTGCTGTCTATGCTGAGGGTTGGCAGGTTTGTCTCCCTGCATGGGGGGGCAAACTTGAATTTTGCCTAAACTGCTGAGCTGACTCACTTTGCAGAGCATGGAGAGCTGTCACAGCCAAGTATTTGCTGGAGGCCTTAGTTCTTAGTAGTGCATTGCTAACCAAGATGTTCCTCTTTGAAGGTGATTCTCGTGTTGTATTTCCGCCTCTGGATAATGGGAGGATCCATGCCGATGTTCTCGGAGCAGGACAATCCAGCTTCATTCTCGCCATATTTCCTGACAAGGTACAGTGCCAGTAATCAAACAGAAGTTTTCAGAAATGTAGTCTTGATGTTATTTTTTTTCCTGCACTAAAATGGTTTACAAATGGCAATTGAGAAGGCTTGTTTTCTTAATTACTTCTCGTTATTGCTTTGTCTAGAATAGAAAGCAACCACCATTATTTGAACCTCAAAGCACACTCCTGATCCTGCAGAATTATATTACAGATGTTTTCTTACTGAAAAATATGTGCTTATTTTTATGCAAAGCTCAAAGAATACAATTCAATTGCCCAGTGGCTGAAGCCTAATCCTAAACCTTTAGACTGGGTGCTCCTGAGATGGGATGCAAGCATTCAGAGTTTTGGCTTCAGCTGAGGTTTGTATAAAAAAGGGATGGCCATGGCTGTTGGTGGAATATCAGTGACTGACTGATCAGTGGAGATGGAAGGGCTGTGTCTGTAAGTGTTTCCTTTGCTTAGCTACTGGATCCTTCTGAAGGAATTTCCTGATATTTCAAATGAAAATGGGAGCAGTCCTCCTCTGTGTCACTGTCTGGCCTGGCTGGCTTCTCATTCCAACAGTGGAATTCCAGCTGAGACACAGGTTAAGATCAATCCTTATTCAACATCTGCTGCATAATTGGGCTGGATCTCATTTGGGGGACCTCTATGATAATGTGGCAACAGCTTCTATTACCATCAAGGCTAAAAGTGCTTTCAGAAAGCACTTTGTCTGATTTGGAAAGCTCTGATGTGTTTGCAGCATTTCTGGTGGAGTCATTAATACCAGACTCTGTGCAGCACAGCGTGAAGGATCGGCTGCTGTCCCTTTTTCATATGTTTATGATGAGACGGGGGTTATCTAGTCATAAATGATCCTGGCCTGATTTCAGTTACATATTCTGTGCTGCACAGGTCTTTTGCATGTTTGTCTCTAGATGTTGTAATGACAGGGGAAGTTTTTTTTTAAACCCAAAAGCTAATTCATTCTTGGGGTATGAAACTGTGACTATTTTTACTGCTGGCATTGTGGATTTTATTAACAGCCTTAGGAAAAACAAGTCAGATTGCTGCTGGCTGAGGTCCTCCCTTGGCCTCGGCAGCAGACCTGGCTTCATCTACAGTCCAGCAACACCTACAAGTTCCAGACCTAATTAAGGAAGCCCGTGCCCAGTAAAAAATAGTATTACTGTTCTGAAGGGATTCTAAAACCCTGTAGATATCCCAGTTCTTCCACTTCTGCTGAGCTTGATCTTAATCCTCATTTTAGCCAGTTTACCCAGAAGCCTGTATCTTCCATTCAGGAAACCCATCCTTCCAGCAGGCCTTGATGTCAGTCCTGCAGGTAGACAGAGATGCAGTGAATGTCTGTGAACTGACAGCCCATTATGCATCCACTGACCACAGCCCTTATCTTGGCAACAGACCTTTTCCTTCCTCACCTCCTCTTTCAAACTCAAACTATAACTCTCACTTGAGATTTTTACCTTGCTATTGCTGCAGAACTGACATTGTGCCAACCATCACTAGTGCAGGACTGGGATGTCAGATGGAGCTAGCAAGGTTGAAGTGGCATAGCCGTGGTTTCCAGGAAGGTCAAGGAAGGTGATTCTGCCCCTCTGCTCTGCTCTTGTGAGATCTCTCCTGCCATACTGCCTCCAGTTCTGGGGTCCTTAGCACAGGAAAGACATGGACCTTTTGGAGTGAGTCCAGAGGAGGGCCATGAAGGTGATTAATGGGATGGAGAACCTCTGCTATGAGGAAAGGCTGAGGGGGTTGGGGTTGTTCAGCCTGGAGAAGAGGAGGCCCTGGGGGCACCTTCCAGTACCTAAAGGGACCTTAAAAGAAAGGTGGAGACAAACTTTTTAGCAGGGCCCGTTGCAACAGGACAAGGGGTAATGGTTTTAAACTGAAGGAGGATGGATTTAGAGTAGCTTTAAGGAAGAAATTCCTTACAGTGGTAGTGGTGAGACTCAGAAACAGGTTGCACAGAGAGGTGGTAAGATGCCACATTCTTGGAAACATAAAAGGTCAGGTTGGATGGGGCTTTCAGCAAGTTGGAGATGTCCCTGCTTATTGCAGAGGGGTTGGACTGGATGGCATTTATAGGTCCCTTCTATCCCAAACTGTTTGATGGTTCTATGATCTGTGTTTCTGGCCAGCAGGACGGTGAGGCTGAGATGCAGGGCTTGTGTTTGTATTTTAGCCTCAGAGAAGCTCCTAAGCAATGTGTTCTTCAAATGTGGACACCTACAGTAGCAGCAGCATATGAGAAGCTGTTGTGGGAAGCTTTTAATGAGGTTTTGAAGGCAGTAATTAGGATATAGCACTGAATCTAAAGCCAGGATGTTATTTGCAATTTGGGTTGAATTCAGAAGGAGGGAGTGGAAGAGCTAAGTTTGGTGCCAAGACCAGAAGGGAGAAGCCCCATGAAACTAAAAGGAAGATCAGTTTTGGGTAGCTGAGGTGATTACTAGTAAACACTGTAATTGTGGTTGAAGCAAGGGTTAGTGCTCAGGCATCAGGCAAGTTGTTTTGTAACTCCAAAGGTCACGCAGGTCACAAATGGGAGTTTCTGTTTTCAAGGAGTTGTCTTTATTTGCACTGAGCTGGAACTGTGGGTTTTGTGCATGTCTCATCAGGATAGTTGTTACAGTTTTCAACAAAGTTGAAAATTATTGCAAGACTTGGCGAGTTCCTTGGGACTAGGAGGAAGGCTGGTAACAGTGGAATAAAAAAGGAAAACAGTAGTTTGGAAATGTGTGGCAGTCTTTGTGAAATGCATAAAGTTAGATGTGGAGCTGGGGTCTTGGCTTACACAGGATGAACCCAAAGGAGTATCGTTAACTTTTGCAAGATTCATGTGTCAGCAGGTGAGGTCTCCCAAGACTGACAAGGATTACTGGAATCAACATTAGGGGTGGGTGTAAATTGTGGGTTTGAAAAAGTAGTGAGTCAGGAGGTCAGTTTGTCAGCCCTTGTATGCCAATTACGTGGCTGTGGGTGTGAGAGAGGTCGGTGCATCCATGATTGTGTGGAGGAGGAAAGCATACAGAACTTAAGGTGTATCAAGTGAATCTAAGAGGAGACAGGTTCAAAGCAAGCCAAGGAGGTACCTTGCAACAGGGGGTTGAGTTGGTGAGCTTCTTCCTGCAGGACACTGGGAGCGTGCTGAAAGTTTGTGCAGGCTCAAAGAGAGATTTGCCAAGTTGAACAAAGAAATCCAGGCTACTGAATGTGCAGAAACCACATCCAGCTCGGAGACATCATGCTAGCTAGCAACTGAGGAAAAAAATTAGGATCTTCTTATATACTTTGCTTGGCACTACCTTTTGGTCACTGCTGGAGAGAGGATCCTGGTGTGGACAGATCTTTGTTATGGCTCAGTTTGGCCTTAGAATATGCCTATATGTTCTGTGTAACCTGTCTCCAATCGTGGACAACACAAATGTATAAATCAAAATAGACAATTATTTATTTAACAATTGAAAGGCTAAATATGCTGAAATAGTGACAGTTTTCCAGTCTTTAAAAACAGTCACCTGTCCAGCACATTCACTAAATTGCTGTCCTTAAAATTACAAGTGATATTCCCAAATACCTCAAAACTTAGCGACATAAATGAAAGCCATATTTCCATGGCCTTCAGTGTTGCTTGGCAAAGGTGATCTGAGACGATGAGATGTATCTACCATTCCCTTTCTCAGCAAAAGCAGAAGGGAAAGTGTTGGAAATCCTGCTATTCATAAGCCCTGCCATTAAAGCCAGTCCATACAGGCTGTTGTATGCTGCAGGAAGGATGTACCTTCTCCAGTGGCCTACCTTAAAGAACATAGACTTTCATCTGAAAATCTGCTGTGGGTAAGCAATATTTGAAACAGGAAAACCAATCCCAAACCTCTGTTGAAACATTTTTCCTTGTATTAAATGGAAGCTGGGGAAGAATGCAATTAGAAAGGTTCTGAGAGCTACCCAGCTTTAGGTAAACAGTGTGCTGAAGTGCAGCTTCCCTTTTAGGTGGGCAGTGGGCAGTGGGCTGACATGCTTCAGATGTTTTGCACAATGTTTCTTTCTTCTGCCATTCTTGAGGGGAAAGAAGTAGGAGGCCTCTGGATAAACAGATTGTGTTACTAACACTCTGCTGTGACAAGGGGAAAGTCCATTGTGCGGCATGTCGCAAGGTGTGTGAAACAGAATAAATCTTACCTGTAATTTCAAACTGAAAGCATGTTTTTTAAAAACCTATTTCTTTGCGAGTCAAGGTATATTAATCTTAGCTGGCATTTGCCTTGTGACCTCCACAGGCTGATCACTCTGAGCTTGAAGCAGGTTATTTGTGGTGTTTCCTTAAATAGTTAATGCATTTCTACTAGGACTGCCTTGAGATAGAATTGTCCTGTGGTTGAACTGCTCTCTCGATAAGCTGGCTTTCTGTATTTCTTAGCTGTTTCAATCAGGTAAATGAGAATTCAGTGCCGCAGAAAGCTGAAGTAGTGCTTATACATAAGAACTGGCACATAATCCTTTTCACAGAGATTTGTGACTGTTTTCTGAGCAATGCATTTAATCATCCCAGTTGTAACTTCAAAGGGAATGAACTACCAACAAGGCAGACCGTGGACCTGTGCTGCAAAAATGGGTCCCTGTGCCGGCCAGTCCTGCCAAGGTAACAGAAGTCAAGCATAGCAACTTCTCTGGTATGGGCTAGGATCTGACATTAAAATAGAGCCCTGTGACGTATCAGCTCTTAATCCATGCTTGCACAGGCTACCTGAGTGGGCTGAAGTTCTGTTATGCCAGTACTTTCCATTGTGTGCCCAAAGGTGCTTAGCTTCAGCCCTACATTGTAATCTCTGCAGGCACCCAGCATTCAGGAATCACTTCTAGACAAAAGGGAGAACAACAAAGTTGGTAAGAATTGCTCTTGTGCCTGCCCAAGGGCCAGACAGGCCATACATTAAGTGTAAATATTTCAAGGGGGTTAGGGATAAGGGAAAGCCTGTCTGGAAGATGATGCTTCAAAGCAAAGGCCACCTTCCAGAGAAAATGCCTTTCCCAGAGCCACGTGAAAGATTTCAGCATCTCTCTCAGTTGTTTTCTTTGCTTGATGCATAGACCCTGATGGGTAGTGCTGCTCTGGAAATCAGTTTGATGGGCATTTTAATGGGGCTTGGTGCTGGTCACACAAAAAGCCTTTCCTGCCAAAAAGCCAGCATATGGAGTAGAGAGGGTGCAGCCAAAACTGAGGCCATTGACTCCTACAGGCCATGCATTTTCCTTTCCAAAATGCTTCCACACAGAAGGGGTAGACTCTGAGGCAAAGCAGGACATCCCTTTGATTCTTACTGGCATAGGGTAGGTAACTCCCTGGGATACAATGGCCCATTTCCATGAAGATTTTCACAATGGGTTTATGAGGTCTGGCTTTTATTTTCCTGAGGATCAGCCACCAGTGTCTCAGTGGCTGTCCAGAGGACCCTCCATCTGCTGCTGCCTCAGTGAGCCTCTTCTGAAGCAGTTGCCCACCAGTGGCTGGGGGGTTTGGGCTGTGTGACTTGTGCAGTGTGCTGCTGTAGGTGATGAGTGGAGGATCAGGTTTGATCACAAGGCATGCCCTCACCCACAGCACATGGGGCTGCCGGGGGGAAAACAATACAAGATCAATCCCAGGTTTTCCAGCATTGTGACTCTGACAGCAGGTTTGGGTTTCACTGGAAAGTCACAGGCTCTTTGAAAGTCTTTACTTTTCAAAAATGTGATATTTTTCAGATTCTTAGCCACAGAGCTGAAACAACTGAGAGCACCACTCACCAGATTAAAGCTCTTCAGGCTGTGTAGCTATAGAGGACAACATAGTCTGCTTTTCTTCCTGTGCCCCTGATGCACACAAACCCATCACCCAGAGGAGCTACCTTGCTATTTATCAAGCTGCAGCTGTCTGTTTATCCCTATCTTTTTCCTACTCCTATCCTCTACTGACTGGCAGCTCTTTTCCCCCCAAATGCAAAAGGCTTGATGAAAGGGAACACACAGGTACCTTTTCCAGTTACGAGTATTTCCTGTCTAGCTTATACTTGTGTTTGGATGCTCAGTGGAAGTAGTCTGTCTGTTGCTTGTTTTTGTAGTCTTACTCCACCATCACCAAGTGAGGTGGATAGACAGAGTGGGAATTTTTTTCCTGCTAAGGCTCTGAAAAGAAAATGTTTAGGCTGACAATATACAGAGCAGGAAAATAAACTCATGTGGGAAGGCATGACTGGACTCACAGTTCCCCAGAGGAAGTGCAAATATATACAATTTTAAGACAGTATCCTTAAATACCACCACCTGGTTATAATTGCAGCCACGTGTGCCCTAGGAGGACATTATTGTGAAGTGACTTGTTAAACACACTTGGTTTTAGGGCTTTGTAGAGGATGAAGAGAGCCTTGAGCTGAAATCAGTTCAGCTGTTAATACAAGTGAGAAGCTCTTTTCCCTAGTAAGAAAGCTCTTCTTACCCTTATAGTGAACTGAAACCTCCCAGAGTGTTTGGCATGTGAAAGTCTTCTCAGAAGAGCATAACCAAGGTCTGTGACTTCAGAAAGGGCAGCAGCTATCTTCCTGCTGCTATTTCAGATCCCCACCTGCTTTGTACATACCCTTCTTTTCCCAAAAACTAGTTAAGTGCACTGTTATCACCTGTCTTCTAGATAGGTCCATTTTTTTACAACCAGGATAAAATCTCCAGTGCTGGAAAATCTTCCACTTGCAGTTCTCACCCCTGCTGGGTCTTTGGGGTAGGGTTGTTTATCCCAGAAGTGGGTAGGTGGTAGGTGGCACTATTGTATGCACCTGTAAAAAGTAGGATGTGGCCAGGTCTTTGTGATCATTTGTGTAGCAGTTTTGGAAAGAAATCTGAAATCTCAGTCCCTAGAAGCTGGGGGGGGAAAGCTTTAAATGTTCCAAAATCAGAAAACAAATGAAATGCCTCATAAATTTCTATAAATCTTGTGGTTTTTTACCTAGTCTCACAATCTTTTTCTTCTGATTGCCTGGGTTTGGCAGTGCTGAGATGAAGGCGTTTCTGAGCTCATTGGTCTCTGTTACACCAAAGGGTCTGTTAGACAATTCCTCAGGTATTTTCCTGTCATATCATTTATGACTTTAAGTAGTACCCTTTACTTTCATTTTTGCGCAAGAAACAATCAGTTCAGATACAGATAGTCTTGCAATAGACTCTAGATATGAGTCATCCTGTATTTATCTCAAAGCACATAACAGTACATTCAAACTAAAAAATTTAAAACTAAACAAACTGGATTGCCATGACAACACCATCTACCTACAGGAGGAGCTGTGCTTTTCTGAGCACGCCAGGGATAGTGAGAAGTGGAAAGAAACACTTGATACCCGCTCAAATTTGGATTTCTGTGTTCCATTTGCAAATAAAAAATTTGCTGCAATGCAAATGCTGCTGCCCAGCCTGGGGGAAAGCTGTTCCCCAGATAAGAGGCAGGTTCTTCTGTCACCTCACCAATAATACTCTGTTTTGCATGGGATTAACTGAGAGAGCAGGAGATGTTATAGGCAGGGATTTTTCTCCCTTGGAATTCCAGCAGACACAAGCAGCAATATAGAGAAGATCATTCATTTAAAATGTAATTCACTCAGTCAACTAATTAAAAGAAAACACTTTTGTTGCCATTTGCAGGTAGGCTGCTGAAATGTAATTAGCTCCTGGAATGATTTAATGAATCTTCAAGTCTTTTCAAAATTTGCAAATTATTTTCCAGAGGTGTCAGCTTTGGTGAGAAGTTTTTTGCAAAGTTTCTCTTGTGTGTATGTTTCTCCCTAGTTTGCCTTGTGGTATGAGAGCCTCATAGATGTAAAGGAATATCATGTGCTTTTGAGATCCATAAATAAAAAGCAGCACTGAATTGTCAGTGACTATTATTAGCATCATGTTATTTTTCTGTTCTAGGACCTAGAATAGCAATAGTTTGTAGTGCTTTATTTTATACAGCCATCCATCATGTTCAAGGACAGGTTACCAATGCTGGAAGCATATCCAAACTTTTGCTTGAATCAGAGCTTGCTCAAGGCTTTCTTGCAGCTTACAAATGCCTCCTAAAATCAAGTGGTGCCCTCATGGCTCTTGCTGCTGTGCCTGCTTAATGCACATGTGTGTTCAGTGAGGGTGCTCGGGCTTGGCAGCCAGGTGTGGCCAAGGGTTCTCCAGTAGGGTGTTTGGAGAGGTGAACCACTTGACTGTACCTAGATGGTAGGACACTGTCACAGGCTTTAAAATATGTCACTGCTGTTGGAAGAGCATATTTAAAAGATTAATCATTGCCATAGTGGAACAGAGCGATTGTCCATCTCTTTTGGGACCCACCAACTTGCTCCTCTGGCAGCAAGTTGTGCACATGGCTCCCAAGGAAGACTGAAACCCTGCAAACACTTGAAAATAGACACTTGTTTACAAAACTCTCCTGATCAGTGTGTGTCCTGGAGCATGTATTCTCATCTTCAACAGTGGTTTGTCCTAACCTTCCAGCAGAAATGCATTAATGCACACGAGTCTGGCTACCCCAAATCCCTCTTAAATTGTTAAACTGACTCAATTTGTTAGGGCAGCAAACTGTGTTTATTTATTCTGTGCTGTGTAAGGATTTATCAGCTCCTGCCTTATCAGTGAAGATGCAGGAATGCAGCTAGTCTGTCTTTAACTGCAGTGCTGCAGTTTGCAAAGATCCCACATGTCATCTCATTCTTTCCTACCCACAGCCCAGTCTGAGTAAGCAGGGGACGGTTTCTGGTGTGTGCTGTGGTTTGCATACAAACTTCCATGAATATTGTCAAGCTGATTGAAAACATTAATATGCCAGGGCTTAAAAGGGGACTCTCTGCGGAAACTGGGCTTTCCTAAAGCATGAAGTGCAAAACTAACTCAAAGGTTCTGAAAATCCTAATACACACACTTGTGGTAACAGTATTGTATGCTGTGACATTATTCAGATTGATCTAAAAGGTCATGTTTTTTCTTTTAAAAGTAAATCTAGAAATGGATCTCAGTTTGGCTTTTAAGTAAGTAGCTGTAAATAAATGCTGGCAGCCTTTTCTGAGCTAATGTTCTGTTGAGGCTGATAGAGAAGTCTATTTTATTGTGGCTGAGCAGAGGTGGGTCAGGCCACACATAACATCATGAGTGAGTGCTTTGGTGTGATTGAACCCCACTAGATTTTGTGTCGTTGTGTTTCTCTGTAATGTGGGACAGAAGAGATTGGGTTGGTGACTAGAAAACACAGTTGTTTCTTTGGAAAGAGTGAACAATCAAAACTGTAAGAAGAGTTTGAGTAAAATTAGATTATGTTCTTGAGGGATGCTTTCTTCAGTACAAACTGGCTTTTTAATCACTGCCCCTGTTAAGAGAGAAAAATGGGTTTTTTCTCCCTTTTCCCCTTGTGTAGTGCCTTAGGATGGGGAAGGTGAGGAAAAAGGGAAGATGGAAAAGAAGTGTATCAAATGGCTGAAGACCTTAAAAATGTGGAAATATTCTACTTTCCATCAGAACTGGGAGCTTAGAAAGATTTGTGGGAAAATAAGAATGTGCCTCTTTGAGTGTTTGCAGTGAAACATTATTCCAGCTCTGTAAGCCTCCCTGCTTTTGTGTTACTGTGCTACTGGAGTAGTTTGCTTTTCAGATGAGAGGAGAAACTGATATCCTAACTATTTGTCTTATTTTAAAATGTTTTCACAGAAATTTAGGGCCCAACACCCACTTGGGAACTTCCATTCTGCCTGCTTGGCATCATGTTTAGCTTCAGTGTCTTACTGTTCTGCCACAAATATAATATAATGTTGTAAGTGCTGTTATAAGGGGCTACATTTTGAACCCAAAGAGGCCTGTTTGTAAGCGGCAAGTGAAACAATCCTCTGTCTACATGGCTTGACATCTCTGCCATCCTTTGTTATCATTTTAATAAAGCTGCTAAGGTACCATGGCAACTGGGTGTGATAACAACTGCCAAAGCAGGCTCAGATGGAAGAAATCCGATGCAGGATAGAATATAATGTGTTTTTTTTAGTAGTTGCCATTTTTGGTGCTATGTACAATGTGGATTTTTCCATATGTGAGCCAAGGGAGGGTTTGTCTGTTCAAAGGCTGTTGCAATTTTGCTTGGTTGACTTCACGATTGCTGGAATAATCTCCAGTCTCTTGCACTCAAAAGTATTTCAACTTTAGATGCACTTTTTGGCAAGTAAATGCCAAGAAGCAAAAGCCTGGCGGGGGGAGAGGGATGCGGGTTTGATTTTGTTTTTTTCTTGCTTTCTTTACCTCAGTCACTCACACACATGCTGTTCTGGTTCTTCTAAAGCCCTGCACACTTCCCAGAGGTCAGCATGCTCCCCATTTCTATTCACCATTAATTTCCTCTCTATTGAGAATAACAATTATTGAAGATTGCAACAATTTGAAAGGCTCCTTAGTTTTTCATATTTCTGTGGCACATCTCATGCAGTCTGTCCCTAGCCCTAATAATCTGTGATGGGATCAGCCAAGAATCACCCTCTGCCTCCTTTCTTCTGTATTTTCTCCCTGTGCCTGGGTTTGCAGAAAGAGAGAAGGGTCTTGTTTTAATTACTCAGTGTTGTGTACCTAGAAGAAATCCTAAATTTTAAGTCAGACTCAGCTACAGGGATATTTTGTATTGCAACAATGATGTATAGTCCAATACATGTATGTACCTCCTTAGTGACTATTCACTTATCCTTGAAGCTGGCAGAAAGTCACTTCAAGAGGCTAACATTCAAATGGCAGATGGAGATCTGTTAGTTTTCCAAAGGCTGGTGCACAGAAACTGTGAAAATATTACTGATCTTATGTTATTTCTTTGAAAAACCAACTGAAGTGCCCCTCGCCTATGTCAGCATCTCTTTATTAACAGAGAGGTGTGATATCATCCGTGTGTGCAAAGTCTTGTTGGTTGGTTGGCTTGTTTTGTTTTCCTCCCACATAGTACGTGGTAATTGCCAAAGGAAAACGTTTCCTGTGCTGGCAGTCACTCCGTGCATTACATTACCTGTTTTCATTTGCAGGTTTTTAACTTATTCCTACCTTCTGGCCTTCAATGCGTGGCTTCTGCTGGCACCCATCACCCTGTGCTACGACTGGCAGGTCGGCAGCATCCCTCTGGTCGAGTCCATCTGGGATGCAAGGAACTTAGCCACGGTGTTCCTGGTGCTGGTGATGGCATTACTCAGCCTACACTGCATTGCTGCATTCAAGGTAACACCAAGAGATGTGCAGTACAACATTAGGGAAAAAAAAAAAAACACAAAACTTTTGTTTCCTAATCTTCAGATGAAATGGTCGGTAAGCACAAGTTTTCCTCTGGAATGCATTGGATTGAGATGAAAAAAACCATTCCGTTAATAACTGATGCAGGCAAGCTTAACAGATGAAAATATCTCTCTAGTTGAATGTCTCAGTCTCTAACTGGTCTGATTTGAGGGCAGAACTTGGCCTAGAGTCCCACATTCAGTTACTGTTAATGATCCAAACCCCACTGAAGTTGTTAAGCGTCTCTTTCTCTCCCATAGTCATTAGGCTTTTTGTCACTTACTTCAAACAGGACTGGGAACTGTCATCTGCAGAGCCATTTGAAAATAAAATCAATTCTTGTATTCACACTTCTGCTATGCTTCTAAAACCTAAACGTTGGATACATCTTGATGAGAAGATTTTTTTGTCAGCGGGGTAATGGAATGTGGGAAATCTGAAATGATCTGGAAATTGTTCTTTAGCGTAAATAATGTAGTTGGTAAGCCATACTTCACAATTCAGCATCTCAGAGGCACCATTAATCGTATTGCAGAAATGGAAGTGAGGTTGTACTAGCCTTGTCAGAGATCAGACATGCACTTGCATGCAAAGAGGTTTTTTTGTGGATCATAGGAAGTTACAAGCTCTTCCTCCTTCAGCTGTGTTGTAGAAGCTCCTTTAAGAAAGGTGTTGGTAGTCATTTTGGAAATAGTACAAAAGTTTCTCTTCCTTAATTATATGTATCACTAAAAAGCGTAGTAGAAGAGTAACAGGTTTTTAATACCTATGTTATGCTAAAATGTGCAGGTCATGTACATGCTTCAGTCTACCCTGGCAGTCTTCCCTGTGCTCCTGATAAGAGACAGAAAATGAACCAAACAGTTTGAGGCTGCAGAGTTATTAATTTAGATAATATATTGACAGATGCTGTGTGGAATATATGGGAAATACCCTATTAGGTATTCACTAGTTCTACCTGCAGGTTGTACATCATCTCGTATTCCTCCTGCTTTCATTACTCACTGCTAGAGATATTCAGCACTGTTTGTATTATACCTAATCCTCTTCCCAGGAAAGTTAATGATAAAATTCTCATTAGCCCAGTACTGAAGGCTTCTGAAAAATCTTATTCCATGTTCTTTGAAGTTTCATTTGCTTTTTATTTCTTTTCCTGTTGTCAGAATTTGAACTGTGTGTAAGATTAATATTGTTGATTTGCTTGGAAAGAATATTTCAGAATTATTTGAAGACATTTTGTGTTACTTTCTTTTGGGTAAAATGATAATCCAAAAGGGTACCTTTGGGTAAATGAATTGTTTATCTTCTGTCAAACTGCAGAACAAAATACTTCAAAATAATTTATCTATTAAATGTCTAGATTTTATAATATTTTTGTTTATTTTTTTTTCCTAAAAGCAAAACAAATCAGTCTGGGTTTATGAATACCACTGTTTGATTTGAAACTGCAACTTGTAATTTTTTGTGAGTTCAGTTTTGCTCTTGATCACTGTTCATGTTGTGTTAAGCATCAAGAATTTCACTCTTTGGGCATTTACTTACTCGGTGCTTTGAAATTCGTCTTGCAGATTCCTTTGTTTTTATCCTTGAAAACCCCAAACAGTGAATAAGTTGGATCTGAAGTGATGTGCTTTTGTATCTAACCCAGTAAAACTAGAACCATCTTGACAAAGGGCTGTAACCTGTCTCTGGTTGCAGCCTCTAACAAACCCACTGTGAACATGGAACTGGTAACGTTTCCCAGGGATCGTCTTGGACATGCCAGCCTTAGGTATAGAATCACGGAATGGTTTGGCTGGGAGGGACTTCAAAGATCATCTCGTTCCAACCTCCCTGCTGTGGGCAGGGACACGTTCCACTAGACCAGGTTGCTCAAAGCCCCATCCAACCTGGCCTTGAACACTTCCAGGGATGGAGCATATATGTGTAATTAGAGGTATAACTGGAGGGACCTGAAATATTTTCCTTCTCAGGAAATTCTAAATATCTGAAGCTATTTTCTCTTTTATTTTTAACACTCCCATAGTCACCCCGTTGTGATACTGCCTTTAAGTGGTATGAAGATTGTGTTGTGCTGACTAGTATGAATTATTGAGGAAAGCGAGCAGTAGGAGGTGCCACTTTTCCTGGAAATAAATTATCCTGTTTGGGTTCAAATACTTCCTTTAACAATGGGGAGAGGGAAGTTCAGAACATATGAACTGCAGGCACAATTCATTATAGTAGGCTCTTAAGAAAGCATCTTTCTAGATGGAACAGCAGTGGGCTTTTATAAGGGCATTGCTTCCCCCAAGAAGGACCATCCTTCAGTCAAGCCCCAGAAAGGCTATTTCTCAGTATTTTACAGCTTGTAGGCAGCACAAGACATATCACTTGATTTTTCACACTTCATAAAGTGTAAGATGTTCTGCTTTCTTTTAAAGCAAACACACAGAACTTTCTTAGCAGCTATTTTTCTCTCCTTTTTCATTGCAAACTCTAACCTGGAAGAGACAGCTTGCAATTTTCTAAGGAATTATTTTAGAGTGAACCAGCATGCAGTTTGTGTGCCTTTTGTGTGAGAGTGTAGGTGTGCAGGGGTAAGAGAGGACAAAACCTCATATTCATTCTCATTGGCACCATCAGTTTCCTTTCTGTGGCATGGAGAATGGAAATGCTAGAAATTGTTTTGGCAGCAGTGAAGATGTTTGTCCAGTGAATGCTGAACTGATTTTCAGTGGCAAGAGGTGATGCGTGTGCATCCACAGCACAAGCTCACAGGAGATTTGCAGGATATGTAGCATGACCTATAATGAGGGGATGCATGGATTGGACTTCGCCTTTGTTGTCACTGAATTTTAAATAGGGCTAATTTGTTGTTGATGTTTGTGATTAGAGTAATAAATCTGTTGGCATGCATGTGTAGTGCTGATAAAGGACATCCTAAGGCACGAAGCTTTCTTGTTCCGTTTCATTTTGTGAGCCAACGTTGTTATAGCTCAGAAGGGGAAGAAACAGTGCAAAATTTCTGCCCACAGGTGCCTTCTTCCTTGGAACGTGTCTGTTACTAGATGAGGGTTTAATGCTGAAAACTGCAGAAACAGAGAAGACAGTGCTTCAGTTTGTTTGGAGAGAGAAGCCTCCCTTCCCATCCTCCTTGTGCACTCTCACTGTTGTTCTCCCCATTAATTAATGAGGAAGTCACTTCAAAAATTGCTTTGTTAATGTCTCGTGTAGGATTTCCATTCTCTGGGTCATTTCTTTTGCATAGTGCGAATCCTTCTTGCTTATCAGCCAGAGAGCTCCCCGTGAGCAACTCCCCAGGTTGGTCTTGTTGCTCTGCACAGGGTTGAGGTGCAAAGCCATTGCTGCAGCCATCCCTGTCACATGTCACAATTAATGCCTGTCTTCAGGAGGTCTGGCAAGAGTAAAGGGTGGGCCAGCTTCTTGTTGCATCTCCCACTGCAGGGAGGAAAGGACCTTGTTGTCATCTCTGGACAAGATTTTTCCATAGTGAAACCTTTTGGGACTCGATTTTTCACCCTGCAGATGCCCAGCATGCTCTGGGAATTGGCCTCTCTGGAGCTGTTTTAACAAAGGCACCAGGCACGTCTCAAAATCCTCAGGTTCCACTCAGCTCTTTGCAGTGAGGTTCCTCACACAGACCTCAGGTAGTGTGCTGGGGATGTGACAAAGGCTGGGGATGTTACTGCAAACACCTGCACCCCAGAGATATATTAATAGCTGGGAAAAGGGGATGACATTTATTTATTGTTGATTTTCAAAGACGGCCTCCGCTGCGAGGAATGGATGTGGTCTGACTTCCAGCTTTGGGACTAGATGTATTACAGAGGCACCAGAAAATGGATGAAGCACTCTCTTATTGGGTGTCAAGCATGCGAGTTACAAGGTCAGAGAAATAATCTGGTGCCTCAAATGGCCACTGGCGTACCCAAGGGCCCACAGAGTGCTGCCTTTCCATCCTGGAAGAAGCAGCGAGCACCTGGTGAACTGGAGGGAGGACAACAATTCGTGGCATTATCATCAGGACGACAGTTATTTCTTTGACATGTCATAATAATTCAGTGAGCATGAAAGGAAGACCCTTCAGATGTTTGACATGCCACTCTGTGTGGCATTTTTAGGTTGCTGCTTAATTAGCAGTGTGATTAAAACGCAGCTTGTCCTGTAGCTGTGTATGTACAGATCACAGGATGGATCAGATTCCGCTTTCCATATGGTACCTGATATTGGAGGGCTGATAGTGGGAAAACTCATGTGTGGGCGATGGGCTAATTCAGAGCCAGGTGACCTGGAAAACTAATTTGAAACAGTAGCTTTTGTACCTGGCCTCTCTGGGGGAATGTACTGTGCCTCATACTGCTTAGCCCTTGTTCATTTATACTCATGACCAGCACTGCGGAGGGACTTTGTGGTGATTCACAGCACCTTCTACTTGTTCAGCAGGAACTCATGATGTTGTGCAGCAGTTTGCTCGTGTCTGAGGAGGGAGTGCTACTTATGTTTCACATCTATTTAAAAAATATATCTAGTGTCCTCTAGGCTATACCTTTCTAAAGAACACGCTTTGCTGCTCTGTGTGATGTGGCTACATATGGTACAGAAATAGTCATGGTTTTCAGGTTACATTCATTAAATGTGTCTGAGTTACATATTATCATGCCTTTCATATTGTACAGTTGGTCTTTTTTTACTTAAAGTCTAATTTTAAAGGTAATGCTTCCTCTTTAAATTTGCCTGCATAGTGCTTCTTAGCCAAGACAAGGCATTTTATTCTAAATTATGATGACTTTAATTTGGGCTGTAATTGGCATCATATTGCAATTTTTCTGGTGGATTATATGTATGAATGTCATCTGAGTGTATTTTTCAGTCTCTTGCAGACTAAATTTCTTAGCTGACAGTGTTCAGTACCATCAAGGAGAGGAATTCATTTGTATCTCCTCTTGTGTGCATGTTTCTGTTGTTTTTCCTAGCACTCACTATGTGTATTCTGTTGTGCTATTTACTTTACCCTGCACTCCTGAGACCTTTGCCTGGTTTCCCAGGTTGGCATTTCATTAATAAATCACAGCTTATGAACCTTTCTGGGGAACAATTGCCTTTTATAATATTCTACAGTAGTACCAGCATAGTTAGAAAGTGTGCCTAGCAAAATTTATATGCCACAACACTTTCAGAACAATACCTGCTTCAAAGGCACAGCAAGGTGAATAAGGCTATTTATTGATGGAGTCTATCTGACGAGCTGGAAACCACAGTCATTTTCATAAAAGGTCCATTTAATATAAATCCTGCTTTCATTTTCCTGAGGGCCACTTGAATTCCTTCCACAGAGAGAGAGAAGGTCAGGACTGATGTTCTTAATCCTTAGCAGCGAGTTTTTTCTATGCTGCTTCTGTTGTTAGTATTTGCTGCAGGGAGAGAGTAATAAGCCAGAAAGACTGTTTAGTGAAAGCTGGAGGAAGGGGGGGAGCCCCTTGCGGGCACCCCAAGTGCCTCACCGGCTGCATTTCTGCTCTGTCGAGTGCTGCAAACGGATCAGCTGCAAGAGGGTCCCTGGTGGGGCTGGAAGAAACAGGAAAGCCTTCCCAGGGTGCTTGTTGTGCCAGCTGACAGACTCACGTGAAAGGAAAAAAATCTTCCTTGGGTCTCTGTGTGACTGCTGTTCTGGATTAAAAAAGCAAACACAAGAACTATCAAAATACCTTGCTCTTTTTCTCAGTCGATGTTTGAATAACAGCTTTGGAGTGTGATACACTCTGGAGTAATTATAACCATGGCTGAAGTAGTTCTGATTTGGCTCACCATGAATATACTCAGCATCTCACCAAACAGGCGCTTAATGCCTGCAGGAGTTTGTCATGCTAGGAAGGTAATTTTCATGGGGGCAGGTAGTTCTGCCATTTTCAGTATATTAACAGTGAATTACTCTTTTTATTCTACTGTTTTCTTATTCTGATTTGAGCTAATATTTCAAGGCCCACTTGGAGCTGAAAGGTTTGGAGTGACACAGTAACAGAGGTGAGTAGGAGAGGGTTGGTGAAATGAGGACCAAGAAATTTATGGTTAAGGGAGGTAATGATGGTCATCGTGGCTACTTGGCCTTAGTAAAACATTAGGGTGCCAAACTATTGTGGTGTTTTTGTTAATCCTCTTGGTCCTGGTTTCCTTCTTAAGAGCAAACTAACCATGAACAGAGTTGCTTTTTCAAAGATGTACTGCAACCAGTGTGCATTAAATTTTACCTGTTTGGTTTTGTTTTCTCCACCTGGTGAAGCAGCCTGCAGTCACAGAATGAAAGGGAAGAGGAGAAAACAACCACAAAGTCAAAAGCATTATTCTAATTCCTGGAGCAATTTGTCGATTTTCGTATTTTCTTTTGGAATGTTTCACTTCTCTTTCAAAGATGTGTGTGCTCCTTCATCCTGCTCAAATTGGCTTGTCAAGTGGAATTAGAGGTTGAAGAGATTAAGGATTGGGAAAATGAGCTTATATCTTCAGGGAATTTTAGAAACCTGGGTGAGAAAGACCATAAACACACAGCTGAATGGAGGGGTAGCGGACATCTACAGGGTAAAAGAAAATAGTAGATATAAAAATTTTACTATAAGACACCAAAGTAAAAAGTGAAATATTGCAGACTATACTTTGGTGCCCTGCTGTGGGGTTTGGGAGAGGGAAAGGACTAGTTTCTGCTTTTATTCCATAATTTAAAGACTGATTTCCAGAGCTGTTGAACGTCCGCAGTTCCCATTGATGTAAAGATTGCAGGCACTTTCAGCATTTCTGAAAAATATGTTTTTTACCTAGTTAGACAGACCAGGACTTGATTCCTTCTGGAGACGGAAAGATCCTGTTAGGGTGGTCCGAGATATGTGCCAAGGATTTATCTTCAGATAATCCTGGGTTAGGAAACCAATGCTACTTTCAAGGGTTTTGATTCAGGTTCTGGCTGGTGTATGTTTGCCTGTATAACCAGTTCCTGAAGAGGTGCTGCTGCTGGTGAACAGCAAAGTATTTTGTTTTTTGTTGCCAAATGCTTGAAATAATATCAGCATGTCAGGTAGTTAATAAGACAGAAGTGATGGTCAAAATAGCACTGGCTCTGGACTATCTGTGAAGTATCAAATGGGTTTAATTCTAGTCAGTAGTAACTGTGGGCGATTTCTATCAAAACTAGATGATCACCAAGGAAAATTGAGTTATTTTAGGAAGTCAGTGAGTTGATAAGCCTGGCATCCAAGCATCTGGTGCTACTGAAGATGCTGATTTTTTAATTTTTTTAAATGAGATGAAAGAATAAAACTCCTGATAAATTGTAGTAATTACAGAATTTGTGGCTCTTTTTGTAGGAGCAGGCTGATTAAGCCAGATGTCTGAGCCAGCTTTGAAACTGGGAAGTTACCTTTGCCTTACCAAATGTTTGAATTTTTCAGACCATCTGTTGACACCTGACTTTTGGCATCATTCACTTGTAAATAGTGGCACAGGCAGCAGAGTGAAACAGCCACAGCTCCACAGTGCTCTCCTGTTTGGTCACAGAAGATAAAGATGTGCATGTCCCATCCTGATTTCTGCTGGTGACCTAAAGGACACCATGCTGATGGTACATGGAGCATGATACAGCTCTGCCATGACCTGTCTGTACCTGCACCACTGAGATGGGACTTGGGAGCACCCAGTGCTTGCTTCTGGGAAATTTACAACTACAGGGTTTTTTTTTTTCCCCTGTGTAGGAATGAATCCCTGGGGTTGATTCCTGATTATCTTATGCTTTCTATTTATCATCTTATGCATGAATGCAGAGTGAATTTGACATGCTTCTACATCATCTCTTTTATCTTTAATACTGCATATGTGGAAAGCGCAAGAGTAGATCTTTGCAGATCGTGACCTCTTGCCAGGTGAGATGCTGCCAGTGGTTTCATGCAGGCAGCAGAGGAATCATGTTGCTGAGCTACTTGTGTCTTCATGAGGGAGTAGTGTGGCAGGAATACATGAATTAGTGCTGTCTGCACTAAGGGCTTGCACAAATGGGTATTAGGAATCACCTGAAGAAGTGTCATCCTCTGTCTGTAGTCTACAGACCATCATGTAGCTTCTTTGAATCTCTGTGTCTCTTTTGATGGATCATGCACTTACCTCCTAGGCCTGCAAGCATTTGAAAGTGAGTAATAGCAATCATTGCTTTTATACAGCCATGCACTACCAACTTTCCTGGATGCCAGCTTTTCTGTGCATGCAGTCAGGTGTTCCAAGCATAACATCTCACTGGCTGCAATGGGCCATCCAGACCTCACCATCAGAGTGTGACAGATGTGTTTGGTAGGAAGGAAGTCTTTCCTCCATGGAGGTGTTGGTTCTAAATGGTGGAAAGGTGACACTTGCCTCATTCTCAGAATAAACAGAGGAAGAAATTAAATCCATTCGATTGCCGCCTTCCCAACAAACAGGCAAGCACGTGTAGACATATTATTTGGAAGCATTCAGAGGTAGAACAGAATGGAATTTGCTTGGATTTGTTTGCCCAGCTGCTGTCTTCCCTGAGGTGCAACTTAGTCCACCCGGGAGGAATGCGGTCCTCACAGCTCTGCTTTCCAATGCCTCGGCCCTCGGAGGTGCCAGGGGATGTGAACATCAGGCCTGTCATCAGAGTGTAGACTTAATGTATCTGGCACCTCAGGTGATGCTTTCTCAAGGGGGAAAACAAGGAATTTACAGTGGGCTTATGCAGGTCCATAGTTAGGATGGATATGTTGAAGTAATCTGCACCTTCTGCACTCATGCTTTGAGGGGTCTGGCTTGCAGAAGACTCGTGATTTAGCTGTAGTCAGCAAATGCTTATTTAAGGCTCAGGAATGTGTCTTATATGTATTATGGGAAGGCTTCTTTCAGTTGTAAATTCAAGAGTTTCTTCCTTTTCCCCCAAGTTGCCAAGGAAGCAGTTTTTGAGATTTATTGCTGTATTGATGATGTTGGATCTTGGAGTGATTCTTTGATATTTTGTTTGAGATAGTGTGACACTTTACTTGAGAAAAGTAGTTAGTGTTCTTTAGTTCTTTGGTAGGTCTATGAGGAGTAAGTTAAAAACCTATTTTTTAAATTGTTTTTTAGTTCGATTTGTTGGTTTGTTTTTTTTTTTTTTCTTACCATGTAATGAAGGCTTGTTTGTAATTAGTTAGATGTGAATTAGGAAACTTCTCCCCCTCCCCCCAAACTACATACTGTAAGAAATGCTACTTTATTGGGAAATTGACTTGTCTGTAACAAGAGGAATCATTCTAAGGTTAATTCAAAAGTGTTTGTTGAGTTTTATTTTTTTTGCCTACCAGAGAGAGAGCGAGCTTTGTGACAGAAAGATAAGTTTTGTATTTCCAAAAAAACTCCACTTCCCTTAAGATGAAAGGAATTGTCTCTCTGTAAAAGGAATTAAGTGATCTATAATTTCTAGTCCTAGCTTTTTTTTTATTCAAAGGAAAAAGGAAGGGAAAAAAATTTGCCTATTACTCTTTAAAAGCTTTTACTGCTCCTCTGGGCACCTGGAAGATGCTGATTCTGACACCTTTAGCTCAGCTATTTCAGGTGGGCTCGTATGACCAAAGTAGTTAAACCAAATAAATGGTTTCTTTTATTTCTTTGCCTAGAAAATGTAACAGGCTACACATGAGTTGGGTTTGTTTCATTTAAAAGACACATGAAAGGCATCTCCTATGGCTTGTGTTGAATGGGGCATCCTCCTGCACTCTGTTCCTGCAACCCTATGGTACCAGTTCCTCAGGTTCCTGTGCCATTCTGCCCTGCTTGCTTACTTATTTATGAATCTGTCAGTTCCTCCAGGGAAAAAGGGAATAAAAGGTGAATCTAAAGTGAATTTTGTTAGGGCAAAAGGGTAAAGGAGACTATGGTATCCTATGAGACTTGTTCTGTTAGCTTTCAGCTGTCTACAGTTATCACCTGTGGTACATCTGATCCTTTCAACACAGGGTTAGGGTTTGTGTTTCTGTCCTTTCCTGCTTTCTCTGAGCTGCCCAGGTTGGCAGGTGTTAGCCCTTGCTGGAAAGGCAGGGACAGACAGCTCTGCTGTGCCCTGGGCACGGCTGGGATAGAAGAATGTGCAGCTCTCAGGTCAGGGCAAAGGCTGGTTTTGTCACTGTCTAATTGGTCAGTATGAGCTGTTTAGGGAAGTGAGAGATAAGATCTGGCCGTGAACAGAGAAGCTTTGTCCTCCAGTATGAATTCTGAACTATGGGCAGTCAATCATTTAGAAACTGCGTTAGCCAGAGAGAGGCTGCAACCAGACTGTCTCACTGATGGCCATGGCTGAGTTGCAGATATCCAGCAACCCCACCTATTTGTCCTGCCCTGCCTGGGGGGCTCTCCCCAGTCTCTTTCTCCCAGGCAGGACCCAGCCACAGAGCCAAGGTGTCATTCACAAAGTGCCTGAACAAATTTTGGAGAGATTAATGGCTGAGTAGAGGAGACAAACCCAGTCTGAGCTCTGGGATGACCACAGCAGCTTGACCTGCTGACTCACAGGCAGGACCATGTGTAGCACAAAACCAGCTGTAGCCTGGCCTTCAAGGACCAGCTCTTCACTGAAGCCCCAACAGAATGTTTTAGAAAGGGCACTGCCAGTTATGTTTTGTTTCAGAAATCAGTAGCACTGCAGAACGTTCTGCTGCTTCGTGAGGCTGGTTTGCAAGTGCTGGTCTCCTGTCCCTGAGCCCTGCCCAAGGGACTGACCTGGCAGCCCTCCATGGCATTAACCTGAAGTTGTGACTTGTGGAGAGAAAAAGGGCACGCAGTACCATTTTCTCCTTCAGCTGAGTAAATTCCCACATTTTCCTCTTTCCCATTTGATGTACAGGTTTTGTCTTTCTCTAGCATTCAGTTTCCTTTGCTTATCTGCAGTGCTGCAGCCTTGAGTAACACCATGTCCTTCCTAGAGATGTTTAACTAGAGGTTGTTTTCCCAATTATTGATTTAATGAATAACTGGAGAAATATTTGATAGCTGGTTTATTTGAAAGCAAGTACATATCTTCGGGACAGGGAAACACTTTGTGCTTTAGCAGTGCACTCTGTTTGGCCCAACATATCTTCTTGTGCCTCCAGGTCTTCCATGTTAAACCCCTGGGGTAGAATGGTGGCAAAAAATGGGCACCATAATTAGGTCAGACAAGGTGGGGAGTGTCAAATGGCAGGAGAAAATGGAGTATATTTCCAGAGCTGGGTGGGAGGAAAGTTGGAGTTGAGCTAGGACTGGTAATTTGCATTCAGAGTTGAGAAATAATTTTTAATCTTTTTTTTCCTATTCAATTTTCTGTTGTAATTAAAAGCCAAATTACCATTACCAGGCACCTCTGCTCATCAACTTTATGGGTTGGTGTCAGCTTCAGCTCTGAGAACAATGTATTTTAGGTGCTCTTGTGACTGCATATAGGCACTAGTAACTGTGATTCCAAGACACTGAAAAAGTGGGTAATAGCAGCACCACAGATAACTGTGGTGCTGTTTAAAGCAGATAATCGATAAAGAAGTGTGGAGACATGAATTCTGCTCCTCTCTCCTCTCTCTGCGTCACATTTCCTCTTTGAGATAGGGGAAACCAGTGCACCTTTTGTGATCCTAAGGTTCAGCTCATCTAAAGCAACATCAGGGCCTCCTGTCTTGTACCCATGCATTTGGTACCCATAGTAAATGTTCATTGTCTTTCCCATAGAAGTGAATGAATATATTTTGATTGTAAGACTTTTGAATTTCAGCCACTGTCTAGACCAGTGGTAACTGGTGTTGCAGTTTGTAGCTTTGCCAAAAGCAAGACAGGTTGTGCTGCTTGGCCCCGCATCGTTGGCCCTTTCTCTGCTCAAAAGTCTTGTTCAACATTCCTAAATTTAGCTCCCTTTGGCGGAGAAGTCAGTTTGCTCTCCAAAGCTGAGAAGTTGCCCACAGCAATTAGAAAGTGCTGCAAGCATTAGGTGATTCTGGTTGCATCTGTTTCTAAGTGTGGCAAAGCTTCTCCCGAAGGCTGCAGGAGGGCTCTGGGGCGGCTGATGAGGAGCGGTGTGACGGGGCAGGAGAGCACAGATGTCTGCCTGGATGATTGAACAGGCCTAAAGCTACACTTCTCTTAGCCTGATGTCATTCTTTGAGATCATCAGAAGAGAGTGAGAGCTGATTCACCCCCTTGGTGTGGGGCTAAATCTGAAACTGAGCTGGCTTGAGGAGGCTTGGGTCTCTCTGTGGCAGGATCAGTGCGGCTGGTCACGGCATCCCGAGACACTTGTGGTGGCCACACAGATCACAGTTGTTTTGAGTTGCATCTGGCAATTCGATTTTTCCTCAAAGAGCGAGCTAACATTAAAGTGAGCACAAGTGAAGGGCATTAACTGAGCTCAAGTGAGAAACATTAATTTTAACATACAGTGTGTCTCGGATTTCTGGCTCAGTATGAGTATGGAGACCTTGTGTGCAAAAGTATCATTTCAAGTTTAGATGTTTTCTCAAAAGGGATAAAATTACTTCATTAATGTGCCATTTGGGGCTAGTTTTCTTTACACAAAATGTGACTGATTGAACAGTTTTTTCCCTGTTATAAACATTTAGGATTGAACACAGCAGTCTCTGTGTATATGATATGCATTTGTGTATTTACATACAGTCACACTGCCATAGACATGCTAATGTATACATTCACACTGTTCTATACTTATATATTACCAATATGGCTTATATCTTAAGTACTAGCTGTGCCATGCATATGATAGAGTTGACCTTGGAAAAGATACCAAGGGTAATAATAGACACTGTGGGTAGTGTTTGTGCACATTCTGGGCATATTAGATGCACAAACACTGCATAAATATCAAAGAACAGTGTCTTGGATAATTTCTTTTAAATGCAAAACATATAAAATGTTAATCTAAGTTGCTTTTTTTTATGACTCTCAAAAGGAAAGGGGAAAGTTAGTGGTGAATTAAGTTGGATTTTTTCAGTTGATACTTGTTTCATTTTGTATTATTGCAGAAACTGGAACACAAAGAAGTTTTGGTTGGCTTGTTGTTCCTGGTTTTCCCATTCATCCCAGCCAGCAACCTCTTCTTCAGGGTGGGATTTGTTGTGGCAGAACGAGTCCTTTACATGCCAAGGTAACTATTGCAATTGAATTTGTTTCCAGTGAGACCACCATCTCATTTTCTGAAAGCAGGCATGATTGTTTCTTCCCTTTTAAATACTTCAAACAACACACTGCCTTTTAGTTTTGGTGTGATAGCGTGAGAGATTTCACAGGCAGCTGAGAGCAGATTGCTTGGCAGGAACAAAGCTACCCAAAATCCCTGCTTTCTTTTATTTTTTTTAAACAGATTTTTTTGGTGTGCTTGTCACAGCTCAATACAGAGATGAGGTGGTGTTCCTTGAGGATTGTCCTCCAAGACTCTCTTTCTTGCTAGCATTATCAAATTAAATTGTTCAATGTCTTTACTTAAGGACAGCAGCTGAAAACTTAACCTGTGATATTTTTATTGTGGTTTTGTTCAGCTTTCCCACTACATTAGGTGGTCAGTAAATACAAAGGAGACTATTGCTGTCTTAAAAGGCTTCAGTTGTGGAATATGAGCGTGAGCTCCTGTGCATAAGCTATTGACTGCACATCTAAGAGTGGAGGATTTGCAGTTACTGAACAGAGTGAGGAAAATCCAGCCACTTCTCCATTCTTCAGCCAATGCCCTGAAGTTTCACATAGCTTTCAGCCTCTAACAATAGTCACTTTGCAGTCTGGGTGCTTCCAATTGCATTAACTCAAGGACAACTTTGAGGTGTTACTTCTGACATCTCCACAGTGTCCAGATCAAAGGCTGCAGTGGCAGTCAGAGGCCATTCTTTCAAGATGCGCCAGACTATTGCCCATTTCACAGAAGCACAGGCTGGTTGAGGTTGGAAGGAACCTCAGGATCTGGTACAAATCCCCTGCACAAGCAGAGCCAGTTGCGTGGGACCATGTACAAATAGCTTTTGAATATGTCCAGAGAGGGAGACCCCACAGCCTCTCTGGGCAACTTGTGCCAGTGTGATTTGTTCTATCCATGAGCATAAATGGATTCTGCATCTTGGATGCTGCAAGTCAGCCCAATTCTACCCTTGTATGCAGAGGGTCAGCATCTGTCATATCTGTTGGGAACTGCCATTGTGGAGCTTTTGACAAAGACAAGTCCTCTGTTTCACTCTGGATTACTTTGTGACAACTGAAACAAAAGTTTTATTCAAAAAAATGTTTAAGTTGTATTCCTCAGAAATTGTGGATCCAGACATCCTAAAAATGCTTATAGATAGTTTTTGCAAAACAGTATATATTCAGATTGTCATTTGTGTAAGCGCTGTCACCAAAGGGCTGCTCACTGGTGTGTTGGAATTTGGGCTGTGCAGGGACTGTTGCATTTATTACAAGTTCTTGTGCAGTTAGGCTGTATCCCTGTGCCTCCATATACTGACAGGCTTTTTAGGTCAAATCCTGCTGACTTTATTCACATCACTAGCCCTGCCTTTGTTTGCAGAGAGTATACCTGAAAGTATAGTGAGTGGAAGTTGTCCCTCGGAGTTATTTTGCAAATGATACCCTCAACTAATGGATCTTGCATCATTTCAAATTAACTTGGAAATCAGATTGCTTTAAATTCATGTAACAGAAAATGAGGAAACACATGAAAGCGCAAGGCTATTAAGGAAACAGTCAGCTGAGCACAGGGCTGTGTTGAGTGGTTGCATTTCTGAATCTCAAAAGAACAACTCTGGAAAATACTTCAGCCGTCAGCAATTCCTTGTCCTCCTCCAGATGAGACTGCTGATATAATGAGAGGAGGGGCAATGAAGAAGAAAAAAGGGTATGTTCACACAGAGAAAATTAATCAGCGTTAACATGTGTGCATATAGTTTGTATAATGCTTTTCATCTCCCTGAGGGCTTTGCAAATATATGACCTACAAAGTAGGTAATTGATAGTTGCTACTTTTTTTTTTTCAGTTAGGAAAACTGAGACAGAAGGATTAAATTATTACTCTGGAAGTAAGTCTGTGTCAGAGTCCCTGGATCTCGTGCTTTGCTCAGATCACTCCTGTCCTGCTTTGCAATATTTGGTTTTAGCCCAGGTGGGCAGGTAGCTGTCATGAAAATGGAAGGCAAACCCTGGCAGTGGATGGGAAAGGTGGGCAGTTTCCAGCTGAAGGATCTGGAGAGAGCTGAGCATCTCTTGCATCCTCCAGGTGCAAAATGGCATGAGTGGTGAGGGAGACTTCTGAGAACATTCATGACTATGGCAGCACAAAAATAATGTGATTTTGTTTTGTTTTGTTTTCCCCTTGGGAACGTGGCAGTTTAGTAGTGATGGCTTTGGGAAACGCTTGTGTTCTTTATTTAGAACAGCCCTTAGCAGTTTTCTCGTATTATATCTTGTAAAGGAGTTTCCCTATGCTTTGCCATTCCTTCTCTAAAGCTCAGCAAATCAGAGGTTGTCATTCGGCTTTATTTATACAAAAGTCCTCGATCACATGTAGAGAACTAGGTGATTTATGTTTTTGGGCTTAGGCCAGGAGGTGCTTTTCTATCTCTGTTTCAAGTAAAAGCCTTTTTATTAATATTTATGGATGTGACACTTGTGTATTACGGATGTGACAGTCGTCTGTGTGTCACAGCCTGAAGCCCTAGTTCAGCGTTGCTTAGTAGTTACCGGGTCAAATGTCAATCATTTTCTTTTCAATAAAAGTTAAGTAAGGACCCAAGAATTTATGGAAAAGATATTGTAAATAGAAAGAAGCAAGAAATAAGCCTTTTGCTTGATGTCTAATTATATGGCTGGGCCTTGTCTTCTGGAGATTGATGGATATTTGGAACAAGTCCTCTTCTGTATGCAGCTCTGCCTCAGGGAAAAGGCATATAAGCTACGTCAAAAGGGTTGAATGTTTTCTTTAATTAGGTTTAGCTAAACAGAAATATTTGGAGAAAATATTTCTTGTATATATTTTTCATTTGAGGGTTAGAAGTACTTACTTGTTTAAATTGGGACTTTAGCCTGAAAAATTTCATTGAAAACAATTTGGTGTCTTTTAACTTTGAAAATTTTTTTGGTTTTGTTTTCTTGCCCATAAAAGGGGAAAGCTTGTTTTCAGGAGAGCAAGGAGTGTGAAATACTTGCCTTGGGAGTGGTGGGCAGGATACCACTCTCTAGGGCACAATTTTTCAAAGAGGCAACACAATAAATAGCTGGATAAGTGAAAGTCTTGAATTAGAGGTTTTTCCTTCTTGGAAACGTCGATGCTAATGCTGCTCAGAATGCCACAGGCAGCCTAATGGTTTGAAAATCCAGAATTGTGCATCCAGCTCTTCTGAGCTGTGAGCAATTTGTCTGTACTCACACAGGAGCACCAGCTCTTTCTCTGTGTAGCCCTTCACCATGCAGAAACAGAGAGGCAATGCAAACTCTTGGGCTATCTAGAGGCTGCCTGCCCTTCTGATATACCAACAGAGCCAAGGTTGCTCTCACCTCACAGGATCAGACTTTGCCTACCACGGCAATTTCTATGTTTTCTTCATCTTTCACTGCTACCCTGATAGCAGTGGCTCCTGGCTGAGCTGCTGTGTCATAGCTGGACAACTTAAACTGTTTTCACAACCTCATAGGAACCAACAAATCAACCAAAACATCGCTACGTGGGTTATTTCCAATTTGCTGAAAGCAATAGGCAATCCAGTGGTACCCGCACCATTTTTATGGCAGCTCGTTTGTGGTGGATAATGCAGTGAGTGGGTTGCAGAGTGCACAGTTACTCTTTCCTAGCACAGGCAATTATGGGTTGCTATCATTTATTTTTTTACCAGCTCCTCGCTATATCAAGAGTTGATGTTGCAGCCCTAATTGTCAATACTGGAAGATGAGATCACTGCTATATACAGGATGGCATTTGCTTCACCATCTATCTCAAAATCTGCAAGGAAACCAACATCCAGAAAAAAAACACTTAAATTTTTCAGGAACTTAACACATCATAATAAAGCTTTCCCCATGCCACAGCAAAGCAGGGACTGTATTAATTTTTGGCTTTGCACAGAGCATGTTTTGAATTCTTTGTGCTAATGCATTTTTCCCAATTAGTGTAATTATATACATTATTAACTTTTGTGATTGGAGATTAAAAAAAGAAGAATCTGGTGGGCAGTGGAATAGTCTGTAGCTTTCACGAACCTGATAATTCCTGAGCAGAAGTCCCCATTGCTTGCAAGGCAGCCAGTTGAGGACAGGACTTATTGCTGCTTCTCTTTTCTGGGAGCATGTTATGTTCTCCATGTTATCTTCATTCTCTTAAAGGCCAGTTGTACAATGGAGTGATGGTGTATTTTCAGCTTCCTTTGCCACTCTTCTGAGTGGCTTTCTCTTTGCCAGTCTTCATTGTTGTTTGAAGCTACAAGTTCACCAGGAGCTGAATTTCTGCTTGCCTTTCAGAATTCTTTCAGTATTAGATCAGATCCTGTAAGGGATCATCTAATTTACGGAAGAAGCTTCTCTTTTCAACTGGAGTCAAACACTGACCCCAGCGAAGTCAGCAGTGAAAGTCCCTTTGGCTCCATGCAGCCTGTTTATCTTCTCCCTGATCTCAATTCAACAACATAATTAAGCTTTTTGCCAGTTTTCAAGTTAAGTCCACAATTCATTTGGGATTTGTATGTGGAATGTAAGCTACACCTGTTCCATTTATTTAAACACAATGTCATTGCTGTACTCTGTTGCTGCTGTTCTTGCGAGGGCCACAGAGCAGCTGAAGTTCAAAAGGAGCAAACTGGATTATATTCTCTGTAATTCAGCTGTGTAACAGAGGGCATTGGGAGGGAAATGGGAGGGCATTACTTGATGGCAGTGGACCAGACCCCAGTCCCAGCTGAGTCCTTCTTTACTCTGAGGGATGCCTGTCCCTGCTCTGGGATGTCAATCTGAGCAGCAGTCTGGAAAATGGCTTGTGGCTGGTGGTGGGGTGGTCAGGACTTCAGGTGAGGCAAATGACTCTGATTCTGCTTCCCCATATATGAAACAGGCCTAGTAACTCCACTCTGCCCTACAGAAGGGGGCAGAGAGAGTTCTCATTAATTAATGAGAAGTAACTCCTTGTAGGAAGGCTAAATGTGAGAGCAACTACCTTAAGATTCGTATCTGAACTTTGCTTCTACTTGTCCCGTCCCTGTTAAACACCTTAAGGAGAAATCAAAGCAGGCAAGAAATGCTGAGATGCTAGTGCCATATATTTTGCCAAAAGTCAGCAAAGATGTAGGAATAAAAACTGAAATGATTCTGCAAAGCTGAAAAAAATTAGCTCATGGCACATTTAGTCTAGACTGCAGTATTGCGTTATTTGAACTAAATTTAAAACATGCTTTTGAGAAATGTGTTGCATTTTGGACAGGTACAGTCAGTTCAGGGGAAAGCTAAATTTGTGTGGAATTATAGACATTAATGGCTATACTGGAAAGATCACGTGATAGATTAAGTTAAAGGAAAACCTTCGAATGCATTTATTTTGCTATTGAAAATTATCCAGATAGGTAAAGGTATTGGGTTTAAAAATAATAAATTAAGCAAATGTCATCTTGTAGAAGTAATCTACTTGCTCATATTGCTTAAAAGAGGAATTCTTATTTACAAGGGAATACACTGGCCTTAAGAAGATGCCTTGTGAAATTTAATAGAAAATACTCTTACATGGAGTTTTTGGAGATTTGTGATGGAATTGAATGGGAAATTATGTCCCTACTATAGAATTCTGGAAGTTACTACAATATTAAACTCAAGCTGTAGCATACAGACCTTTCCCCACTAGACTATATAAGATTTAGGGAAATTTCTGTGGAATTCCCATGGAATTATACAGTATTTTTCACTTCTAAAATGTTTTCTTTCCATGATTTATATAGTAGTGAAAAACCTCAAAGATTCCTGTATTACCTGTAAATAGTAATCTTGGACTCAAAGACTCTAATGAAGGTGGCTTGTTTATCATGTGACTTTTTGGAAGGAAAGGAAGGGAAATGTGTCCAAGTGGTGAATAGCAAATTCAAGGGAATCATTCATTTCTAGTCCATATTTTCTCTCTAATAAGGAAGAGTTCCTGCATTTTCTCTAATTACATCACGTTCTGCCCAGAGGACCACATTGCTTGTGGAGGTAAATCATTTTGATGACTTAGCTGATCATATCTAAGTGTCTTTAATATAGGTCTGCATAGCTTTTAATTTAGAGCCAATGACAAAGTCTAACTCATAAGCTACCTTTCCAAATTAGATGTATTCTGCCAGTGCTTATGGTTCAAGATGTCTTTGCATTACAACCTGCAGACTGTTCCAGGAAAAACCTGCTTAATTGCAGTGAAAATTTGACATTCTATTCAAAAGACTCAGTAGTAAGTTAAGTACGCTGCCAGTTCCTTGGTGTCACACTGATATTCCTGAGCTGAAAGGCTGGTTTTTTTCCAATGGGATTTGTTTTGTATGTTAAATAGTGTACCTTAATGGTGTTCCTGAAGTTTTTTAAAACCTCTAGTAACTAAGAAAAGGTTTATCAATTCCATGTCATCATTACCAAGAGACAGGCAATTTAAACAATGCTTTTGCCATTGTCCCCAAAACTCAGTACCAGTGAATGCTGCTAGTTGTCTGCACATGACAGAGATACATCCTGCATCCTCCTTGCCTTTGGACATTTAGTCCAAAACGTGACTGTTACAACAGTTTTTCCTTTGTAGTACCATCTGGTTGAGAAAGTTTTGGTACAATTTTCTCATGAAAAATACGACATTTTAGTTAACCCAAAACCTTTTGCCAAGGTGTGCTGACTATACTGAAACTTTGGATAAAAAGGTTGGAAACAAAAGATTTTTTCCAACCCAAGATGGAGTTTACAATCAAAAGGAGAGGAACAACAGAAATGGATAGTTGAGTGGAGTGGCCCAGAATTGCCTCTTTGCAGGGAGACACACACTCATCTGAGAGTTGGGACATCAGGGTTCATCTGCCACACACCAGCATTTCTTCAGGACCATTAGTGCTGATCTACCCCTGCTGGATCACCCATGGCTGTTTGATCTAGACCTGATCTAATCCCATGCTTGCATTCTTGTCCAGCCTGTAACTTGCTGAATTTCAGCTAGCTTTGGACCAGCTGTGAGGGAAAATCTGGATCCAGCAGTAAGCTCAGCAGTGCAAAGTAAACTGCTCAAAATTTCTGGAAAACATTTGCACCAGTGGAGTGTGGTTATTCCGGATCAGCACATGGCCTTTCATGACTAGGGAATTTTGGGAACCCCCAAACTCAACACTCTACATGGGGGCCTCAGCTGGCACTGTGCTTTGAACCCAGGCAGTACAATTTGCAGGGAGGGCCCCAACTTAGGAGTTTCTGGCTTTTCTGGGTGACTCAGGAAATGTTTTTGTTTGTTGAAAGGTTGAACTTTATGATCTTGGAGGTCTTTTCCAACCGTAATGATTCTGTATGATTTTACGACTGAAGTACAAGCTAGCAAGCACATACAAATACACTCTTTGTCCAGATGGAAACATTTTTGTTTTTTTTAAAGTCCAGATTTTATCCTGGCCCAAACAGCTCCAGCCTTGAAAAACTTGACATTTTTCACAAAAGAGCATCTTTGCTGCTCTGCCAGCACAGCTCATCACTGGAGCTGCATGCCTGAGAGTGCTTTCTGGGGCAGAAAGAACCACCCTGGCTATGCTTATTTTTGCCAGCACTCCTTTCCACATCTGACTGCCGTGGTGAGGCAGGAGCAGCCCACAGGGCATGCCAAGCGTGCTTTTTGCAATCAATTACTCTCCATTAGAGAAGTGTGAGCAGAGCTGATGAGTTTAACAGGGATGAGCTGCCTTTTCCCCTGCAGCAACAGCCCTGCCTTCGAGCTGCATTTCAGCTGACTTTGGCTCTTGCTCTCAGTGTGTTTCCTCTGCTCAGCCTGCAGAGCTGGAATGGCTGGGACTATGAGTATGTAAAGCGTGTTGTGCCAGGTAGTATATGTATGGGACTGGGGCTAGGAAGCTTGTAGGGAACTGTAAAACAGAGAATCAAATGTTTGTGTTCAGCATTTGGACCTGGCAGCAGACACAATCTTTCTCAAGGCTGTGCTCTCCGCTCTCTGAAGGGCAGCAGCAGGGTAGGTATTTAGTCATGGACACAAGAGTTAAAGTTGCTTCAGAGAGGCTTGGAAGTGAGGGTTGGTTTTTATGGAGGGAAAGGGAATCATCTTAAATAAGTGCTGGAAATCAAGAAGGAGTTTTGCAGCCCAAAAGAGGCTCTGGGATGAAATGTCAAGCCAAGTGTATTTTCTAGTCTCAGTATAATTTTGAGATAATCCCTTTTGCTGCATTAGCAGCCCCTGAGCAGGGCAGTGTTTCTTCCATGGTTTGACAGGCTGCTTATAGGCAACTATTTTCCAGACTGATAGATATGCAATGTATGCATCTAGATTCTTATCTGGGCTGACTTCTGAAATCTGCAGTAACTGCTTTGATGAAATCAGTGGATTTACTCCGGGTTTACGTGTCTGTAGTTGAGATTAAATCAGTTTTTAAAAAACCCCAAACAACTACTTCAGAGACTTGACATCCACAAAATTAGTATTAAAAAGTGTGAGAAAGGCATAGTTTCTCCCACCCTCTTCATCTCCTGAGTTTACAGCCCTACCTGTGTGAGTTAGAATAGGCAGGAGCTGCACTGCTGGTTTCCAGGCACGTTCCCTCAGAACTGCAGCTCTCAGCCTGCCCTGCCCTTGCATTCCTCCATGGAGTGGAAACCTGCACTGTGCAGTCACAGCTTGGAAAATACAGGAGAATGCCTGACTAGAACATACCTTCGTCTCCAGGAGCTTTCTGCAGCAGTAGGTCTCCAAGCAATTTCTGGAGGAGGTTAGATGGTTTCTGATGCAGGCAGATTGCTGTAGCAGGACATTCTGATAATCTTGGGCTGCAGCACTAGCTGCACATGTCTTGGATTAGATGCCATCACCAAGAGCCAAATGCAGTGAAAACTGTTCCTGACTTTTACTAAAAAGTGAGAGAAATGTGATCCGTAGAGGGAGAGCAGAGTTGTGTGTAAGCATTGTCAGTAATAGCCTTGCCTTGGGAAAGGAGCCATAATGGCCAAAGGAAAGGTTGAATTTGCAATCTAATTACCCAAGAAGTGCTTGCAAATACTGAGTATCTACTGTATTGGCTCTATTTTTAACTGGGTGATACATGCAGAGCCCCACGACAAATGGGGTCTGTGTGCCACCTCATTCCCATCTGCTTGTGCCTCCTTGCAGGTGGAGTAATATTAGCAAACCAAAGAAATCACAGACAAAAATTTGTCATTGTGCAGCTCCCTGTGTGTAATCTGCCAGAAACACATGGCAGCGGCACAGAGGTTTTCCCTGCTGGGGGCAGCCCTGCCCGTACTGCAATTCGAGGCATTCCTGAGGTACCACTTTGGTACCGCAGGAGTCTGAGATGAGAAGAAGCACGAAACCATTGGCCTGCTGGCCCATTTGCACAGCTTTTCTGCTGCATCATTGATTTACTGAAGTCACAGGTTCTCCTGCAGTAAGTGTGCTCGTTGTGAGCCCACAGAAAAAATATCATGTTAACCTGGTGGGCTGTTCCTCAGGTCCTGCGTTGCAGGACCCTGGGGACCAAACCAGACCATGGGCTTTTCACAGTGGGGAACAGTTGCTGTAGCAGGTTGTTGCTTATCCTATGGAAGAAAAAAACAAAAAGCTTAGCAAATTTATACTAATCCAGTATAAAATGGATTTTAAAAAAGCAAAGTGGGTTGGTGATTTATGCTTGTTTCCCATTGTTTTGGTTTTGCTACAAAGTATTTCAGGAAAGTGCTTGCATGTCAGTGCCAAGACAAAAGCCCTTCAGGACAAATGGTTCCCTCCCCAGGAAATGCTGGAGTTAACTAAAAATCCAAACAGGCCCCAAAACCACAACTCTGCAGCCTCAACACATGTGCAGATAGCTATGGAGATGTCTGGAATGTAGTACTTGAGGGTAAGTTTTTCAAGTGGCAAACAGGTCTTTGATGGAAGATCTTTTTGAGACATTTTCTTTTTTTCCTGTAAACTTGTGTGAGTAAAAACTGGTTTCCTGATGAGCTAGTGGTAAGGTTTGATATGGAGCTGTGTCCCTAGCACTCTGCAGGAAAAAAAAGCTAATGTATTTGAAGTGTTCTTTGTGTAGGTGATGGCACAGTCATGGCAGAATTAACCATATAGGAAACTTTACCTGGCAAGTTACCTTCTCCAACTACGTGCAGCCTCACCTGTATCGCTCTTCCCACCACAGTACCACTGCTTGGGCTGCTGCTGACTTGCTGAAACTCAGAGCAGCTTCCAAAGGCTTATCTGTAGCCTGGTGAGGTCGGGATCAAGGGAAGTGGGATGAACTTGCATCTGGGGAGTGAAGCATAGTGGGGGCTCACGAGGTCCAGTGACTGTCAGGGCATGTTGCTGCTGCAGCAAGTCCATCCTCACAAGCTTGGTGCTTCACTGGTTCAAAACTACATGGTTGCTGCACTAAAGCTCATTTCTGCACTGGGATTGTTGAGTGAAACAAGTGTATTGTAAGGTCTGAGGGATTATGTGGTTTTGGAACTAGGATACAATAGTAATATAATTACGGAGAGTTTTTGACAGATGCTCTAATACATTGCTGTGGACACTTTTGTTTAGAGCAGACCACGAGATCTGGAGGAGTCTGGATTTGCCCTGATTTCACCATAGTTATTTGGCCTTAAGGTAGAAATGTAAAAAGAGATGCAAAAATTACTAAGGATAATGTCTTTGGGGATGTTGCAGGGAATTGTTTTGCAAACTCTTTGTGGCATGGAATCACTAATGCACATGATTTCCTGGCAGCAAAGGATATGTGAGTGCTTTTTGTGCCTCTGGAAGTCCTTGGCCTGCAAAAGGCCTGCAGCCAGGAATGTAACATCTGCCCTCAGCCAGGGGATGGGCTTGAGTCGTTAAAAGAGCCGTGCAAAAAGATGACATCTGCACTGAAAGGTCCTAACATGGGTGTGTCCTTCCCACCCTTTCCTTGATGATTTGTGGCAGGAAATGGTCTGAAGTTTTAAGCCAGGTTCTGAAAATAAAAATACTCACCTAATTCATGCTGTCTGATCCTTTCCCTTCTTTTCCTTTCTATTGGGTTCCCATACACTTTACAGTGCAGACACATTGACTGTGGGATAGTTAGATTCTAATTGTGGCACAATTCAGTCCTAACTCAGTTGCAGCATCATCAAAGTTATCTCTCTCTAACTGAATTGTAAATCATGCTTCAACCCTGCCCTTTAACCTTACTCTTAATGGCTTTGTGGTTTGGAATGCTGGTGTGTCATGACTCAGGAGCTATGCAGTTCCCATCCAGCAGCCATTTGGGAACCCATTCACCTCTGTGTTCAGACTTCTGCTGAACCCTGTAGTCTTGTGGCCTTGCTGAATATGGAGCTTGCTTTTGGGTGACTTACCTCTTTATCTCTTAGAGAGTCCTGTGCTCTGTTGAGCAAGATACCTTGGTTTTTGTTGTGTACTCCCCATGCTGTGGGTAGACTCCTGGACTGCAGCTTTATTGCCGCATTTGCCAGTCCCCTGTCAGCAGAGCAAATCACTTTATTGCCATGTTTCAGGTTCCTGCTCTGTAAGAGGAAGATTGCAGCAGACTCCCCTTACAAAGTGCTTTAGGAGGCCCTGATGGGCAGTGCTGTTTGGAGCTGGGCACTGCTACGTACCTGCTCTGTGTCACTGCGAGCGCAGCTGGGATGGGACCTGCCATCTGAGCTCAACTCTTACTTCTCTGTAACTGCTGTGGCAATGCAGTGCAGATGTTGGAGAACAACCCCTGGAAGCAGCACCTCTCCCAGTGACTGTGTAAGGTGTAATGTGATGCTGGCTGTGCCTCAGACAAGCAGGCTGAGTACTGCTGCTAAGGCAGAAATTCCCAACAGCTGGGACAGGATTTGACATAAATACCAAGACATTGACGTTTGCATTTTTTTGTTTTCTGGACACACTCACGATTCTGTATAAAGGGCCTGTTCTTGAATATGTGAAGGTGTGGGGAAATTACTTTGGAAATGGCCTTGAGCTAAAGCAATTAAATAATATTTATGTCAGATAATTAATTTCAAGGGAAGGATAAAATTGCAGAAAGGCAAAATAACAGAGTGAAAACCATCTGCAGGCTTTTGAGGCATTTCTTGTTGAAAAGGGAGGGATTATTACAGAGATTAGCTTTTCAGTGGTTTTAAAGTAGGGTTCAATAGCTGTAGAAGTTAGAATGTTTGGCACCAGCATTGCTGTTTGTAGCTCTAAATACTTGCAGTTAATGTAGGTGCAATAAACATATATTTGCAAAAGACTTAATGGGAAAAAGCAGTGCAAGCACCATAGAATTGTGTTGCAGTGAAATGCACACACAGTTAAGTGAAGAAAATAAATAGATAACCACTTCTGAAAAATGGGAGAACTCAAAAACAACGGTGAAGAAGTTTTGAATGATCACTGGATCTGATGATGTCTCTGGATTTGCCCCCTGTGTCTGTACTTCTGTCAGTGTTTTATAAGGCACCTGTACTGTGCCAGAGACAACACAGTGGTGTAAATCAGTGTGTGCAACAGAGGCCCTTTTTTCCTCAGTAAAAGGAAGAATTCCTGTCCCTCTCCATCGTTTGGAAGACTAAGCAATAGAATGTGCCCAGCCCTCCTAGAGGGCAGGGAAACTGTGTTGAGAGGCACACACACAGCTCCTGGAATATGGAACATTTTTCTGATTTTCACATTGACTTTCACCATGTCGTGTGCTTGCTTGCAAGGTCACCTCTGACAGGGGAATTGTGTTCTTAGTTTTTTCCTACCTTGTAGCAGTCTCACAGGGAAATTGCTCCAATGTCTAGCTACAGACCATGAAAACCTGTGGATATCTGGCTGGAGTGTGGGTGGGTACAATTATCTCTCTGGCTCCTGCCTGCCTTCGTTCACATGTAGGATTCAGCTGCGGTTCAGGTTGTTTGGGGAGGGGTGTTCTTTTGACCCTGTATATTGATCGTCCCCAAGTATTATTCCAGAACCTTCTGCTTCCCGTTTTTTCATCAGGGGCAGCTGTCTGGATTAAAACAGGTTTTAAGTCAAACACGAAATCAAGTGCTAAGTAACATAAAGAGCTGTAGATAAGCTAATGAAATTCGTTGAGCAATAGAAATTGAAATTCCTTTTAAAAAATGCCAAGTAGAATTAGCAGCTTACTAAGTACAGCAACTGAAAGCACTGGACTTCCAACTCAGAGGGGGCATCATTGGAAGAATTAACATAACCCTTGAATTAAAGTAAATAATTACTGAATTTATTTAAAGTTATACAGGAACAAGACTTCAGTCCAAATGTGGCTTGCAAAAATGCTGCAGTAGTTATTCACAGAGAGCCATGAAAGTACCCGGGGGCTGGGTGCCGGAGAAGGCCATGTCTTGGTTCATGGAAGGGCAGCAAGGCAGCTCTGCCGGTGCATCTCAGCTGTTCTGGGGTGAGCACCAGAAGGGATGGGCTGGCCCTGATGTAGAAGTGCAAGACCCAGACAGGGATTCCTGCCTTTTGACATGGTCTCTGTCACCTGCTCCTGCTGCAGCATTGACTACAATGCTTGATCCCCTGCCTCAGCTTCGCAATTTGTAAGCTGGAATTAAAAGCTGCCACCACTGGGATTGTTTGGAGACTTCCCTCCGTTAAAATGCTTTTCATTTCCATGCTGCTCCAGTAGTGCTCAGTATTACTATTATTACATGATGCTTTCTTAGCTTGCTGTTCAGAAAAGCAGCTGCCTTCCGCAGGCTGGTGTAAGCTACCATTATGCTGGGTGGTATTATGTACACTGCTCTACTTCTGGCATCCAGGTCTATCATTTAGATTAATTTGGAAATTGTGTAGTGACTTGAGGAAAACTGCTGTTGAATTGAAATTTGTTAGCCCAGAAAATATCATTAGTCCAAAACCCCCTGAAACTGTGTAATAAACTGCAATACTGAATGAACTTGCATATAAATCAGACTCCTGAAATGTAACTTTTGGTACATTTTCCCTTTCCTTTTTTTTTTTTTTTCCCAGTATGGGGTACTGCATCCTTTTTGTCCATGGTCTAAAAAAGCTGTCTACATGGTTAAATAAGTGGAGAATTACTGTTCTGACCCTCTTTGCTTTACTGCTGCTGCTCTTCTCCTGGAAGACCGTGAAACAGAACGAAATCTGGCTATCACGAGAATCCCTTTTCAGGTATGAGTGACCACGGGAGAATACTTGCATTTTTATATTGTTTAAATAAGTTTGTTACATGAAATAGTTTTCTTTAGCACATTTCTTCTATTAATGCATCAATATAATTTGTATTTTTATTATCATAAAATAACACCTACTTATTTTTTTGGTAACTGTATGAAAAGTGGTGTCAGCGCTTCATATGCTTATGCACAAACTCCGGTTCTGACAATCACATTTTTATGACATGCTGTTTTTAAATAATTTCAATTCTGTAGATTTAACAAGTGTAACACTTTCCTTTTTAAAGACACAGCAAAAGTTTGTTGCAACCCTCCAGAACGCCATAGTAACACTACTGAGTATATTGAATTTTCTTTAGCAATGTTCTAATGACAAAAATGAAATGCCATGAAGTGCTGAACTTAATGTACCATATTTCATTTTATTTGATTACTCTTTGCAAAACAGCTCTCTTTACAACCTCATTTATGTATTTTCTTGCACTGAAACAGACTGTTTCATTTTGTGTTTTGCTAGAAAATGTATTGCATTTGCCTCCAGCTGCTTTCAGCAGTTGTCTAATTGTGAAGTAATTGCAGAAACGCAGGTGATCTGCACATGGGTTGCTTGGCTTTATTTTATTTTCTAACTTATTGGCCAGAGCAAAGTTTAATTTATGCAACACTGAAAATATAAATCTTTTTGTGTGTGTGCGTGTAACCTTTGGTCTTTAGGAAACCCTACTGAAGTCATTGGAGCTCTGTAAGTGGGACTTCTTAAAAGATCTGGGATGGGGTTTTTTTCCCTCTGCTATGATTCATTGCCTGTCTCCCTGAAACACTGTTTGCTGTTCAAACAGTGGCCATGGTGACCAGCCTGGGCTCACACAGCAATCCACATGAGATGCACCTCCAGTCCAAACCTTCTGGCTAATGATGGCCACTCAGAGGAAAGTAGAATGATTTCCAAGTTGGACAACTCTTAGTGAGTGGGAGGTGGGAATGTGGCAGTTCCATGTGCTGACTCGCAGGCATTGTATGGTGTTGTGTTGCGTACAGTTGTGGTCACCCATGTTTAAGAACAAGGAAGTCAAACTGGAGCCGATGACAGGAGGACATTTCCTCCTGCTAAGGAGCACTCTTGGGATGATATGGGGTGTCAGGGGGTCTGTCGCAGAAGAGAAGGATAAAATTATGTCTGCTTAGTTGAATGCAAATGGATTTCTGTCCTTCCTACCTCCATTCAAAGCAGGATGACCATCCAGCTCAGATTCCAAAGCCATGCCACTGCTTCAGAGTACCACTGAGCTGGAGCTAATACACCTTGCCTCAAGGGAGGGATTTGGGATAGCCCAGGGCAGTATGCAGGGCTCAGTGGCTTGGGTTGAGCTGGCTCACTCTTCAAGTCTTTTGGGGAACACTTGCAGGAGAGAGATCTGTCCTGGTCTTTTGAGAAGATGGCAAAACTAGGTGTGTTCCTGCTGTGTCACCTCGTATTGTGGCCTGCCCCTGAGAGCAATCAGCAGCTGCTGAGAAAAGCAGTGTAAGAACAGGGCCAGCAACAATGATGCCTCCCTCCAGTTCTTTCCCAGCTTGCAGTAATCTGCAGTTTAAAGACTTCCTGAGTCAGGAGTTACTTGCTATTTTTGCTTTTAACAGCCACTGATGGACTTTTCTTCCATAATGTTTCTGACTGCTTTTTCAAATCTATTTATAGTGTTGGCTCCTACAGCATCCTGTGCACTGGGCTCTGTTGTTAGATTACACAGTGTGTGCACTAAGATTTCCCTTCCGTGTGCTGTGAGCCTTCTGCTGGTTATCAGGTTTGATGTCCCTAGTTCTGGTGTGCTGAATGAGTAGTAGGTAACTATTAGCTTGTCACTTAGGATAAAGGCTCTTCCATGCCTTTAACCCCCATGCCCTCACCCAAGGCTGTCTCCTTTTCACAGTAGAATCAGCTGGTTTTGAACTCTCCTCATATGGAAGCCATCCTGCGTTTCTGATCCCTCTTGTCAGTCTTCACTGGATCCTTTCAAACGCTAATCTATCGTTTTGAGAAGGAGACCAGAATCACCTTTCAAGAGATATGCACAGCACAGTAACATAGGACTGCTTTCTGGGTTTTGTTCTCTTCCTAATTGCTGATCTTTTGCTTGCCTTTTGTGATCTAAGTAGAGGGTGATAATTTCACAGCACCATCCTCACAAACTGTTAGACACCTGTTGTGTTGGGAAATATCTGATTTATAGGTATCAATCTGTGTGCAGATTTAGTGTGTGTACAGACTCTCTGATACTTGTGTCTCTACCAGGATTGTATTTCATGTGCCATCTTCTTGCCCAGCTTTCCATACTGTGAGATCCTTCTGTGACAAAGTGTAGTTAGCTTTAATTCCTGCAGTGTGGTTCATATTGATGTCACCTTCCCTCTTACTCCATGATGCCTTGAAGAAATTAGAAGTCTTCAGTGAGAAGTTTTATCATAAAAATCCTTTTTGAACATATGAGTGCACAGCATTGATGTGATTTCCATTGACTGGGATATATTTATATATTCATAAAAGCTTTCCATAGTTTCACTACCATGTATCTGTTGACCCTGTCAAACAAATCTGCCCAACTAACTTTGTTCTCCAATATGCAATGGTAATTTTTGTCTATTGGACTGTAGTTACCCAGAAGTTTGCTAGAACTAGGCTTAATTATGGTTTTCCCCAAATAACCTGAAGTGAAAATCAGACTTGCTGGTCTGTTTCCTCCCCAAGATCCCTTCCCTGGAGCCTAATGATGTCATGCTCATCACCTCCCATTCCTCTAGTGCCAGTCTCGTTTAAATTATAGGCTACCTACTGCAGCTAATAGCTCCATGTTTAATTTCTTTTGGATGCATACTACCAGGCCCAATGGATTTATAACTGTTCTTGGTGTTGATTTGTTTAAAAGCCTCTTTTACTGCCACATCAGTTAGAGACAGTGCTCCTGTGAGGAAAGGCTCCTGTGTGGCAACCTCCCTCGCTTTTCCTGTAGTGAGCACTGGTGCAGAGAATCCAGCTAGCTTTTCTTCTGTGGTCTTTTCTTCTGCAAGCACTACTTTTAGACCTCCATCATCTATTTGCCTTTAGGAATCTTTGGCAGGTTTCCTCTATCTTAGGTATTCCATTATTAGCTTTGATGGCTTTAGCAAGTTTTTCTTTGAATCTTTTTTGGTCTGCTTAATTGTGGTTTATGTTTAACCGACTGACATTTATGCGCTTTTCCTTTCTCATTCTGCAGCTGTGTGTTCACTTCTTAAAGGGTGTTTTTCATTTGTCATAGCTTTCTTCACCGTGCCGTTTACCCATATTGGTCTTTTTGCTGTCCTCTTAAGATCTTCTTTGGTAGGTGTTATACATCTCTTGCAAGTCTGTAATGTGGTTGGACCCTTCTTGTTGATTGGAAGGAAATGCAAAAGAATAGTATAGCAAGAAGATAATGTCATCCCAGGAGTGTGAGATCTCCTCTTTGGGGCAGAAGGAGGAGGCTGTATATAGCTATGAGGAGAGGAGGGAGAAGTGGATGGAGGCATATGAAACAGCAATAAATTTAAATGGACAGGACAGGAACAGGAGATAAAGAACAGTAAAGAAGTATGAGGTGAAAATAATAATGAAACAGAGCAAATCTATAGATGTGGGAAAGGAGACATAAATCAACCTACATGGTAGTTTGTGTATGTGTTGAATTTTTTTTTTTTTTGAGAAGTATGTGCTGAGTGAATCTTTACTCACATTCCTAGTTCATTCCTCTTTCTGTTGCTGCCTTAATTAATTACTGCTTCTTTCCTTCACTTGTTTTTTTTCCCTTCAGCTCTACTTTTCATTCCTCCATGGATGTGTTTCTTCAGGGTTGATCTGTCTTGATTTGCTTGACTGAGGCCTGTTCTGTTAAATATGATTTTCTATGCTGGTCCAGGAGGTGCTTGTGTACTCAGTGTGTTACTACTTAAGTGTTTGTACCCCATTGTGTTCCTTTCTCAAAACTTGCCCTGATTTGACGTTGTGTGGCAGCACTGTTGGCATCTCTGGGTCGCTGTTACCACACTCAGTCTCCAGCCCAGGGACCAAGTTTTCTGGATACAGAAATCCTTCCAGGTCCTGGCTGAACAGTGAGGAAGCAGCAGTGTGAGGAAGGATGCTGCTGTCTGAGGAAATGGTGCATCTCCACATAGGAGCACAAGCATATGTGCAAGGGCTACATGAGAAGCAACTAAACCACAAGTATAAGAAGTGGCTACATATGCAAAGATCTAAATATTTGAGGCACATTATTCTAAGACATCTCCAGAAGTCCGAAGCAGTTTGTCTTACTCTATTGGCAGGTGGACAGGGAGGACTTATTTGTTAATTATTTAAGGAACTGCGCTATTGAGTGAATGCACAGGCCAGAAGGTCAGTCTCCACAGGTTCCAACTGTGGTCAGTGTTAATGTCTGAAGCCAGGGAAGGGGAGGTGAGGGCTGTGGGCCAACCTCTGCATCCGCTGTACTGACCTTTTCAAGGTTTGTCAAGCTGCCATGTTTCCTGTTGCTCCTGGAAAGCATCTGCACACACTGCCCACGTTTGAGACAGAGCCTGGAAACACAGCAGGCTGGTTGGTTGTAACCAGCAAAGGAACTGTATAAAAGTGACACTTCAATAGTCACCAGTTCTCCTTCCCAAGCCAGGTCTGCTTTACTTCACAAATTTACAAAAACTGCCCCAGCCCCAAATGTGGCATTAAGTGCTGTGTTATTTTGTTAACTCTGAAAGTTCGCTCAGCTGAGGAGAGCAAGTCCCACTGCATTTTGGGCATCTTCTATGGAACAGTTTAATATGGCCCAACACTGGTATCTGTGAAATCAATACAAGGATAGGAGGCCAAGGAAAGTGATTGTTTATGTCATCCAGAGAATAATTTGTTGTAGAGAATCTTTATTGATGATAATGATTCCCAAAACAGAGGAGATCCCATCGGTTTCCCAGGGCTCCTGCCAAGGCAGGAGTGGCCTCATTTCCTTGTAAAATGAGCACTTCTCATATGGAAATTCCAGAAAATCAATGAAGCCTCTGCCTGCACCCAGTCACTTTGTAGAGCAGAACATGCACTTAGGAAAATATCAGAGGGGATCACAGGAGACTTTTCCCAACTGAAATGGGATTTGGATAATGCTGGTATTTGAGGTTGGAAAGTATCAGTGGTATTTTATTTCTCTGATTTGTGGCTAATAGGTTTTTGCCTTTCCATGGAGAGGAAGTGTTACGTAGAAAGGTTTGCCTATTGTTTATTTTCCATTTACATCACTTACTTCTGTCATAGAAGTCAAAAGGGAAGGAAATCCTCTGGAGCAGTGACGTCCAATCTCAGTGGGCTTATTTCTGGCTGGAGCCAGATTGGTGCCATAGGTTTTCAGAAGGGCACGTGTGTGCTGGGCTGGGGAACAGGGAAATGAGAGAGTTTGGAAAAGCATGTTGGAAAATTATATTGAAATTGTGAGAGACTGGGGTCTTGTGGGAAACAGAAATGGAAAAAAACATTGTGTTCTGCTTTGTTATTTATACTCCACCCTTTCCTTCTTGGCTTTCACTGTGGACATTATTGTTTCCTCTGTCAACGAGCAAACAGTGTCCTTAACTGGTCAAGAATCAGTTAGTAGGAGTGTTTGCCTAAAGTCTCCTGAAAATTCCCCTCTGGGTCCGGCCGCTGTATTTGCTGCTACCTCCCACAGTGCAGAGACTCCAAACACCCTCAGTCATTGCTATGTGCATTTGCAAAATGAAACACACCCCTCCCCGCCTGTGCAAGGAGAATAAATAGGTCAGGGAGTGTGAACAGTGTGATGCAGAATAGAGCATCTTAAGAACCCAAACCCACTTGTGCCTTTCCTGTGTCACCCCCACCACCAGCAGAAACATGCAGATGAAAGAAGCTTTATTAGTGATGTTTTAATAAATGGGACCAGCAGAATTAATAATAAATTCTACTTAAAAGGAAACAGTCCAGAATTAAAATATTTAAACATATGCATCTTACTGTTAGAACTGTATCTCATTAGGACTGAAGTGCTCGTGCATATGCCATGTACTCCTCATTGTTAACTCAGTCTGTTCTGTTTCGGCAGAGGCTGTAGCAGAGCCAGCAACTCATTTCATGTAGCTCTGAGAGAGCAGCAGTTTTGAGTGCCATGTCTGCCTGTAATGCTGGGGCTGATGTAATGAAACCCTCTTTGTATAAGAATTAATATTCCAGTAATGCCCAGAGGTTGTAAGTGTGTAGTTAATAGCTCCCAAGGCCAATGGAAATTAACACAGCCATAGCAGTCACACATTACTTGCTGCTGGTGCAGTATATCTTTGTGAAAACTAATATAGAAAATCATTCTCTTAAGAATAGCATCAATTAACTGATTTAATTCAGCGATTAGTCACAAAATGTCTTATTCCTGTAGTGCTCCCAGTAAGTAATTTGGAAATACCTGATGATTAGGAGGCCAAATGCAAGGTGTATTTTTAATTTCAGCAGGCAAACCATGGCTGTGTTGGGCGGAACTCTGCAAGGCAGCTGTGGGCGAAGCTCTGGAAGCTCTCACAAGCAGGCCTTAGCAATGCTTGATACCACTGGCTGCTGATAACCAAAAGGGTTTGCCACTGCAGTTCCTCAGCACTGGTTTTCAATGAAATCCCTGACAAAGGGTTTGTGTAGCCATGTGTGCATTCTTCCCATGGGAGAGGGTGTGCACCCCAGTGTAGGGGCTGTGTGTAACCCTGTCTCATTATGATTAACTTCCGTGCTCACCAAAGTTAAACAGGAGAGACAGACAAGGCAAAGCAACAAGACTTGGGAATTTTCTAATCCTCACTTTTCCTACCTGAGGAAGCAGGGTTAGAGATGCTGAGGGTACAAAAGAGAGCAGCTGGCTGGAATCTGCTTATGAGCAAGAAACAGCACTTTGTCTGCTTTTACATGATCAGATTTATCCATCCTTGTTTCCTGTTACCTCAGAGAGCCCCTGTTTATGTGCTGGAAAGGATTCACCCTTTAAACAGAGTATTAACTTCTCTGGATTCTTGCAGGGGAAATGTTTCCATGGTGTACGTGCTCCTGTGATTTCTTTCCCTCTTTAACCTTGAAAGAGCATTTCCTCTAGCTGTGCAAGGTGTACCTTGCTTTCCGTGCTCTCAATTAAGTAAATAAGCATATGCTTGCTCTTCTCCTTTTGTCTTTGTGCTCTAATTATTAATTCCAAATGTTGAGTTCAGCCTGCACGTGGCAGGGGAGATGAAGGGGAGGGATGAGGTGCCTGTGCAACCAGATATCCTTAGTCATGCATTATAATGCCAGTGTTATGACCTAAGGGTTATCACCTAAGGGTGAGGGTCCCATTAGCCGAACTCAGCTCAGTGCTAAGCAGTGCATACATGCTGGCTCAGTATTGGAGCATGCCATGCATCCCCTCTAGTGGCTGATTCATATGGAAAAGATACCTTCCTTTTGGTAGGTACCTGCAGCTGGCAGGTTTAAATCAAGATTTTCATAAACTGCTTCATGACACTCAGGTTTTAGCAGGGACCCTGTTATTAGAAAGTACTACATGCTTTCCCTCTGAATATTAGCGTTCTTTTTTTTATTTTATTTTATTGTCTTTCAGTTTAATAATTCAGATTTTAAAATACATCAGCATCTGGCCACAGGGAGCATTGCAGTGTTGGTGCTAGAAGTGTCTGTGGTGACAGCAGCCAGGAGGAGTTGAATTGCTGCCACATAGTTATGTCTGCCCGGGGCACCTGGTGTACCAGTGTGTAGGACAAGCTTGGGGTTATAACATGAGTTGTGTTGACTAAAGTGCACAGGAGGTGACAAGGTGCTCAAATTACAAGCAAGCTTTTCAGAAAAGGGGACCTTGAGAAGAAGGTGGACCTAGGGGGCGGTGGGGTAACCTGGCTGCTAACACTGTGCTGCTTCTGTTCCTCTCTGCAGCTCAGGAGTGAAGACCCTGCCCCACAACGCCAAGGTGCACTACAACTACGCCAATTTTCTGAAAGACCAGGGCCGTAACACTGAGGCGATCTACCATTACAAAACTGCTCTCAAGTAAGTCCCTCGAGGGCCTGGCTGTGAGTGCAACCTGCTGTTATCCTGTCCCTTTCCTGACAGGCATGGGGCAAGTTGCCTGCTCCTCATCCCTGGCTCTGAGGAGCAGCTTGGCTTTCAGAGCCTGGGAAAGTTCTCTGGCTCAGTGTTTGTGTGTTATTAAATGAGGTAGCCTGGCTTCCCTCCAGCTCCACGTGTGTGTGTGTGCGTGTGTTACATGCATTTCAGTATATGGGATAGAAATGTTACCATAGCTACACATTGAGCAATGAGGTGTCATTTACGCAGCTGAAGGTATGCTGGTAAGCAGGAGGTAGTTGTCCTAAGCGTATTTTCAGGTTCCTGGGCCATTTATCTTAGTAAATTGTTAATGGTGCATGCCTGGAAAATGTCAGTGCAGTAGCCATCTAAAGTGCAGTAACAATAATAGTGCTTACTACTTTTATTGAGGCTTTTGTCCACAGAGCTTTGCATGAATACTAAACTAATTGATCCTGAAAATGCTCCTGTGCAGTCACAGGGCAAATATTATTGCTGTGGTTCTGTACAGGGGGAAGCTGAAGCAGGAGTGTGAATTGCCTTGCTTACAGATGAATGGTGAATCAGGGACCAGGGCTGGGCTAGTACTATGGGACACCTCCTGTGGTATCTCTGAAGGACCCTTCCTTCACACACAGATGGGCCACTCCCTGTGAGGAGCTTCCCTGCATTTGCCACTCCTGCCAGTGATGTTTGTGTAACTCAGCTGGGGCCTTGGCTGCTCCCTGCTGCCCAGGCAGTGCTCACTGCACCAAACAGGTCACCACAGTTCCCCAAACCTCTTCCCTTTGCTCCTTGGGCCTTGGGAGAAGGGACAAGCCCCTCTGAGGAATGAGTACGGGGAAAACAGTGTGTGGTGATGGCAAGTGAAATAGCGTGCATAATATAATAATAATGTTTACAGGAATAAAAGCATATTTGGGAAGGGCAGACAAGGTGAGGAGTGGCTCTGATGGACAGCAAGGGCAAAGCTCAGCTCCAATAGGGCATGTCAGGAGGTGCAAGAAGTGTTCTTTCCCGACACATGGTATGACAGAAAACTCCAGAAATTACATGCATGTTTTGTCTTTTGGCCAGATGACAGGGTTATGATAAAAGCTCTCTAAGGGCTCCTAACCCACCCAGGTTAAGCTGGGAGGACAGGAGTTCATTGTCAGTGAGGAGGGCCTGAACCTGGGTGATGATGATTTTTAGCTTTTTTGAGCAGCATCCTGTTCTGCTTTACCATGCTGGCCATTTAGGAAGTGATTTAGAAAAACCTCCTATTTTTTAATGTTTCCAGGAATGGAAAATCCAGCACAGCCATCAATAAACTGTACTGAAGGTTAATTACCTTGGCTGTTGAAAATGTCCTTCTTTATTTTTAAACTGATTTGTGTAACACCAGCTTCCAGTCATTGAATTTGTTTACACCTTTCAAATATCACACTGAATGTCCCGTTCAGTGGGACTAAAAGTCTGTTTTCCATTGAGTGATCCCTTAACATCCCTAAACCTGCTGCTTGATAGCTGCTGGTGGTTTCAGTGTTATGCAAGGTTTTGCAGTCCTCCAGTCCTTCTCTAGCTAGTCTCTGAACTTTCTCCGAGATACCAGAAAAGCCCAATGCAGGTTAAAAGAAAGAGGGACTAACAAAAATTACCCTGTCCCTGCAGTGAACATTCTAGTACACAGAATAATGTAACTGCTCCTGCCAACATTGCCTCTGCTTGTTGCCGACAAAAGATTTTGCTCTTCTCTAACTCAGCAGCACCCATTTATTATAATTATAATGCTGTTTTCTGCTCTGCAGTATTTCAATTATGAAAGAGTTTGTTTTGAGAACTGATTGCAAACATTTTGTCAACTGTATTACATAGCATGGTTTGTGCTGATGGTATTGTTTAGGGACCATCCGAAGCCTAGCTGGGGCTTGGAGCCACACAGAACTCTTCTCTAGATGCTCGCTGTCTCAGAGACACCAGTGCTAGTGCTTCACTTGATTTGGTCATTTCAGGATTAGTTGGCACTTTTGAAAAGCAAAGCTCTACCTTTACCTGTCACATTTGTTTTCTGACCCAGTAGTGCAAAGCAGGAGTTGGGAGGCTTCTGCTGGCTCCATCACTGGGAAGCTGCACTGCTTCTTCCTATCACCTTGTATCTCTGTACTTACACTTTCCTCATTCTTACCCTTTCTTTCCACCTCTATCACAGGGAAATTATTAAGGGCCTGTGTAATAAGCAATTGAACAGCATAAGTAAAACGTGCAGTGAGTTCTCCTGTTGAGAATTACATTCTGTGTTCTCCGCTCAGACAGACACGTCTGAAATGCCTGGGGTTGTGTGTGGGCCCTGAAGGCTCTGCTGGGCGCCTGTGTTGAAGCGCTGGAGAAGGTGCTGGGTGTGGGAGAGGTAGCATGATGATGTGGAAGACCCTAGACAGGTATCACAGGGAACAGATGTCATGTCCAAGCTGTTTACCCATCCTCACAGATATCAGCTCTTTAATTGCTGCTCCAATTGTAAACCAATCTCTATAATAAAAGAGAAGGAAGTAGTAGCTGTAATACCCTGATTTTCATTGTTCAGGGTATTTTTGGCCACTGGCTTGACCTGGAAATTTGAATTACTGCTCTGTAAATTTCCTCATCAGGTAGTAGGCAGAGCAGCAGCTGAGGTATTGGCACAACACACTTCCATGATTTCCCTCAGATACCCTTCACTGAGTGTCTGCTCTCCAAGTGAGTCCAGGTGGTTCTATACTCCCCAGGTTACAGAAAACCCAAGCTACTCAAGAGGCTTCATATTCCAGTGGCAGCACCATCTGAAGCACAGAAGATAAAAATATTATATCTGCCTAGTGCTCAGTGAGCAGATCAATAGGGAATTAATAAGGAAATGGAGTCAATAAGGACATGGGCTCTTGCCACCTGGGAGCTCCTGGGAGGTAGGAAAGGGAGAGCAGCATCACCTCAGAGCAGCTCCATCTGAGGCATGTGGATGCTGGCTCTTCCACTATTCCAGCTTGCTTCTAAAGCTTGTGCCAAATGACAGTGTAGGTTTGCTTGATCTCTGGTGAATGAGTTTAATTGTTTGCTAAACAAAAGTGATCTTGTCAGTCAACACCCCGCTGCTTGAACTGAACCCCATGCAATTACCATTCCACCAACGTAAGGATGCGCTTCCATGCACTCCTGCTCTGCCAGAAGTGCTGGTTGCCATGTGGCTGTTAAGCAAAGCAACCCATCACTCCTGTGAAGTTGTAGCTGTATCTGTGGGAAAAGATATTGAAGTGCACACAGGCTACCTAAGGAAATAATAGCAACTATATTGCTAAATCCTGGGCAAGTTGATCCCCAGTGTTTTAATAGCTTATTCTCATTCCTGCTTTCAAAGACAGGTGGGATTCTCTGCTGACACGTGTTGGTGTATCTCTATTAGTTTCAGGGTGGATAAGAGGTGGAGAAGAAGAATGTGTTTTCTTTGACAGTGAAACTGCAGGGCAGGTTTCCAAGGCAAACTTGGCAATCAATCCCAACAACCACCTGTTGATGCCACTGCAGGTGGCCTGTCAGAAACCTTATTCTTCACCCCAGCCAAGAGGCCGGTGACACAACACTCTGACCTAGCCAGGCTTAGGTAATTAGTGCAATCTAGTTATGGTCTCCAGGAGTGGGGGAATTGAAAACTGAAATGTGCGAAAGTGGAGAATGACATTTGGATTGGAGATGGGAAGAACGGAAAGAAAAAGAATTCTGTGTATGTAGGTAAGGCTCTTCCCATACGTGTAGTTTGTAAAAGGGGAATGGAAGTGAAACCCTTCAGAAGTGCAAGATGAGTTACCTGTAAAACAGATCTGATGAACAGCTGGCTTCTGCAATTGTAGAGTGGGTTATAAACCTTCCAGCTTACCTACAGTAAAACAAGAAAAACACACTGCTAGATTAGACTGCTTCACTGGTTTGCCTGACATATGGTAGTGACCCCAGGAGATACTTGTAGTTTTTTTTCCTGCAGAAAGTAAAGGCCAGAAATACTCCATCCAACATGTGAGTTGACCATGGCTACACTGAAAGCTGGTCTTAACATTCTTGCTGCTGCTTCTGCTGCAAATTATCAGCAGCTGTTAGGAATTTTGGAGAACCCCTGCTCCTGGCGTGATGATCTTATCTGAAATAAAACTTGTCTTGTCACTCTCCCATTTATGAGTGAGAATATGAGGTCGTGCAGCCTCACACAAATATGAAGAACAACTCTGATGACATTTTTGCTATTGGTGATAGTTACCAAGCTTTTGTCCTGCTTCTTCCTAGCCTTGTATACTTGACATTACTGTTGAGACTGTTTTATCTCTCCTCAGGAACGCACATGGCGTGACAGGGAGAGGGAGAAAAACAGCAGAGCCTTACAACCCATTTGATAAACACTTATTATCAATTAAATCAATCTCCTTTTAACAATGGAGAGAGGGAAAATAATTCACCTTCCCTCCTACAACTGCACTCATTCAACATTTAAATTCTCAAAGCAGTTCTGTGTTACCATCCTCTCCGTGTTTGTTGCCAGGGCTGTGCTTCCCATGGATGGCAGATCGATGTGAGCAACAGCAGGTGGGGCTGAAGGAGGTTGCTGAGTTTCTTGCTGGAGTTGGGTGAATAAACATGCTAATAATAGCTTTATGCTATCCAAGCTACATTGCTGTGTCTGCAAAAAGGTCAACACCTAAAAATTAATGTTTGCTCTTCTGGACATTCAGATTTACCCTTAATTAAAACATGACCACAGAGTATTGTGTTTAGGTAAATAGCGGGAGAGAAGGAATTATCTTTGTGTGAAGCGAGATACAAAATGGCTGAATCGTAACTGAATTATTTCTTCATAACTGATTTTTTTCTTCATGAAAGTCACAGGAATGAAGTGAGATTGGGAGACTAAAAAAGGAAAAGTACTGGAAAGAAGGAAACAGAGACAGTAAGGCTGGAGGCTGAAGAGAGAGACATTCAAGCTGGCCCTGCAAGCATTAGACACATTGGGGTAACCCAGGGCTGCTCTCTGGGGTGCTGCTCTTTCCCAAGGGAGGCACAAGCAAGTGCGTGAACTGACCCTTACCATCAGTGTAGTACCTGATAGTACAGAGTCCTGCAGGGTGTGTCCACCCTATAAATAATGCTGTGAGTTTATGCACATAAATTCACTGGTGTATGTTCCTGAGAGTGCAGAGACTTCTCCAATGTGCCTGGGTGTGTGTGCACATCCATCAACAGGTTCATAGCCACAAACTCCCCTTAGTCTTTCCCTGCCAAACACTGCTGAGCAAACAGAGTGGGAAAGGGACCAGCATGCTGTGTAGAAACCTTAGTTCTCCCTTGTGGTGTCTGCCAGAGAAGGGAGCTCTGGACAGCAGGTAGGAACCTTTGGGCTGGCTTTCTTTGTGGGTCAGGGAGTTGTCCCACTGCTCAGCCTTGAGAGAGGGGAGAGAGTGGGCCAAGATGCAAAGGAACTAGTATGAAAACATTTGGTGCTGCAACATGTGTGGTCTGGCTCTTGCAGAGCTTGCAAATAATATATCTTAGAGCACTGCTCACAGCATGGAAACTGGGAATGCTGGTTTGTGGTATCACTAAGAATCATGAAATCATGGTTAAGTATCTTTGGTATTCAAACACAGGCTAGGTGGAGGAGAAGGAAGAAGAAAACAGTCTGAGTAGCTTATCTGTATCCCTCACTGGGGGAATAAAATTGGTTCATAGCATCGCTGGAATGGGTAGAAAAGGAACAAGTGAAGCTGCTCTTTCTCCTCACTCCACTTTAGAAATAAAGCCCTGATGCTGTAAGGGAGACTCGGGTTTCTTCCTAAGCTTTCCCACATACCTTCCTGCTGGGTTTTTATGTATCTTAAATCAACAGTATCTGGGGTTGTTCAAATTCAGTTAAATTGCACTATCCATGCAGTAAAAAAATTGTGTTCTTACAGCCCTTTATGTGTGTGTGCCTGTGTGTGTGCCTTGAAAATCCCTCTCAGCATGGACTGCAGGTGGCCTTGGATACCATCTGTGATTTATTTCTGGGAAGAATTAAAATACCAGCACCATTTGTTAGCCTGTTTTTACAGCGAGTAAAAAATGTGCAGCGCTGCTTTGCTGTGACTGCCAGGGCTGCATTTGCTCCTGAAACCCTGAGTGCCCTTCTGACACTTCATGTTACTTAGGTCAGGCCCTTGGAGCAAGCCCTCTGATAGTGCATTTGATGAAACATCTTCACAGAGACTTCACGTAATACCCTGTGTTAGTGGATGTTAGAGGCTGGAGGCAGGTCACGTCCAAGCGGTCTTTGTGTGGTGTTCTTCTGAATCGTGCTTTGACAGTAGGCTTAAGGGGTAATTGGTGCTCTTGTGTAGGTATATGGTGGCTGTCCTGAAGCTGGACAGAATTGTTGAATAATTTAATGGTAATTGATGGCTGAAAAGGCTGCCTGATAATTTGAATCTGAGACTTAATGGCCTTTACAACACATTGCATGGGACAATGGCCAGATTACTTCAGCCAATGTAATTTATTATTGAACCTGTTCTCTGTAAAGCGCTAATCCCTGCCTGTTTTGGGGTGTGCTCCACCTCTGCTCAGTTTTTCTGCTTTTTAGTGATCAAATAACAATCAGTCAAGGCACAGGCTTTTATTTACTTGAAAACCAAACTGGTACAAGGACAACCATGAGCCCTGATGCAGACGCAGTGTGTGTACAGTGTAACTGCATTGACAGCAATAGAAGCTGGATGTGCCTGCTGGGAAGGACAGACGTATGTGTAACTTAGCCCTGGTCACTGCTGGTTACAGGTAGGGTCCATTCCTACACCGTGATGCCTGTTGTGGGTGCAGGCCCTTCTACACTGGCCTTCAGGGACTTGCTGTCTTTTCAAACACATCATCTTAGAGCAAAGCCCCCATCAGCTATGGGAATGGTGGCTCTATATCCTTCTTGGACAATCGCTCTGCCTACTTATGTGATGGGATCTGATACAAAAAATCCAAAGAATGAAGAATTCTTTCCCTCTTATTAGGACAAGGTATCTCTGTTGATTTTCATATGGGTGGGCTAGTTTAAAGGTAAACCAGTGGGAGAAATGAATCCTATTCAAGTCAGAGTTACAATTTACTAAAAAGGTTCCAATAAATACAATGATACAGAGAAAAAAAAAATTGCTTTTAACCCACAAAAAACAAATGTATAACCCAGCACCCTGGAGCACGAACAGAATGGTGTTAGCCCCTTGTGCTGAGCACCATGCGGGTCCCCTGAGTAGAAAGTAAAAGGAAAGGAAAACCTGTTGGTGAGGATGATGATCACAGCCTTGTTGAGAGTGGCAGTCACAGTTCTGTTGAGGTTCTGGTCCTCCTCTGGATTTGAGGAGTGGTACCCCAAGTCCTAAACCCCAAGATTATATGTGCTCAGCTTCAGGTGGGAATGCCCAGTACCTCCCCCAGGGCAGGGAGTTTCACAAGGGGTGATTTAACTCTGTGAGTCATGGGATCTTTTTGGAATCTTTGATGGCCCGTTAGCAGACATGACCCCTCAGGCTGGGTGTGAAGGTGCTAATGCCTCCCTGGAAGGGAGTTCTAGTGGCTGAGTCATTGGTGTGAAAACAGGAACATTCCCCTATCTCACAGGGTCCTTTCACACCCAGCCTGTAGCCTAAGGGATCGGGTGTGCCCTGGGCAGCTGCTGCAAATGATTCATTATGAACGGTTCATGAGAAATGACACAGAGGGTGTAGAATACACAGTTTTGGTTATACCTACATAGTGATAAACTGGTCCCAACCACTATAACTAGGACAGTGGGCTGTGCAGAGAGAAAGATGGCTGTGTTTTACACAGGTTGAGTCTTATCTTCCACTTTTGGGTAATGATAACCTCAAATCTAAGAGTTCTTTACTTGTTCCCACAGCCATTTATTTTTTATTAGCTTCTTGTCCTTGTCTTTATGAAAATTTTGCTCACAAAATGACCAGGTAGCACAATTATTGTTGTGATAAATCATCAGAAGTGATTTCATTGGTCGTTACCAAGGCTAGGCTGACAAGTTGCTTCCCAATGCATGTCTGTCAAGGATAACCTTGAGACTTTCTGTGAAGGCTTGACAGGAGTAGTTGAGGCACTCTGCTTATCCCCAGACTTCTGAACGGCCCCTTTGAGGAATTTGGTCAGTTCTGGAATGGAGCTGCTCTGATTTACACCGAAGTCTGATGCAACCCCCAGCCATCTTGGAGACAGCCATGCTCACTGGTGGCAGAATGGGGCTGTACAGCTTCCTCCAGCACCTGTGAGCCTTGGGAGATGACAGGCGTGATTTCACCCCCATCTGCTTAGGTGAGAGTACGTTGTTATTTTATCCCCTCGTGTAATGTTTGATTGAAGAGCTCACCTGATGGTCTCTTGCTTGCTGTGGGGTCGCTCAAGATTCTGTGAGCTCTGTGGAGGCACCTGCACTGTTCACACTGTCTGTAAGTCAGGCATGTTCTGAATTGTTAGTCCTATGTTGGACTTGAGTGGTTTCTGGGATTTTCAGGACTTATGTGGATCCTGCATAAATTCTTTATGCGAGAGAGTAAGCAGACAGCCTGGTTTGATAACCTCATGTTGCCTCAACACTTCAGGGAACATGCAAGTTTAGCATGAAAGGTTTTATTTATTTGTATTTAGCTGTGACATTGTTTGACTTAAAAACCTGTTTTTCTCTTCAGCTCTAAGTCTTAGGTGTCTGCCCATGCCCAAGTCTGAAGATTTAATGAAAATTCATAAATTGTAATGTTGTTTGAGGTGCTACATGTTGGTTATTTAAATGGCATGCTTCTGGATATTGCTGTGGGTTGTTTGGTTTTTTTCTTAAGGGACATCAAGCTCAAAGAATTCCTGAGACTTTTGTCAATATACAGATTAAATCTATTCAGCTTCTCTGTTTTTTTTTGAATTTCAGTCCTGGAGAGGTTTCCCTCCAGATCAGGGTACAGCATGACTGCCATTCCCTGTTCTCTGCCCTTCAGCCTTGGAAGCTCACCCTGGTGGAAGGGTTTGCTGGTGGCAGGGCACCCGTGGGTTGCTGTTCCTGCCATCTGGGCTGCTGGGCATGGGGAGAAGCCACACAGCCAAGATCTTTATTCCTTCCACTGATCCCTGGCTGCAGTTCAGCACCTGCTATTTATATTGAATTGCCCACTGAAGATGCCAGGTTAGACCAAAATCCTGCTGTGCTGGCCACTGGCTCTAGCTGGAGGTTGTGATTGCCACAGAGGGTTTGTAGTATGAGGAGAGGCAATAGTACAGGGCAGGGAGGTTTTGTTGTTGTCACTGTGGTGACAGGATATGGAACCCCTGAGAGACAGAGTTGTCCCAGGCTGCAGAGGAAACACAGCAGAGATGAGCACCATTCCTCAGTGTCCATGTTGCAGGTACTCAGTGCCATAGTGTGAGTGACTTCTGTCTGCTAGAAGGTAGAAGACATTTGAGATGGGCTGGGGTACCCAGTACATTGACAGGGGAACCCCTGCCCTTCAGCAGCAGCAGGAGAAAGATACACTGGGTGGGTGTCCCTGAAATAGTTGTAGACACTGTTGATAAGGAATGCCCCTCTGCTGACTTCTTGAGCAAGACCTCCATTAAGACCTGAGCTGGCCCATGAGGACCCTAATGGGGCACACAGAGCTCCTCAGGGGTGCTCTGACAGCCCTCAGCACCAGACTGCGATGGGATCACTCCCTGTCTTATTCCTAGCATTGTGTCAGGCCCTGAGGTGGATCACCTCCCAGCTGAGTGCACGGACATGGGTGTGATGCAATGCCCAGCTCCAGGCAGTGCGGTGTGTGCAGCCAGGAGTCTGCCTGCTTTGTCACGCTTTCCCTAAAGAGGATTATGCCTGAGGCTTTCAAAGGAACCTAAAAGCATTAGATCTCTCACTTGCCTGACTTTCAACAGGATTTCCATGTGGGGGTTTTTTCTAAATACAAAAAAATCCCAGCCTGCCACAAACCTTATGCCAAGCTGAAGCGTGTTACCTTTTAGGAAATACTGATGCAACTACTAAAACTCTTCAAGTGAAAACCAGCTGCTGCTTGATATTGCAGGATTGTCTCTCCCTCTATAAAAGGAATTCAAATGTTGCAAATTGAAAATCTTACTGAGAAAGACATAGGATCTGCCTCCATGACCTACACATCTCCACGTCATGTAGGGCAGCTCTTGGAAGAAGGTGCCATGCTATCATGAGGCCATGACCCGAGTTGTTGCCAATGCAGGATTACATCCCTGAAGGATGACTGGTCTCAGAATTACATCAAATCAAGTTTTAATTCGACCTGACATAGAGCTTTATTGAGAACTTACATAAATACATGAAAATGAGTGTGATATAATATTAAAATTGAAAAATTGGCTTGAAATAGTATACCGGAGTAAATACAAAATGGGCAGTATTAAAACTTGGCACAGACAGAAACATTATTCATGTAACATACTTACTTTTGTTGGCAAAATGATGCCAATAATTGCAGTATGTGTTGGAATGGGGCAAAACGTGCCTTAAAAACAAGTTGCCATGCTGCCAGCAAGTAATTGGGCTTGGGTAATTAAGACTTGACTCCATGTGCTTAATTTGGCTGAAGTGAGTCTTGTGTATTCTGAACATTGTGGTAGGGTCGCTCAGGCACCGCGAGAGCAAAAAGTGGGTGTGAGTGAGGTGTCCTGGCTCCCCGGGCTGGTGAGAGGAGGTCTGGCCCAGGGCTCCTCAGCCCATCCTCTCCTCTCACCACAGAGAGGTGACACAACCTGGTTTGTCAGGGCAGTGCAGAGGGGAAATCTATCACAGCTGCTTCAAAGCTGGAGCAGTCCCTGCGAGTGCCAAGTTTAAACACGTTATTTAATCAAAGATACATTGACTAAAAACAGACACTCCAGGTGTCCCCAGCTGAGTCAGTTGCTGATTTTAATTTCTTGAAGAAATTAATATGCTTGAAGTCCCTTTGAATATTATGCAGGATGATGCAGGCGGGTACTTTCTTGCTGCTGCCGCTGCCATGGCACGGCTGTGAGGTTAATGATGGCCAGTGTTGCTTATAGCTTTTATAATGGCTTTAAGAACTCATATTTTAAGTCACTGGAAATGTGCTTTCAAAAAGCTTATCATCAGCACTTGGAGAGTGGTGAGGGGTTGGCACTGGGCTGGGGCATCAGGGAGAGCCATTCTCATGCATGACATCTCGGGGCTGTCCCAGCTCTGAGAGGCTGGGCTGCTCTCAATAACTTCTCTTATCATGCAGTGGCTGCAGGGGGCTGCCCAGACCCCTGAAAGACCTTGTTACAGCCTTTTCCATGCTGTCCCTGGTAGTTTCCTGGGCTAATTGCATGTTAGTTCGGTCCCATCCCCTGCCGCTCGCTGCCCACACAGCAATGGCTGTGCAGAAACCACCGAATGCTCTTAAGAGCAAGTGGGGAGTTGTCACACTAATGCCTTTCTCCCCCTGAATACCTCTGGCACCACACCAAGGGCCACTTAAAGGCAGGATTGCAAGCAGGGCTTGCCAGTTGTTTAAGTGGTCCCTCTCGATCTGAAATAAAAGAATTAAAATTCCTGGTGGATTACAGGTTGCAGTCATGACAACAAATTCCCTCCCTTTCTCTTCTTTCTGAAATTGTCTTGTAGTTAGAGATGGTGCCAAACAAAGCCCCTCAATTTTTTTTAAAAAAAAGCAAATGTTTCAGGTAAGAGTGGCATTAAATTAAAAATCACAATAATTTGTCATTAGCATTTTGATGACTGTATATGTTTTATACTTGGTATCTTCTTGTGAAACTGGAAATCTCTTGACTGTGCAAATCTGAGACTTTTGTTCGGTGGTATTAGAGGGAATTTTGCTAGCCTGAAAGAAGTGGAGATAATTACTAACAGGAGTCCTTGTGCAGTGCATACCTGGAATAGTTAAAGGGAAAGCTGCTGAAATTTATTCTGACAATTGCAGATACAGCACTGGAGGAGTCATTTGAATTATTCATTCTGCAACAAGGAAACATCCCACTTGTCTTCTCTTTAGAAATGAAATTTCAGTCTGATTTAAAATACAGTTTTATAGGTTTCTTTCCTTTAATTTAAAGTAATTTTGCCGTTTCAAGACTTCTATTATAATTATCCTTGAATATAGATTTTTAAAGAAAATTATTCTGATTTCTAAAAGAAAGGATAAACTGTTTTTTTTTTTACATGAACTGCTACTTGTAGAATAAGTTTAATGAAATTCAGCTTGCTTTCATAAATAATGCAGTACTTGCATTTGATTAGGTGAAGCCTAGAGGAATTTCTACCTAATCAGATGCATAGCAAGAAGGATATTGCCTGCAGACTGCTACTGTTATCAGTGGTGGTGGCAAGGAAAATACAGCTCCATGTGTGTCCAGATAGAAAGCTTTGTTTCTCAAGAGAAGTTGCAGAACAAGCTATGTATGTTCTAATAGCTGATTCTTTGCATCTCAGATCGTCCTGACAGTTTGTAAAACAAAGTGTGGATTCTGACATATCATTATTATGGCACAAAGTGACTCCAGGTTAATTGGACACCTCCTTGTCCTGGTAATGTGTTTTTAACCCTTCTAGGAATAAATACATGTGGGGAAGAGAGAGTGTTTGCATTAGAGAGCTTATGATCAAAGTAATCAAAGCAGATATCAGGAATCATTGAGAGTAATTCCACAAACAGCACAAACCTCCTGATGACTTAAGAATGAGAGACGTACACATACCTCCATCCGTTACAACAACAGCCTGCATACAGCAAACAGGTTTGCAAATGGTATATCTGCAAGTTTTGCAGAAACATTTTGATAGTTCTTGAGTAAATGTTGCTTTAATTATTAACCTGTGGTCGAGTTTTATGCTCTGCTTTAAATCCAGCAATAAGACTTTGTTCAGCTCTGTTTTTCTTCCCAGGGAACTGTTATTAATAGCAGTGGGGGTATCTGAACAGAGAGTAGTTTGAATAGGGCCATTAGTCCTTTATTCAACAACCTTTGTGAATAAATAAAAAAAATGATGTGGTCCTCTTTCTCTAGCCCTGAAGCCAACTGGCATAAACTGACCTGGAAGTATTCAGTAAGTGTTTGTGTCCTCTGAGGGACAGTGGCCAAGTCCAGGATGGCTTTTGGGTCTAAACCCTGATGTGGGCTCAGGCCTGAGTGACTCCTAGGAACCATTTGAGGGGGATGTGAAACTGCTGCGGATCATTTCAACAGGATAAACTGAAAGAGGGCAGGTTTAGATTAGCTATTAGGAAGAAATTCTTTACTGTGAGAGTGGTGAGGCACCAGAACAGAAGCTGTGGTTGCCCCAGTCCTGGAAGTGTTCAAGGTCAGGCTGGATGGGGCTTTGAACAACCTTGTCTAATGGAAGGTGTGTGTACCCATAGCAGGTGGGGATTGGAATAGATCGTCTTTAAGGTCCCTTGCATGTCAAACCATTCTGTGGTTCAGTGATCCTCTAGCTCTGGTTACTTTACCAGAGGTGATGCTCTCTTAGGGCCTGGCTATGGTTTCTGCTGAACTCAGTTGAGTGGCAGCTTGCTCTACTATCATAATAAAGTAATAGTCCAAATAAAATATTTGGACAGGAAAAAAAAAGAACTGAACCCTAGTGGCAAAGTCTGACACCACTGCCTTATCTTGATGTGCTCAGACTTTTCTCTTAATGTTTTTTCAGATATGTAAAATTGCAAATGTCTTAAGTTCTTCAGGCCAGATAATAAGCAGGTTTAAGCTGACAATTTGTGCTAGCTGAGTTTCTGGGTTTTCACTTACATTTCTTGGAAAGGTCAATGAGATGTAATGAATAAATGTAAAACACAAGAAATAAAGCCCAGAATACATGGGAGATGTGTTTGCATGCTGTGATTTGCTGGCGAGAGGTTTTAGCACTGAACTCAGAAGTGTATTTATGGAGCTGCTGGTCAGAACTGTGCAATTTAAAGGTGAAATCGGTTCTCTTTTCTAATCTTGAGTTTTCATTCCACTCCAGATTGGTGCAAGCAAATCTCCTGGGCCTAAAATGCCATGAGAGCACTAAAGGCCAAGAACAGAATTAACTTCTGAAAGTTTGAGAGCAAAACCATCAGGTTTAGGGCTGTAAAATGTTAAATCTGTTTCTGACTTTCCCAAGGATTGTCTGAAATACTTTTGTGCACTCATAACTCAAGCAACTTCATGTCAGATATTAGAGCTGGTTTATGTGTGAGTACTGACAGAAGTAGTGCACAGCTTTTATCATAGCCAACTGTTAAAAAAGCCTCAAAAATATAACTCCCAGACCTTTTCCTTGGTCCAAAACAATGTTAAAATTCCATGGAAGAAGTGGAAAACAAGACTGAGCCCTTGGTCATTTGCCCTAAGATGTTCTTTGCTCAGGAGTCTGCTCAAGATATCACACAGCTGCATCCTAAGTACTGAAGAGCAAGCAAGCTTGGTCCTTTCCATTCTTCCCCTGCTATGGAAAGCATTTCCCCCAGCCTGCCTCAGCTGGGGAGACTTAGCCTTGATGACCAATAGATTTTAGGACCAAGGTTAAGACTCTACACCCTCATCACTGTCTTGTCTTTTGCTGCTGCTTCTCCAAGTGCAGGAAGCCTCTCACATCCCAAAACTCACCAGGTTCGCTGGGTAGCTTCAGTGATGGAAAGTGATGCTATTTCTACGTCAACTGCAGTCTCACCACGAATTTCCTACTCTTTGCTACTCTGTGAGGCGATCAACCCGGGGTCTCTTCAGTGGTCACTCGAACAGGTAGAAGGGGTGAATGGGGACACTGGGCAATGCACCCAAGGGCTTGCACCAGGAGAGGTGGTTACTTCTGAGGGACAGAATGCTCATCTGTATGGGAGGGATGTTGACAGTCTGCAGTCATTAGTTACTCTAAGTGGTGGTCACTGTGTTTGTCTTTAGTTATAGTAACAGGTCAAGTTATAAAAAACATGTGTGGCTGCATCCCTGAACCATCTTTCCTCAAATATATGGCTTTGCTGTTCTTGTCTGCCTGGCTTGGTGCTGTGTGGAAGAAGGACTTTGGCTCTTCTCATCTTTAATTGTAGGAAGCATCCTGGGTTTGTTACTGGTGCATGTCCATTTCTCCCAGAGTTGCTGCGAATGTTCCCAACTTCACCCCCAAATAAGACCTCGCCAAAATCACTTATGTGCTGTGAAGCGAAAATGTGACTGATACAAATGTTGCAGCAGTGTGTAAAATGCTAAATTATTCATGGTGCTTAAGCACAGAAAATCCCGGGGCTGAACTGACATAGTGAAAAACTCCAGGCAAAAAAAAATACAACTCGCCATGGAAAGCCTGGGATTAAAAGCAGTTGCAAACTTTAGAGTCAGGCTATATTATAGAGTCTTAATCCCATCTTTCTTTAAATTCCCCTCCTCATGCTGTACCTTGTGCCATTATAGTCAACTACTTTTAGTGTCATTATCCACATCACTTTCCCATGACCAGCGACCAAAGGCAAAGAAATGTCAGATGACTTGTCCACATTGGAAATAAAAAATCTGCAGTGGCAGCAGGATTTGTGACCAGGTCTTCTTGAACTCATGGCTTGGCCACCTTAACCTGCTTCCTCCCTATCACAAATGAAGCGAACATCTGGAGGAGTTCTGTGGGATTTCATACCAGAGCATCAGACCTTCTCACACAGCTGGTCTCCCAGCTTCCCAGGGACCTCTGTGTGCTATTGTCAGAGATTTATTTCTTTATTATAATGAGTCTCAGTTTTCACCTATCTGTCACACAAAGGGTCCAGGATACTTAAATCTTGCCCTGGATCACTTTCACCTCTGGAGTTTTCTGATGAAAGACCTACAAACTAAAATATTAATGTAGGGGCATAACTGTGAGAATTTAAGCTGCCGAGTGAACTGTGACATGATGCTTAATTCATGGAGAATTGTAACAGAGATGGACTGGGCCCAATATGTAATCTTACAATTTAAACAGGCAGATGTAAAGATCAACAGGTCAGATAAAAGGATAACCATACTGAACGAAAGGTTACAAGAAGCTTAGAGAGTTCATACTGCTAAGCAGTCTGTTTCCACATTCTTTTTATAATTTTGCTTGGTCCTGAAAGCATTGTTCAACAGCTGATTTCAGGTTTCCTGATTTCAGGTTTCCTTTCCTTTATTATCACTTCTATTGTGAAAAAATTATTTTAAAAAACCCAACAAATCAATTTCAACAGAGTTGTGTTGGCTTCTGTAAATGTCAAAACATATTTCCATTGGAAATATTTTTCTGACAAAGCAGTTCTTGCTTGTTTGAAAAACATTTTGAGTAAAAACATTCAGGCTGCTTTAGTTTCTTTGCCGTTTACTTAGAGGGTAAAATAGGCTTTCAAAGCTGTTCAGTGTTCCCTTTTGCCCTGGAGACATACAGCAACTGTAGGAGAAGATCTGATTTGTAACCTCCTTGGGAGTTAAAAAGGTTCCTTGGGATCCCATCTGACCTACAGCAAAAGAAGGGAAAACAGGGTTTTCTAGCATCCTTCTCCTTCCTAAGCACTGAACAGCAGTGGCAGCAGCGTTAGTGACTTCAGCTTTATCTGTCAATTAATGAGCATCTGTAACTTGGTATTTCATTTTTCCTAGACTGTACCCTCGTCACGCAAGTGCTCTCAACAACTTGGGGACGTTGACCAAAGATGTGGTGGAGGCAAAGGACTATTACAGACGGGCCCTTCAGTTAAACCCTCAGCACAATCGAGCTCTCTTCAATCTTGGCAACCTACTCAAGTAAGTTGACTGCAGAACTGCCACCAAGAAAATTCACATTCCCTCTACACACATCACCAAAGTAGTTTTTTCTGCCAGCTGGTAAAGGAATGGTGTTATTGATGTCCAAGAGTGCCAGCACAAAGGTGAGGCTTAGTTTGGATATCCTTGTGCTATCTGCCCTGTCAAGTCCTGTTCACAAGTGTGTTTCAATTTTAGGGAATTCACTTCGTGCAAATCATGCGTCAAAAATGAGTTGCCCAAACCCAACTAGTCACCTGAGATTCCCATCTTGGTCGAGACATGTAAGCCTTTCTAGTAGAAGAAGTTATGTTGTTCAAAGGCAGGGATTGGGTGCAGATGATAAATAACACAGATCCAGCAAATCCCTGTCTGCAAGTTCTCACTTCTCATTAGCTGCATGAAAAGTTGTTGTGTAGTTTAGGCATAAGCACCTAACTCTGAGATGCTTAGAGCAGCAGAAGGTTCGTTCTGTTGCAAAGTGTGTGAATCTGGATTTGAGGGGAAAGCTGGTTTGCATTCCTGCACAGTTACTCTGCTGAGCAAGAAAACAAGTTAATCAGATCATTATTTCGCTTGTCAGCCATTAGCAAGGACAAGAGCAGACAATCAAATCATGCAAATTAATTTAACTATATCTAAACACTGAACTTAGATCAGTATAAGAAGCCAGTATGATAAGATCTGCTGAGGGTTCATTAAAAAAAAAAGTAAAATATCTCTATTTAGCACCAACAAAAAGGTCCTTGTTTTTGTGAGGATGTCATATTATTTGATGACAGAACTGCATAAGCTACAGCAACAAAAGTACATTTTTGCTAATATAAACTGTCCTTATTTTGCTGATAATAGGTCTCCAGTAGATCTTTTAGAGCAGACTGGGTTTTGTGCTGGGTAAACCATGACAGGCTTTAGTATTGGACTGGTTTTAAAGTGGCACTGTGTCATTAAAACTCACTTGATCTTTCTGGTTCTAAAATGTTACTTTGAGTGTGAGTTTGTATAAAGGATATTAAGTCAGTGGCTGAAGTTCTGCCTGGTCTGTTCGGTAGCAGAGAAATTATCAGAATAATATTACAATAATATTACAAGTAAACAAGCTTAAATAGAAAGTAGGAAAATGCTTTACTAGAAATGGAAGGAAGGAAAATAGTGCAGTCTTATTACAAGAAAAATGAAAGGTCTTTGTATTATTTATCAGATTTGGTTGATTGAAATTAATCTTAGGTGGCAATGGTCTTTAAAAATACATGTTGTCCTTTTAATCCATCATGTTTGCCTTAGTTATTATTCTCTGTTATGTTTTTTTAATATAAAATATTAATACAAAAGGATGTAAGACAGAAGAAGCACCAGGACATCCCATGTCAATTATGCTTAAATCTGGCCTGCCAGTGGGCTCTTATGACCCAGCAGATGGGTGAAAACTGGATTTGTTGCACTAGAAAAGCACAAAGGAGACATGTGGGGAAAATCTTTTAGAACTGCTGTTTGTTTTCAGTGCAATATGTCTTGTGTTTTTCCCAGTGTGATAGTTAAGATATTGTGTGTCCTGTTGGATTGTATGTGCTCTGCATCCTTCTGTGGTGCCATATTTTGCAGTATGTTAAATGTGTGTGATGCTTATGATAAACTTGTCAAAAGAAACTGCTCAGGTTCCACCTGCCCTTTTCCCACATCCATTTGCTCCCATTTTCTAAACTTTCTTTAGTCTTCCAAAAACAACCTGGTGCATCTGGACACAGCAATAGCATTAATTATAGTGGAAGCTGGGTGCCCTCATCTCCCTGTTCAGCTTTAAAAAGCATGTACCGAATAAGCAGAGTTCATTGTGGAGGGATTAGCACATATGTAAAGCAGATGGTGCATGGGCAGATCTTAGATGAATGTCTCCCCTAAAATGCTAGCCCAGATACCTTTGCCAGCACCTTTCCTAGATCATCCATCAGCTTAGCAGAGAGTGTCAGCTATGCTGGAGCATGAGGTGACTTGTGAGATGACCTGATTGGTACAAGGCAGAGATTTCATGTTGCCCCTTCCTACAACTTTGTCTTTATTTATGTTTTCTATCTGGATCTCCAAATTATCCTTTTATAAATATATGTATATATATGGCAACCAGTGTTCTGCAGACACTAAATGCTAATATAATCCAGGTAATAAATAAAATAAAATGAAAATCTGCAGAATATTACAGACAGATATACAGATAGTACTTTCTGGCTGTATTATGAAACATGATGAAGAGTGTTTTGATTTCTAAACATATGTCAGGGAGAAGATAAATGGTCAAGCCATAAAAGCATTTCTGCCTCTTTGGAGAGGTTTCAGTCCATGGTAAAGCTCAGGAAGAGCCAGATCTGCAACTCTTAAGACATGTCCAGTAACAGCACTGCTTGTGCTGGGACATGTAATGAAACTTCTGGCATGGGGAATTCCCACTTGAATTCTGCTGAGTTCCTTTTACCCATCCCTGCTCATGCTGGTGGAATCTGATGGCAGATATTAGATTTCATCTCCTCAGGAGTACCAAGAAATGGGAACCCCAGGATTTTGAGAGGATGGGTATGTTATTCCCATGTGGGAATCTACCTTTCATTCTTCCATGTAAATAAGCTATTTAACTATCCACTGCTTGTGATTTAAACTTAAGGAAAAAAACTGTTTTGGCAACAACAGGGTGGAATTTTAGAGTTCTTTTCTGCAGAAGTCCTAGATGAAAAAGGATGTTTCCATTTTCTGTTTGCACATAATGAAGACAGCTATGTGCCAGAAGATGAATGTTCTCAGGAAGCATTGCAGGGTAATGGCTGAACAAGCCTCTGGTTTTGTTTACATATCCTAAAATAAAGTTGTATGTCATCATTTTCTTGCCTAATATAAATATTAGAGAGTAGATAATTAAACAATGCCAACAGATTTCTTACTTAAAATAGACCCAAAATATGGCCTACCTAAAAGTGAGAAATCTCTTTGCTTTCATGGTCTGTGATCAGTGACACAGAGCAGTCTGATGCTGCCTTCTGTCTTGAACATTTGACTCCTTTATATAAATTCAGCTTTGTTGGAATACAGATAAATATAATTCAAAATACCTCACAAATTCATAGCCTGTGGGTTATTCTGTAGAGAGACAAGAAATAAAATATTATGAACATTTGAAGGAAATATTTAGCTCAGCTTTATGTTGCAGGAAGAATGGACAGGAAATTATTTGTGGTACTGTGTTAATCCATACCTTAAGCACTGCAATATTCAGTGCACTGTTTCTTATGAAGAAAAGCCTCAGAACTCTGAAGTGCTTTGAGAGTGTTAAGGGCTTCATTTTCAAGGAGAAAGTGAAATGCCAAGAGACAATCTCTACTGAATCTTGAGTTTACTCAAAGAACTGATTCTCTTCTGAACGTAGAGTAACACACAGCTTGTCCTGAGTGTTTGTTGTTGTGATTTAGTCCAATTTAGCAAACCCATCTATACAGAGGAAGGACTGTCTGCCCTCTCTGCTACAGGCTTCTGGATGTGTGTCAGTGTGCTGACATAGACCTGTGTAACTGTCTAAAGAGGCTGAAAAGCATCATATAGATATTAGGTGTATGGAGATTTAAGATATTTTAGCTAGTGAAATGCTCCTTCCTTTCATTCAGAGAAGCAAACTGAGTGATAATGCTCAGTTACACTGCATCTGGCTTTCTGGATGGTCTCTGGTTGGGGTAGTCTGTGTTGCATCAAGTGCTGTAGTTTTCTGTCAATATTACATACATGTTATAGCTTGTTGTTAAAAAAAACCCACAGACTCTGGCAAATTTACAGTAGATTAAAAAAATAACTTAGGTTGGAACAACTCTTTGGAGATCATTTGGGGATCAAGCCAGCTGCTCAGATCAAGTCTAACTGGATCAGGTTGCTCAAGGCTGTGTCCAGCTGAATCTTGAACACCTCCAAGGACAGAAATGCCACAGTCCCTCTGTACAACCTGTTCTAGTGTTTGACCATCCTTGGGGTGAAAAATATTTTCCCTTCTATCTAATCAAAACGCCCCATGTTCCTACTCCTGTCTTTTGCCTCTTGTCCTGTCACTGTGTACCTCTGAGGAGAGTTTGGCTCTGGCTTCTCTGTATCCTCTCTACCAGGAGTTGCCAGCAGCACTTAAGTCACCTCTGAGCCTTCTCTGGGCTGGCACAGACATGGCTTGCTCAGTCTCTCCTGAGTGCAACAGGTGCTCTAGCTCTGACCTCCTTTAGTGGCCCTCTGACAGGCTTCCTCCAGTAACTCCATGCCTGTCTTGCAGTGAGTAGCCCAACTCTGTACAGACATTGCTTCAGATATGGTCCCACAAGTATCGTATAAAGCGAAAGGGTTATAAAGCGAAAGGGTCACTTTCCTGGACCCACTGTTGGCCTTCTTTGCTGTACAGAGTATGTTGCTGGCCCATGGTCAACTTGTTTTCCACCAGGACCACGTGGGCAGGGGCACCTTGCACTAGACCAGGATGCTCAGGGCTCCATCCAACGTGGCCTTGAACATTTCCAGGGATGGGGCATCCTCAGCTTCTCTGGGCAACCCCATCTAGTACTTCACCACCCTCACAGTAAGGAATTTCTTTCTAATATCCAATCTAAATCTACTCTCTTTCAGTTTAAAGTCATTCCCCTTGTTGTGTCACTACATGCCCTTGTAAAAATTTGTTCAGAACGGCTGTGGAGCCTTTGTTGAGTTCTCTGTTTCTGGCTTTAATACAGTCTAACTAACTGCACAAAATAAACCAAATTTTGAAAGTTACAAAGTCCTGTAGAGCAACTAACTCCTGTTGTTCTCTGTTGCAAATGAAATTTGCTCCAGTGCTAACAGTCCTGTGCATTAGCAGGCTTTGGCGGGGTGGTTCAGCCTGGTACTTCTCCAACTGTGGGGCGCTTGCAAAATTATGGAAGAGATGGTCTGGGTGTAAAGAGCTCTTCCTTGCTTTCAGCTTGATCATGCTGATTGTAGAGGGGAGGCTGGGAGCTTGAGTAGAAGAGGGAGTCCAGAGAAGGCATTATAAAGCAAGGTAATTTGGATAAAAATCGGATTAAGTGATCACAGACTCTTTGTGTCAGTTGAATGTTTTCTTCTCTCTGTCATAGTGAAGGTATACATTACCTAGGTATTCCTGCTCCAGATCCCCACTTTATGGCAAATTAGTGTATTGGAGTGTTCTTCCAATGCTTTGTGCTCTCCCAAATTGCAGATTTATATAAGTGACAGCCTTGGTCCTGCAAAGTGTTGGCCTTGATCCAGCAAAGCACTTCAACTAGTAATTAATTTTCAACTTGCATACGTAAAAGTTAAGTACATGTTTAAGTGCTTGGCCAGAGCACTTGGTATTTTGCAGGCCTAAACCCTCTGAGAAACTACTGGATCTGCTTTTTTTAATGTAATTCACTCTGTCACATAAAAAGATGCCATAATCTTTCCCTCTTTACCCCCACTTTCAGGGGACAAACATTGTTCTTGGATCAAATGGAGAAAAAAAAAAAAGAGGCCATTTGGAAAAAAAAGAGTAATTAAGAGGGCTACCCCATGTTCAGAGTGCATGCTTGTGGTTAATGGGAACTTCTACTGCTGCTGAATGGATCACTTAATCCTTTTATTTCTGTAGCTGGCATTTCCTACGTTTTTTTTTGTCAAACATCAATACCTTTATAAAACAGTCATCTGTTTTTGATTTATAAAATGTGTCATGAGACTCCAGCCAAGGGATCCAAAAGTTTTATAAATTGACAAGCTAGCTAGTCTTTAATTAGTGTAAGAGAAAAGTGGTTCTTTATTTGTTTTTGCTTCATTCGTGTAATTTATATGGAACACCGCTGGAAGAAGAAAAAGACCAGCACAACTGGTTTTACTTAGCTTAATGCACAAGCAAAATATTCTTCCAGTTACACAACTAGAAAGGGAAAAAATCCACAAAGCCACATATGTTATCAGCTGAAATTTGCACCTTATAAACAAGATCTGGTTACTTGACCATGTCACTTGGATGAAATCTAAGGCCAAAGTGGCAAGGTGTTCACGTATTTTCTGTTTCCCCAGAGCCCTCTGTTTCTTTTTGTAAGCCCTGCTATTCATATTCTTTGTACACCCAGCACAAGGAAAATGTTGTTTCAGTCCAGCTAAATATCCTTAGATGTTTTTTCAGGAAACCTTCTCATTTTTCAAAGGACAGAAATACAGAGTGATACTGGAGAAATTGTAGCTCAAATAAATAAACATCCCAAGATTTTTGTTAAGGGAACCTTTTCCATTTTCCATGGCAATAAAAGCAGAGCAATGCTGGGGAAAAAGAACCCAAAAAACTAGCTCATCAGTGTGTCTCAACTATCTCTGTTCATAATCCATAGGATCTGAAGAGCAGACTCCTCTAGCCTAATGATTGACTTGCTAAGGAATTATTCAGACATCCTAGGCAGATTTAACTTAGAGATATTTTAATTTCCAAGTTTTAATTTAACAAAGTCAGAAATGGATCTGTAGCAGTACTTGTTGTCTAGGAACATGCAGAGACACTGCTGCAGGGTTTTCTTAGAGGAAATGAAGTGTTAGGGTGTCTCCAACCTGCTCATGTGAGAGCAGAGTTGTTGAGAGAGAATGTCTTGTTTCCAGGTCATAGTACCCTCATTCTCTTGGCATCCTCCCTTCAGATACTGAGATATATATTGATTCATTGAAGCCTATATCCTCCCAGCTCCTGAGAATAACATAGGGAAACAGCAGTGGGCTGAGGAGATGCTGGGTGTGCACACTGAGGAGAGCAGGCGTGATTGAATCATTTAGTCTTTGTTGAAAAGGTCAAGCTGGGGACTTCCACATCTCTTTAAAGTAGTTAATCAGTGGGATAACCTAAACATATGCTTACAGGAATATTCCTTTCTGGTTTTTTCTTCCTGCAGGTCCCAAGGGAAGAAGGAGGAAGCTGTAATCTTATTGCGGGACTCCATTAAGTACGGCCCAGAGTTTGCAGATGCTTACTCAAGCTTGGCCTCACTGCTAGCTGAACAGGTAACAGGCATCACTTGAGTCCTCATGCCTTCTGTGTATGTGTATACACTGACCTTCTGCACATCCCAGTGGAGCACCCTTGTCTTGCACATTTGTGGCAGCCATGGGTTCGTGGCTGTCTGCAGAGATCTCTTGGGCTGCTTTGCAGATGGCTTTTTCAGGGTGGGAGACAACTCATTCACAGTGAGTAATTACACCCACACGGTGTGGCTCTGAATTACATCACTGCTGAAGTTGTGAGTTAATCCCCTCTCTCCAGCTCTCTGCATCTATGGGTGAAGTCTTAATCCATTGCACCTTGAATGTTGTTACAGGAGGATGAGCAAGCGCTTCCCCCTCACACATACACACCTACATAGATAACCTGGAGATTGCACAGTAAATCACTGGAAAGCTAGGGAATGTCAGAAACCAGGTGCCCTCTGCAGCCCCAACTCTGCCCCTTGCATGCACCCACCAGGATACAGCCCTTAATTACCGTGGGAGATGATCATGTGTATGGAGTGGGAAGGCTCGCTGGCTTTATGTTGCTCTTAATGAGTGACTGTTCAATATTTCATTTAACCTCATTGTTCCTGTGCCTCCAGGCCTTATTTACTGTGCATGGCCCAGACTGTTCTCTGGAGGCAGGATTACTCATTTCCTCTCAGGCTCGTTCCCCACGCTCATTACTCGGACTCTCCCTACTCTCTGTAGTTAGTTAATTTATTTCTACAACTTCCCTGTGAGGTGAAATACTGTCCCCACAGAGGAAAAGAGAAATTGAGGCACAAAATCCTTGAGTTCAGAAGAAGCCACAAAACATGGGTGCCCACCTTGAGACAACCAAGCCCTAACTTTTCTGTACACCTGGAGCAGCAGATGGGGGATGCTGTGCTTTGGGTGTTGTTCCCATGGACTGTCGCCACAACCAGTGGTCCCAGTCTGGGGCTATGAGAGTGATGACGAGGTCCCCATAACTGCACAGCTCCAGCACACTTCTGCAAACCTTTTGGAAACTGATTTTTTTTTTCTCCTTCAATTTTCAGATCTAACTGTTCCATAGCATGGGGTGCTAAAGGTTTCTTAAAAGGTTGCCAAATGTAAATACAGACAAAGCAAAGCAGTATCACCTTTTGCTGTTTTCCATTAATCTGGTTAGTGAAATATTCTCTCTGTAAGGCAAGGGATGAATTTCAGCAGAGGTCTTGTTCTGGTTTAGTCTTCTTTAATGATGCAGGCTCTCTGCAAAACTCACCTGAGATAGATTTGGATTATTAAAAGATGTTCTGCATTATTTTCCCTTTTAAGTGAATTCCAAATATGTATTACCTGCATGGATCTAGAAATATAATGTATGAATTGAAAGACAAGCCTCATTGAATGGGAACCATCTCTTGAATAATCCCATCAGTGAAGAGTCTCCTGCAAGTGCAGGAAATGAATCCTCTGCAGTAATACCTGGTTTTAATACTAATTGGAATTATTAATTAGAACCATTGATTGTAAGGTCAGCAGAGCAATAAAACCATTATAGAGTCCTGAGACCTCCTGTCCAAAGCAAATGCCATTAGTAAGTCCAGCAATAATTCATCTCTCTTACATATAGATTGTTCATCCTCTTGTGACTTGAGTAAGTGGTGGGGAAAAAAGATACTTAGTACAATTTCCTCAAAAGACAGCAATTTTCTGCAGACTTTTAACACCTTCTCATGTTCAGCCACAGCAAATGACTATCTGATTGTGCACCTGCTGCCTCACACACCCATCCTAGTGACTCCAGTAGGTTCTGCCCTACAAATACATGCTGCTGCCCATGGCTGTGAGCTGCAGAATCACACCCTTCAGGGGCACAGACAGAAGTTTTGGCATTTCCAGCCTAAAGGATGTTGACAAGAACCTGGTTTTTGTATTTGGGTTTTCCTCTTTGCTCAAGCAATAGTGTGCAAAAGGGCTGAAAGTTACAAGTCTTTTTTTGGGGAAGGGAGCACAAACTGGGTCCTTCTTGCTGGGATGTGATAGAAAGAGGCTGAAGTGCCACAGAAAAACAACTTGCAGGAGGTAACTGTGCCCATGGCAAACAGCTGCTCCTCCAACTTGGCACTGAGGCTAAGGAGGGAAACGTGGACACAGCTCAGCTTGGAGAAACAGTTCTGGGATTGCCCTGGTCGGTCCCACACAGCACATTCCCCCATCTTAAAGGAGTTGAATCTGAAATAGGGCTTTATGGTTCGTTTCCTTCTACACCTGTAAAAAATGCTGCAAAAGGGGAATGTCTCGTGTGCCAGAGAATTAACCTGTAATTTGATGTAATTGCCCTATTCTCTCCTTGGTAACTGATTCTGAAGGCAGAGCTGACATGAAGAAAAACCACCGCCGCTGCATTGTTTAAAACAGCTTGTCTGGTTTGTGCCTTTTATAAATGCTTGCCCTTCTGACTGCTCTCTCTGCTGGGAATCGTAACTCAGTTGCAAAGTATTGTGGTTTGCCTTGTTTTCCCTGATCACTGCAGTGGTGCTGATAACAGAAATCAAACATTTTTGCTGGCTGTTTTCACAGCGCTCCTGTAAGACTGTTTCCCCAGGATTTACTCTGATGCACTGGAACAGCACCTTGGTCCAACCTCTTGCAGTTTCATCCACCATTTCATTCTACTTGGTGGTTCTTTTCAGAGTTTCAGCTGACTTTTGTGTGTGTTTCTTAGTAAAAGAAACTTTTTAACCCAAAGGAGAGCCCACTCAGGCATAACCAGACTGAGAAAGGGAGCTATATGAAAACCAGACTTAAAACCCTGGAGTTCAGCTGAAAGATTCTCATATGCATAATTTTTTTAATATCATAAAAATCTCATACATTTTTTAAGCCAGTCTTCTGAGTTTCATGAGGTTGATGAATGTTTCATGAAGGTCTAGGAGTGGCATTATTAAGTGTTAATGAGAATGAAGCCTTGATGAACTTAGAGCATTTCTCCTAAGAAGAGGAGAGGTTGTGATGGGGGAAAGCTCTGGCACAAGAAGCTGGTTCCACCCTTCCCATTTTCTGACTGTTCTTAATGCAAACTGTTTGTGAGAGAAACCATCCCAGGCTGAGCACTGAGCCTGAGGCATACAGGGTCAGGATGTTAGGTGCCAAAAAGCAATGCAGCCGTGATAAAAGTGCTAAGAGTGCTTAATATTGGTGAACGTGAATGCTTTGACATGGAACACTGCTAATCTAGTTCAACACAGCCCTTCCTTGAGGGTTTATGATCAGTAAATATAAGTGAACAAAGTGACATATGTGCACACAAGGCCACATTCCTTGGCTGAAAATTAAAATCAGAGGAAAAGAAACTAATACATAAATCTTGGAAAATATGCTGAAAAAATTGCTCTTAGTCAAAACTGCTTTAGTCAATTCTGATGATCATTACCCTTTTCCTGACTCCGCAGGACAATGTTGTCAGAGTCATGTCAGTATATCCAAAATGTCCAAACTTAAGCACTTTTTGAAAACGTTATTCTGTGTTTTATTGCACACTATCTTTTTTTGCTGGCTGACCTTTATCATGTAAATGTGAAAGGACTTAACTGTGACAAACTGTGATCCTGTGATCAAGTCATACTTTTCTAATGCAATTAATTCCAACTCTCCAGTTCTGAAATAGGAGGTGAGAAAAGAGTCCTCACATTAAGCAGCTACAAAGCCAAAGGCACCTGTCAGGTACACCCTTTAAATCCAGAGAAAGCCCAGGAGGTTCCACTATTTGCAGAACTTGAGGAGAGTCTATAGCTGGGAATAGACCAACCTCATATTTCAGTGTGTATTCAGCTCCCGAGCAGGAATTCTGCACTGGAGGCTCCAGGCCCTCCTCAGCAGAGATCCGGTTGGCTGATTTGCTTGGGAGCATTGTCAGGAGGCTGTGGAGTTTGTTGCTGTAGGGCTGTGTGCTCCATGGAAGGAGAAGAATTGAAAAAAGCATCTTTGGTGCTGGAGGCTTCCCTGACGCCCCTCTGCACTGCGCTTGTCTCTGCTGTTCACAGCATGTTCCTTCCATAAATACCCCCGACAGCTATGGGGCTGCCCGTAGCTCAGCCTAGAAAGAGCCCAGCCACTGGGATGCTTTCTGTAGATGGAGCGTTCCCAAAGAAAAGATCTGTGTTTTATAGGAATGGTCAGCACCAACAAACCTCCTTGAAATCAAGGCAGAATGTAAGGGCTCAGTGCATGTGGGAGTCAGCACAGTGGCATGGCCCATCAGTCCCAGTGAGCTACACCTCACACAGTGGCAAGCCTTTGTTTTATTCTGAATCTGTCAGATTTTCCCCACTCTTTCTTTGCCCTCCATCCTTCTCCAGCTTCCTTTATCCCCCTGAACTTGCTCCCTGTCCCCCAGCCATCACACACACATACCCCCCTAGGTTTCATTCCTTGTATCTGTCCCACTGCTTAGGGAACAAACAGCAAATTTCCAGAGGGGAAAAGTTAGCCAGGGAGATGCTCATTAAACAAATAAAATATATCAGCTCCTAGATGACACATACTCCTCAACAGAAGCAACACAATCCCTGTTGCTGTGTTTTTCCTGGCTGGGTGTGTGCCCAGCTGGGGGCTCACTGATATTGCACAGGAGCCACCTTTTCCTGGTGTTTCACAGGCAGGGGGAAAAGGGGTCTGAATTGCTCTGGGGTACCAGATGGCAGCTATATTGCATCCATGCCATGGGGTAAAATTTTGGCCTCCTAGAAGGAGGGCTGGGCTGGTGCCTCAGCTCCCTGTGCAGTGAGGGAGTTGTCACAATGCAGGTATGCAGCAAATGGTGCTGACAGCCTTTCTGCTGTGGCTAAGACATCTCCTTCTCTTTTAAGGAACGGCTTAAGGAAGCAGAGGAGGTCTATAAGGCTGGCATAGAGAATTGCCCAGAGAGCTCTGATCTGCATAACAACTATGGTGTTTTCTTGGTTGATTCTGGTAAGTGAGAAGAAGCAAGGGATTTTTTTCTTCTCTGCCTTCTTTGCTTTGATTTATTTTATTCAGCAGTATGCATCTAAAAGGGTATCAAAAGCTTCCAAAGCAATAGATAGCTTGGAAATAAATATCCTGGTGCTGCTGAGGTGGCACAGTGTAATGAAATTTGTAATCAGAGCAGGCACTGTGTGGCAGTGGCATCCAGCCTGGCTGTTTCCTTCATTGTTTCTCCCCATCTTTGCACAGGCACTGTCCTCAGTGAGAGCTGGGCAGCACCCTGACAGTACTGCCATTGCTCCAGGAAGGCATATCCACATCAAACCAAATCACAGGCACACAAATGGATCATTACAGTCTTCACAGCACATGCAGCCCTACTTGGTGATGAAGCAGCTCTTCGATTGTAAGGGTTGAGTGCCACCACTATAAAAACTAGTATGGCTTTTAAACTATGATCATCTGTGAAAACAAAACCTTATATACTGTGGGGTGAATTGATTTTTCAGGAGCTCTGTAATGGCATCCTTTATTTTCTGGCCTCCTGGTTCCCATCTGACTTCCTTGGCACTTTATGGCATTCATGTAACAACAACAAAAATGTCACTGTAATTGCCACCTTTTATTGACAGCTTTATAAACAAGGGCAAGTTTGACAAATGGCTAATGGAAGCAGACTACTGTCTCACTCTGGTCCCTCCAGAACAGAGCCAAGACTCAGTGAAGAAATAGTGTAGATTTAAAGTGTGAGGTTGCTGCCCATTCTTCCCCTTTCATACTGTGCCCAGCTCTAGTTGTGCTTGGGAAGAAAAGATAATGGTGTCTTTTGGTCTGCAGCTGACTGTTCTACCTCTGAGCTGATGGTTAGCCATTGGTCTTCTGTAGTACCAGTGTGAAACAAATACAAAACCAAACTGAGTATTCATCATCAAAAGAGGCATCATGGCATTAGAGGCAGAGGTTGAGGTTCTGAATTTGTGCCCTGGCAAAATTCAAGCTTGCAAATAATAAAAATTCCTGTGTAATTTCACTCTGACATTGTACTCATCTTTGCTTGCCAGCCCGATAAACTGCCCTATTCCTGCCAAAAATTGTGGTTCAAATGTAGTGCAGAGCACTTTCTGTTTTTTGCACTTGTGTACTCTGCCAAATTCAAAACTAACATTTCCTGGTTTGCTCTTATGCTTCCCTGCACACAAACAACAGGAAGAAAATCCCACTGACTTTTGATACTTCAGGCATGATGTGTCAATAACCCTCCTAGAGACATGACAAGGCGTGAAGGAAGTGGCTGGTAGTGAGCCTGTCACAGGCTCTGCTCTTCCCCGGAGGCACAGGGAGACGCTGTGAAGCACCACACCAATTAACTTGCAGGATTTTGTGCAACAAGCCTGCAGCAAAGTGTCAGCTCTGGAGAGCCACAACTCCACACAGCTCTGCAGTGGTCATAGACGCTCTCGGTATGTCTCCCTTAAAGATGCACATTACCCCTGTGCGTTGAGCAGACCGAGGTGTGTGCCCAGCTGCTTCTCAGGATATTTTGTAGATATAATTTTCAGAAACATCTGCCTACTCAGTGGTGAGGAAAGATTGAGGCTGCTGCTGGTTGTTTTGAAAAAGTCATACCTTAAACGATACATCGTCATCCTTGGGTGAATCTTAAGCACTGCTAAATCTCCCCACAGATGTTCCTCCTCTCTCCTGTAAAGAAGATGCTGACAAGTGTCCATATGACTTTCAAGCTGCATAGATGGTCTCAGAAAAAACAAACTAGATCTGAAAAGCAATGAAAATAAAATCCCACAGCAGCATATGTTCAGTGCCCCAACATGCACAGGCTTTCTAGCTAGAAATGGAATAGAATTAAATACATTATGAAATTATTTGGTTTAAAAAAGGCCAACACTCAAAAACTTTGTTGGTGGACAAAGCTCTATGAGTACTGGTTTCCATCAGGAAATTATCTGGTCTGGAGTTTGCAAACCAAATGAGCCCAGGGGTTAAATGCATTGCTGAAATGCTGGAACTTCATGTGTTAACCCTTATTTAGCTAAGTACAAGAATGATATTAAAACCAGAACTTTGGGCTTTGGGCTACTGGTCTCTCACCTTTCTTTTTGCATTGTATTTTGCTATGGTGCTTGGTGATGTCATGTGCTGCAGGACCTTGCACCGGTAGGCATTTTTGCACAGCGAAGCAGTGCCACCCAATGGCTTCTCTGCAGCACAGAGATGGTCCCTATGTGCTCCAAAATAGGCACCTGGACACCTTTGCTCTGGGATTTATTGCCCTGAGGTGGGAATTAGCTGGTCACTGGCAGCTAATCCCAGTCCTGTCAAGCAATGCAGAGAGACTGAGCTGGAGCTCAGAGCAACACAGCAGAGATGGAGGGAATAGTCTCTGTTTGGCAAGAGCTGAAACCATTTACAGCTCTGGCGGTGGTGTGGGAAATACTGTTCTCTGTTCTCCATTGCTTGTCTCTCCAGTGGGCCAGGGTGGAAGAATGCTCTGCCAGGAGATGGGACAAGTGCTCCAGCCCCCTCTCTGGAGCAGGCTCTGTCCTTAGCACAGTGGGTACATCCACTCTGCAATGTGGTTGGAGAGTGCTTTCAGTCAGGAGTTGTCTTCTGGTGACTGTACCCTGGATTTCCAAAAACCCATCACTAGAAAATCTGTTTCTCAGCATCATCTCTGAATATTGGAATCTACATCTTAGTCTGGACAGCAGTCTTTCTTACACTGAGTTTCAAAAGGCTGAGGCAGGATTTCTTTCTCAAAATGTTTCCCATGCATAGAGCAGTAGGTGAAAGAAAACCTAGAGCGTTACTGCATGCTGAATTAGTGACAGGATTTTTCTTCTGCACCAGTTTAATTGTTTTCCTCCCCAGGGTCTCCCGAGCGAGCCATGTCCCACTACAGGCAGGCCATCCGCCTGAGCCCCGCTCACCACGTGGCCATGGTGAACCTGGGCAGGCTCCACCGCTCCCTGGGGCAGAACAAAGAGGCTGAAGTGTGGTACAAGCGGTAAGGATTTGGGATAGGAGACAGAGGTTTTCCTCCTCCTCCTCCTGGTGCTGTCTGCTAAAGAGTTTCTGATACATGAATCTGTCAGTGCCTATCTGGGGTTTCCTCTCTTCATTCTCTGTCTGCTTGAAACTAGATTTGGCTGTTTTTGGGAAGTGCTTGGGGAGGCAGGCACAGACTCAGGCAGTGTTGACTTTCCTGGACCATTCCCAAGCCCCCAGGATGGACACTGCTGCTTTTGGCTGGGGCATGCTCTAACAGTAAAGTCAGAATTTTTTCAGTGGTGTGAGCAGGTTGTTAGCACAGCTCCTACCCTGCACTGGAAGCTAGTCTGTGGTTGTAATAGCCATAACTGCTGCTCAGCCCAGCACCAGATCCTTGGCACCATCAGGATCTCTGGCCCTTCCCAGCAATGTGCCAGCAGGCAGGCTCTGACTGCCAGTATGCAGCAGGGTGGACTGGGTGGGGGGTTTTTTACCTCCTTCTTGTCATATAGGTTTATGTTCACACTCTCCATGTTTCATCCCCATCAGCCATTCCCACCCCTGCTGCATGCTCATGTGCACTTTGGAGGTGGCCCTTCCCCTTCTCACGTGGCCAGAGGCATTGCTACTGCTGTGGGCATGCTCATCCCTTCCTGGGACCTTAAATTTGTGCTTCCCAGGTTGGGATGAGCAGGGTGCAAAGCTTCGCTGCTCCATCCCAGCACAAGCCACACCTCGCTCTTCCACTTTGGCCCCCGCACGACCTGAAAGCGTCTCTTCTTCCCAAATTCCAGGGCACTGAGGGTATCCCGGAAGGCTGAAATCCTGTCCCCCCTGGGGGCTCTGTATTACAACACGGGGCGGTATGAGGAAGCGCTGCAGGTTTACAGAGAGGCAGCATCGCTGCAGCCTTCGAACAAAGATATCCGACTGGCACTGGTGAGTGTGGGGCCAGGGCAGGGCCGTGGAAGTGGAGCACCAGCCACTGGGTGCAGTGTCATGGGGGTTGAACTTTTTAAGGTCATAACTTTTGGTAACGCGGCTCCATTACAGGCTCAGGTTTTAGCAATGATGGGGCGGACAAAGGAAGCCGAAAAGATGACGAACCATATACTCAGTGAGGACGTGGAGTGTCTGGAGTGCTACCGCCTTCTGTCAGCCATCTACAGCAAGCAAGAGCACTATGCCAAGGTACCATGGCCATGGGGCACCCTTGTCCCAGGGGCTTGCACACAGAGCTCCGGTTGAATTTTACACCCCATGTCAGTGCACATCCAGTAGATTATTTTTTCACTAAAACTTTCTGTTATATTTATGCACAGTCACTGAGGCTAAGCAGGGTAGTTTTCTTATCACTTACAGCTCCTGCTGCTGTCAGCCCCACTGCCCATTGGCCCCAGGTATATAAAAAACTCATTTCTCTGTGTGTTAATGATGTGGGGGAAACAAGCAAAGGAGGAAGAAGACTTATGCTGGGAGTCCTTAGTGGTGAGAAGAGAACAAGAAGTGGGAAGGCACTGAATGTGGTAACACAATGTCCTCTTGCTTTTTCACAGGCACTTGAAGCTATAGAAAAGGCGCTTCAACTAAAACCAAAGGATCCAAAAGTCATATCAGAGCTCTTTTTCACGAAAGGAAACCAACTAAGAGAACAGAATCTCCTTGACAAGGCTTTCGAGGTATGACTGCTCTAAGACCTACGGACAGGTTTTTTTAAAAAAAGAGTTAGCTCATTGCATTTAGTACTCACTGGTCCATACACCCTGGCTATTGGCCTTGGAAGCTCAGAGGTCATCACTGGCACTGGGAAAGCTGAGGGACAGCTAACTCTACCAGCTTCAATTGCAACTTTTTTCTCATTCCTATATGGAAATACAGCTCCCTGCTCTAAGTGGTTAAGTACAGAGTTGTGATGGGGTTATGGAGGGGCCCAGTCCTTTTCTCATTTGCCGGACCCTTGCACCATCCAGCCCCAGCCCCTCTTGCTGTCTATGGCCAGCTCCAGGTGACTCAGCTGGAAGCCTGGGGACCTGTGGGAGCTCACCGTGTTGTTATGTCTCACCTCAGTAACCAATACCTCAGAGATTGGCTTATCCTGTGGAGCAGGAGGCTTGATAGCTCAGAAATTATGTTAGCATTAAATAACAGTACAGAAGCAACCTGGTCTAGTGGAAGGTGTCCCTGCCATGGCAGGGGAGCTGGAGCTAGATGGTCTTTAAGGTCCCTTCCAACCCAAACCGTTCTATTATTCTCTGATTCAGATAATATTATTGGAGAGTTCTGAGTATCCCTAGAGATGTTTAATCCTGATTTGAAACCCTTCCTGTTGTGACACTGTAAAAACAGTGCTGTTCGACAGAGTCCCAAAAGTCCTTATTGCTTCTTCTCCCACAATGGCAGGAGCAGTGGGGAGGGACAGCACTGCCCTCAGGTCCTTGTGAAACCTCCATGCAAGTGATCATACTGTAGTTCTGCTGCCAGCTCTGAATTAAAGCCTTGCAGATAAAGAGCTCGTGGTTGGCAGGCATTGTGGTTGGTGTTATGACCCAAGGAAATGACCCTGATGAGCAGGACACCCCAGTGGTGCAGGGGGCAGGGAGGAGGGTCACAGGTATAGCTCCTTCACGGTGCTGTTAGCAGGAAAAACCTGTGAGATGAACTCAGCCATGAAGCAGTAAATTATATTGCCTCTGCTGTAAAGAAACTGAAATTCAGTTTGTGCATTGTGTATGAGAAGAATTTGAAATTATATTTTAAATGGCTTCAGGAGAGGAAACTCTGTTTCTCTTTCCCCTCCAGCAGTGGTTTTGTTTGAAGAGTCAGACTCTTAACCTAAAAATGTTTCATGTTTATATAGAGCTATAAACGGGCTGTGGAGCTCAACCCAGACCAAGCGCAAGCCTGGATGAATATGGGAGGCATTGAGCACATCAAGGTATGACAATTTTGATTTTCCTTGAGCTGTCAAGTGCAGAGATTACTCAGGACAGAAAGCTAAATTGGTTTCAGACTGCCAAGACTTGCATATTTGTGAATAACAAATGTTCCTGACTTATCCAAAAAGGAGGAAAGTCTCTCCACCCCAACTAGGATTTCCCAACCAGGCTGCTTAGTAATATGTATCCTGTAATATAAATCTCACATTTTAGAAGGGCAGGCTGCAAGGAACAACCTGCCCATCTGTAAAGTTTTCCTTCTTCAGTTGTTGACCTACCTTAGAAAAATGTCACCGTGAGTCGACTTTTAAGGTTTCTCTCTCCCTAATTAATTTAATAAAGATGTCTAATGCAGGGTACTGGCATGAAATTATGGAAATAGACAGCCTGCCCTGTGGTTGCTTATTTTTTTGAATACTTTAGCATATCATTATAATGTGGGTCTTAAGGAGTCACATTGTGTGATGTCCTTAAGCTATCCTGTTGCTGAGTAAAATTAACTCTTCTGGTACAACATAACAGAAGAATGTAAATGTACTTCTTGCTGTGTGTGTTTCATCAAATTTAAGCTAACAGCACTCAGTGATATATTTCATAATGAACAAGTATTCTTGTAACCTAACAGTGTCAAGTTTTATAAACTCTGTTTCCCCTGCAGTATGGTCTTCACCTTTCCCTAGAAATGAACTTTCTATGTGAGGGAATGCAAATGAGAAACGCCGCTCATTCTCTTTGTAGGGGAGCTACGTCAGTGCCCGTGACTACTATGAGAAAGCCTTACAGCTGGTTCCAAACAGCAAGTTGCTGAAGGAGAATCTGGCCAAACTGGATCGCTTGGAGAAACGGTTTCAGGAAGTGCAGGAGAAAGACCAGACATAGCATTCAGTCACCGGTGGAAGGACACTCACGCCTCTTGGAGAAGAGTATGGTGGAAGCCTGTTGCTGGAAGTCATGCTGAAGGAACTTTGATAGGACTCAGAATTATGGAAGGCAAATTTTGAGTGCATGCTTATGTTTCACCAAAGTTACAGGAGACATTCCACTCCTGTGGGACATGCTGGAGAATTAATGAAAACCTTCCTTTAATCAAGATCTATGTTTAGTCTGAACCCATTTTAATCACACCAGGAGTGTGGGTGGGACATGTACCTTCAATATCTTGGTTGTCACTGAGGGAAACCATGGAGACAAAGCACTCATCCATTGCAGCAGGGGTGAAGTAGCACCTCCTGTTACTCAATCCAGGCTCACCTCATCCATGCAGGGTACCACCGATGGGCTTCATTGCAAGTGCTGCCAGGTCCTGCTGCAGACAGGAAAGATGGTCACAATGGTCACATAAAAAGATGCCAAGGGGTTAATGTTGAGAAAATTGTGGCCACTTTTACAGCTCTAAATGTGACTTGAAAAATATTCTAAAGAAAGGGAAAACTATCTAAATATCACCCTGGAAGGATGATTCTACAAGTAGGGCAAATGATCCTTTGAGGGAAAATCTAACCTGAATGTTTTACTCATTAGATAGTGATTTTGTAGTAATTCAGGTTCATGATGTCAGTTTTGTCAAATACCATATAGCTTTACCCTTTGCCCTCTCCCTCCAGGCCAAATAGTTATTACTCTGAAAAAGCTGAAGCATCCAAAGGCAATGGGAAGCTCTAGGATTACTTGTCCTCCTGTTCAGTCCCCGGTATGAAAAACAAACAACCTATCTAATCAATATAGGAGGTAAAGTAAAGCCACAGAGAGATTAGGGAAGATTTTCTAGCCTGGCAAGGTACTAAGGAGGCTCTTCTATGGCTGTGCAGGGACAAAGCCTGTTTATCATGGTGATAGCACTGACAAAACACTTTGTCCAACTGTTCTCACCCCCTACCCCAAGAGATAGAGAAAATGACCTATAGCCAATCAGTCATAAATCTATATTTTTTAATACTGAAGTGGGAAAACAAATTCTCTTCAGAACTGGGGCTTTTATTTTTGAGCTTTATTTATTTAACTTATAATAATCAAATAATTAATATATTTTCTCTGTTTTATATGAATTGGGCAATATCCTTCACAGCTGGCCACATGGTTGGGCATTGTGACTTGTATTGTCTGAAGTTATTAAAATGCAGCACTACTGAGGTGTGCTCGAATAATTTCCTGTAATGATTCCAAGGTAAATGGCTGCAGAGCACGTTGGGCCACACAATCCCTGCACTTCTGCTGCTTCCCCCAGGGTTTGTCCCAGTTCCCAGAGAGTGTTAGTGGGACCATGCTTGGTGCCTTTGGGTTTGGACATCAGGGTAAGTCATCAGTTTGTTCCTCTTGCAGCAGGAAACTGCTATCAAATTTGTTTTACTTCAGGTCGACTGTGGCCAGTGCCTGCAGAAGAGCAGTCCAGGGTTTGGCATTATTAGTAAAGGACAGTTCAGATTAGGTATGTGATGCCTTAAAACACGTCTGTCAGGAAAAGGCTGTGTGGCGGGTCCCCTTGTGGTGCCCGGATGGCACCTCAGTGAGCTCCAGATTCACTCAGTGTGAAGGGAAAGCCTCGTGCTGGTGGCTTCACTGGCTTACTTTTAAAAGCTTGGTGTCTAGCTGCTGCTGGTGGTCAGATTACTGACAAATTATTGATGTGACTCCAGCTGTGTTTGGAGCTCAGAGGGAGTCCAGACTGGTGCAGATATCTGCCCTGCCAGGGCTTGTGGACCTGCTAGAGCCAAGGAGACCAGCCAGTGCCTACAGCTGGGAGGAGGTGGGAGGGAGAGACTACTGCGGGAAAGAGGCAATAACAGGTGTTTGTGGGCTCTCTCCCACCAAACCAGCTTCCCAGGGGATCAGCTGCGACCAGAATAAGCAAGTCTTTTGCTGGTGAATTTTCTCTTCTGCCCCAGCCCAAGCAGCCTACTTTGCTTTGCATGGCCAAGGGCAGCTTTGAGCTCCAGGGGCTGGGTCAGCAACCCTCCTTTGTCGTTTCACTTGACTTTTGTGTCCATGGACTTGCTGAACGGACGTTTTTGAAGGTCCCCAGTGCAGGTGCTCTGCTGATGCCATGCACAGATTAGCTTTGCACAGCCCTGGGCTGCCAGGATGGCCAGGAGGAGATGGGGTCATGCATTGCAAGGTTGTGGTCAGTTGATTTCTGGGATATTCAGAGATAGCTCCACCATGGAGCTCTCTGCCTCTCCCCAAAGAGAGCCTGCAGCTTCCCCAAAGCCCTGTGATCCCAAGCTGGCTGGCTGCCTGTAGTTCCACTGCATGGCAGTGAGTTTGGGGTTGGCAGAGTGGTGTTTAGTGCAGCCCCCAACAGCAGTATACTGTGCAAAGCCCCCCATGAAGGAGACAGCAGCAGAGTGCTCCAACAGCCAGCCAAAGCACGGGGGGTGGAGGGGCCAGGTGAGATGCATCTCCTTTAAAAATGTGTATCAACTCTAAACTTTGCCTCATAAAGATATATTAAATAAATACTATATATTCTACAAGCCTCACTTCAGTGTGTGGCTTGAAATTGTGGCCAACGAAACATATTTTTTCAAATACAGAAGTTGTATTTTTTATAACAATGCTTTGTGAGAGGGAAGACTTAGTTTTATGGTTTTAACTTGAGCTGAAATAGTAGTTTGTCTTTCCTGAGAGACCTGGTAAAAATTATTGTCTCCTCCTTGTCCTAGAACCTCATCAAAGACATCTTGACCTCTTACAACTGGTGCATGTGTAGAAGTAGCTTTGGGTACTCCCCTCCCACATCCTGGAGAAGAATTTCCATTTGTGCAACACTGTCTTACTTGCAGAATAATGGGAAGAAATGAGAGCATCCTCCCAGTAAGGGAGGTGGTTTGATTGGAAGGCATGGCATATGTTCATCCACTTGCCTGAATTAGGCAGGTCACATGCCCACAGACTTTAATCCCAGTTGAACCAGTTTACATTTCTATGCCGAAGGGGCGGCTCTCCATGTTTTGGAGCCGGGTTTGTGGTAGTTACAGAGAGAGGAGGGCTCACTAATGACCCCCCCCTTTCCTGAACCAGCACTTTATACCCCATCTATGCAGGATGTCAGTCTGCAAACCAGCAGCGTATTTGGAGAATGGCACAGACCATGAGCTACCAAAGCAGTTAAACCCTTGGGAAGTTCTGAGCTGACTCCCTGTTTTGTTGGTGCCTGTGCTGAAATGCTGTGTTTGTTCAGGGCATTAATCATGTGAAAGGTTTATTGCAGGCGAAGAAGAAGAATGGAGTATGATATGAAATGGGTTACCTCCACCAAAATGGAATGCTATTGTGCAAGATAAATGGAGCGACTTACCTTGTGATAAACTGTATGTTATCTTAATTAATCATAGAAAATGTCCTCTTCCTCTAGCATTGCACAGCTTCTAAAATAATGAGTTATAAATACATTGTTTTCTGCCAAGTCCAGTGCTCAGCATGGTTAGCAGAGATTGCAAATTAATAAATGGCTGCCTGGTGGGGGAGAGTTCATGCTCTCTGCAAGTTGCATTGGCTAAACCTCAGTGCTCACCAATATTAAAGCAGAGAATTAATGGAAAGCTGGTTAGACATGACTCTCATGTACTCACTGTGCATTTTAATCCTAAATGAGAAACATAATAATTGTGTTGCTTTTTCCTTTCCCTATGAATAATATTTGCAGCCGATGGATTTTGTTTTATTTTATATCTCATTTAAATTCCAACGTTCTTTGCTTCCGTCCCTTTTCTGTCCCCCAGGATAAATGATTCAGTGGGGGGTATTTTCTCTCTGTCATTGAATTCTTGGACTAGATTTTCCAACAAATGTGCAGGCAATTTGTTTTGGCCAAACAGTAAGTGAATGCAGCAGTGCAAATGGCCTTCATTCCAGAGATCTTGATGAGGACAGAGGGCTGTGCATGCATGTGGGTGGAAAGAAGTATAAGTGAAAAAACCAAAAAATTCAAAATAAAAAGCCTAACTAGCAGGGGAGGCTGCATGCCCCTAAAATGATCTAAAAACTGTGAAAGCTTCTCAACAGTTATAGAAACCAGGCCCGATATGGTGTACAGTATCTGGTGAAAGAAGATAATTGTCATTCTAATTTAATAATTAGGCAATTCAGAATGTCATTATATGGTCTTTTGTCCCACTTGTCCTCCAACTCAGTGAAGCAGTTGGTGTATGCTTAAATCTCCTCAATCTTTATGTGATTAAGTTGACCAAGTGCTCAATTTCTATCTTTCATATATGCAATTATGCACAATCTTTGGAAAAAAATTAGCCCTTAGAGGGTTTTTTTCTCCAACCTTCAGTCTCTTGCAGCAATTTCAAAATGCACCATTTTGCTTTCATGTGCATTTAAACCCAGCAGC